>JAPSGF010000048.1:4192223-4291416 GCA_035772895.1 Perdix hodgsoniae | reverse complement strand
ATTCGTGCCACGGGCCGGCGAGGTCCCGAGTTAATTAAAACTCTGCATCCCCTTGCAGATGGCTTTCTGGATACCGTGATCCGCAGCGGAGATAACGTCCGATGTGGCCGTACGCGCGCTGTGATTTCTTTCTCTCCGTGTATGCACCGGCGCAGCCCGTCTGAGTGTGAGCGCGGAGGCCGGCCGAGGGGGAAAAGGCAGCTCTTCTGCGGGATCCGCTCTGCGCGGCGTTGGAGGGTGGCAGCTTGGTGCCTGTGAGTTTTCCTTTCCGCTCTGAGGGAGCTGCTCTCTGACAATGATGAAAACTGAGGGCAAAGGGGAAAGGACTTTAAGAAGTGCTTCTCCACACCGAAATGCCTACAAGTCTGACTTCCACGCTATCAAATGCTCTTTTGATGGAGTGAATAGTCCCGAAAACGTTTCCAACAAAACAGGGTTGCAGCAGAAGCTGAGCACCTCTTCCAATGGAGGGGGAAATGATCCGCACAGTCGAGGTAGAGCTGCCACTTATGGCAACAGAGTTCACAAGATCAAAAGTATGTTTCTGCAAATGGGAGGCTCTGCTTCCACATCCTCTTGTGAAAGTAGTCCACCTGCTGAGACCAAATTAATCAGCCGGGCCACAGCAGCGGAACATGGGCCTTCTCCAGGTAGCACATCTTTCCTCATTATCCAAAAGAACAATCTTCTTAATACAAATACTGGCCCCAGCAGCAGTCCTGTGGATTCGTCGTCTGTGCCTTCTACTGCTGATAAGATCGTACGTAGCAATGATGAGGCAGACTTGGACAAAGTTGCCCTGGCAGAAAAGTTTTCAGAGACCAGGAAGCTGTTTGAGAGAAATATAAAACAACGAAGCTCTGTGGACAGATATTCTCCAAGCAAATGTGAAAGAAGTGAAGATAAGAGGAGACATGGTTCAGCTTCTGATTGTAGCAGTGTGGTAGACCACTTCAATTTTAATACAGATGTGAGTCCTTCAGTTGCAATGGATAAAGTTGAAAACCAAGGTAGTGAGCTGAAGCAGCAGCATCCCAGTAATGGTTCCAAAACCTCCTTCTTGAATGCTGGCCCCATTTCTAGGAGGCTGGAAAGCTTTCTAGGTGACAGTGATACTGAAGATCCCAAAGAAATTTCCAAAAATGATGACCTGAATCAGGGCCCTTTGAGAAGCCACTGTGGTTTGGATTCATCTACTACTGCTGAAAGAAGTCCAGAGAAGATTGCATCCACCAAAGTGCCTGTGATAGACAGAGGTGGGCTGAGTGAAGTATTTGAAAAAGACAAGAGAGAGAAAGCGGTACTGGAGAGAAGCCTACAGGATATGAGCAGTATACCCAGTCAGGAGGCAAAGTGGAGAACAGAGACTATTCTTTCCCAGGTTTCCCCCGTTGAGGAGACTTGTGTGGAGCTGTCTGTGCAAGATGAAACCTCAGGGCATGGAAAAGAGGGTTTGGATAAAGGTCATGCTGTTAATGAGGATCAACCACTGAAATATCAAATGCAAGAAGGGAAAAGGAGCAGTTATTCTTTGGATGTAGTAGAAGAGTTCACAGAAAGAAATGGAACCAATCAGGAAGAAGTGAGAGATGGTTCTGTTCAGGATGTTCTACAGCAAGCGGGGGATACTGAAGAAGAGGAGCAAGAAGTAGAAAAGCAGAGGGATGGCTTCTGTGCTTTTGGAATAGAAAATGCAGCTTTTGATGATTATAGGGATACAGAGAACCAAGACCCTGAAGACAACGACATTTTGGAGGAAGAGGAGGAATATATGTATGACAGCGAGTACGAGGAGTTTCCTGGACTTTCTGAAGAGGAAGATCCTGCGCCAGAGCGAAAAGTCAAGTTCTCAACAGCTCCTATCAAGGTATGTACATTTGAATTTTCTTTGTAGGTTTGTTTTGTATTTCTGTTTTGCAATCCAAAATACCCAGGAAATATATTTTGGAAGTGTTTTGTGTTTTGTTTTGTTTTCAAACCTGTAAAAGCCCTTTCAGTAGGGTAACTACATGGCTTTTACTCTAAACTGCTTGGTTTTCTGAAAAAGGGAGAAGTGGAAGTTGTCACAAGTGGTTTCTAAATCATAGCAACTTTATGAGGTAGCATAGTAAAGCACATGAGATTTCACTTGCTTAATGGATATCTTCAGGAACACTAACTTTTAGAAACAAATTCAGCCACATGGCCCTTAGTGCTTGATTTCATTTGTTTAAAATTGTGGTGTTGCACTGGAAAGGACTGTTTCAGTTTTACTTTTTGTACAGAATTTTTAAAAATAATCTTCAGACAATTTAAAATGTTTTTCTGACTTCGGTGTGGAAAAATATCAAATTACTTGTTCGTATTATTTAAGATTGTAGACTTTTTTGCAGTATTACCTATGCATAGAATACTTATTAAAATACAAGCAATGTCTATAATATTTATATTGGCAGGGTTGAATGTTCTTTAGGAGTATTAGTGTGATGAACATTTTCGAGTCACTAAGTTGTGGAAGTCAGAGTTAATAATATAATGACTTAATAGTGAGAAGCACTGCGTGTTAGAGTGCTAACAAACTGAGATGTCACCAAAAACACCCACAGAATGAATGAAGTCATTCCGTAGTGCAAATCCTGTGTACCTGTAGTCTTATTTCTGAATGTGGTTATTCTCATCTCATCTGAAATTTGAGAGGACAGGTAGATGAAGAACAAGATGAAGTGGGAAGCTGTCCAGGCTTTCTCAACTGTATTTTTTCATTCATGTAGAAGTAGAAGAAAAAACATCGTCTTCCATAAAGCAGTTTTTATGCTTTCTCTGTACTGATGGGAATGATGTAAAAACTCTGACTTTTGTACTTCTTGCAGCATGAAGTTCCCAGTTTGATAAAGATAGACCAGTGCTGTCCCAGAAGATGTTTGTGTATGGCAAAATCCAGGTTTTGTTACTTGTGGTTTCTTATAGTCCTTCTGTAGGCAGGATGACTTTATATGGCTTTCTTGTGGCTGACGCTGTCTCAGTGGTGACCTGGAGCTCTGAAAGAGGGGGAGGGGGCAGATGATACTGCGAGCTGCATAAGGAATGGGGTGAAGGCTGCTGGAAAGCCAGAGGGCACCAATCCATTCTCTGTGTGTTTCTGTGCATCAGTGTCTGAGAGGAGTGCAGCAAGTCATCTGCTAGAAGTGCTCTTTGGTTTGCTGGTGCATGCTGTCCTGCTGTAGGCTGGGTCTGTTGTTGCTGAAGTCCTACAGAAGCAGTGATTGTAACAGGCTTTTCCTGCATTCTTTGTTATGTCAGTGTCAGGTTTAGTTCAAAGCATTAGCAGGAATCTCTGCCAGCTGTGATGGGAGCAGTCCTGTAGACAAATCTCAGGTTTTGGTAACCAATGCTTTTTGACTGTAGTTGCTTCTCTGAAAGACTCCAGGGCTCCAGACCTCTGCCAGGTTATCAATTGCACAGCCAAAGATGGATTTAGTAGCAACTGTTAGTATTTTTGTGTTAAGATAACATGGTTATTGCCATAATGCCTGACTTTGGGATTGATGGAATAAATGGTACTTAATAGCAGTCTGAGCAGTGAAGTTTCTCTTCAGATCTCTTTTTGTACAATAGGTTTCTTGTTTGGCTTTATGGATAGATTTTAGTGCATCTTAAGTTGAAAGAGAAAAATTCCAAGTGGTTTAAAAAAAAAAATAAAAATGATTCCTGGCCCCCAGCCACAGCTCCGAGCAGTGCCATAGTGAGAACTGTATCCAGCTAACTTCCTTCAGCCTTATTTAGACAAGTAAGCATGACTGAAATGTGAGTGTCATTCCAGCCATCCATGGCCCTGGAAGAGAAGACTGTGTTTCTACCCTTCCGAGACCCTTCTGCATGGGGCCAGGCTGGAGTTGGCTTTTTGGCTGTTTTGCTTCTGTGCTGTGGTCTGGCCCATCCTGTTGCTCTTCCCAGTGTAGTTGTGTAGCAGCTATAAGGCAGCCAGCTCTGTGTTTTACAGCTGCTGTGCAGCAGGCATTTGAGGTGGAAAATTCAAAACATTCAGAAGATGTTTGGGGAAGAAGAAGTGTGTTTTAAAATGGTTGAGCCTCTGCAATGATGGATCTGTGGTCATTGCATGATAGTCTCAATGCAAACGTGGGATATGGTGTAGGTAATGGAGAGAGCTTGAGTAATATCTGTATTGAGAAGTTTCTTCTCAGCTGTGAAATTGACAGGGCTTTTGAGTATAAGAAAGAGACGGGAGCTCCCAGGGGATGTGGAGTGAAGCTAATGCTGTGAGCCCTGTGTCTGAGCCGTGCTGGAGCTCTGCAATTGTTGACAGCCGTAGCGGGGCTTAGGAACATGTAACTTTGAACTGATAATTTCAGGAACGATGGAACACTTCCATAAATACTATGTTATTTGGACTCACTTTGTGCCTGTGAAAATGAGTGGAGATGAGACTTTTAAAATAAAAGCTTCAGTTCTGTGGAAGCTAATGATGAATGTTGGGGAAGGTTTCTCACTTGCCATAGATGACATGAGTGCTGCTGTGTGATCTCTGCAGCCCTTAAGGAGCGTTGTGGCTCAGTGGTTTGTTTTTCCTGCAGTTGTGAAGAGAGTGATGCTGTGCAGTTACTAGCAGAACTACACTGCAAGATTGGGTTTGTGTTGTGGTACATGGGCTATTTTTAGCCCCTTGTTGCCACATCTGAAGGCAATAAGGAATGTGAAGTACACTCAGCTGTCCAAGGTATCCACAAGGGTACAGTATTTGTCCTAAAGTTTTCCAAATAAACCACACAAGTGATCAGCAATACAAACAGTGCAAATAATGTCAGGTAACTGTGCTGTCATCCCTTTATACTTCAGTATGCTTTTGTAATGTAAAGATTAAATTCACTCTCAATTACCTGATCACCTTGAAAGGCTTTAATTAACACAGATGTAATGACAGAGTGCAGTTTGACATTTGTAATCCTGAAACTTTCTGTTGGCAAAACAAACACTCGTTTCCAAATTGGCTTCTTCTGCTGTCTTTACCTCTGACTGTATCAAACTTTGTCCTCAAAACCTTGAATAGCACTGTGACTAAGTTCTGTAATGATTTATGATTTTTAGAAGTTCTGTATCTCTGATAAACCAAAAAGATAATACAGCTACTATTCACTTCCGTAGGTCTGTTTGATTTGCAGTGTTAAGCAGTTTAAGTTGCACGGTGATGTTTGTCCCCAGCTCTGTGAATAATACTTTATTTCAAGATTAACTGAATAACATGGCTTAAAGTAAATTAAAAACAAAACCAAACTTCATAAAGGCTTTTATATTTTGCTATGGTTGAGCAAAACATTATTATTATTTTTCTTACGTGAAGAAATTAAAAGCAGTCTCATACTTTGTGTGTGGTTCTAACCAGCCAAGTATCAGCTGCTCTTGAGGGAATCTGCAAATCCTTCATAATATTGCCATTTGTCTCACACATCAAAATAGAGCTGTTCTGTGTTTAGCTGGGATACAAATAGTAGTCTTGTTCAGCCTGGCAGACTGTTCGATCTTTTTACTACAGAACTGCTTACTGTGGAAGTTAATGAAGCAGTAAATGAAGATAGGCTTGAGCTGGATTTAATGTGCAACAGCCTATCTATAAATGCTACCATTTTTAGGAGATGCACAATTTTTCTAAATCAGCTTGTGCTCTCCCAGTCATTGTGTTTAACAAAATGTTGTGGAGTAGTGCTTCAACGTCATACATCCCTCAGTTTTTGAAATGTAACTTCTACGCTTCTGGATTTAATACGCAGAAAAGAATGCAAAATCCATTAACTGGTGGAAAATGCCCAGACCCTGGATAGTCTTCAGTTGTCATTGTAATTAGAGAATAATTGATGACTGCGTGAATGGTCGACTGTTTGTCAGCCACTGAAGCACTTCAGTAAGATGGTTGTGTGGCATTAAGAGATTGGTATATTACATGGAAGTAGGTTGATTTAGGAAAATAGAGATTGAACTTGTGAGTAGACGAACAGAATTGTCTGGCATGTGGGAAGTACTTTTTCTTGGCAGCAGCAGTATATTCCCAGGAGGCTTTGCTAAAGGTCTTTTTAATGACAAAACAATTTACAGATTTCAAGTGTTTTGAAGCTCTGTTTATTGTTTGCATTGGTGTTCCAGCACTGATATCTGAACAATCTTGTCCTACAACATTACTTTGTACTTTTATCTCAAACTTACTGCATTCTCCACAGTAACGTTCGATCAATTTCCTCAAAAAATACCCCTGGCTTTGAGCATGGTTTGGTTGTGTTTTGCTTGCATCTGGGAGTGCTGCATTTCTCTCTGACAGACTTAGCAGTATAAGAGGTTAAAAATCCAAAAGCATGGGTATGAACTGGAGGACGAAGTTACCTGTGAAAATATGGTGGTTTTTTTTATTCATTGTTTTGTTTTTGTTGGGTTTTGGGGGGTGGGTTTTGTTTATTTTTTGAAAGGTAACTTTTAAACTTTTATTGAAATCTCAGTTGTCTTGGAAGTCAGAAAATATTTCTGAAGCGTAAATGCATTCAATTCTGCATATAAATTCATCTGTTTTGAGAGAATTCTACATCCAGTATTTCTTACGCATCTGTGGTCCTTATTGAGACCTTTTGTTTCTATGGCATTTCAGCTTTCCATGAAGAAGTAAGCCTTTCTTTGGCTTTTTTTTTTTTTTTAATCAGAAGTGTTCTTCTATTTAGATTTCAGGAAATACTTGATTTGTGTTTTACAATGGTGGATTTGGATTTGGATTTGGCATTTCAGGAATCTTTGGAAGAGAGGCTGGTGCCGAGGTATGGGACTGTACATAAAAATCCAAATCTGAGCAGAAAAAGGAAATAAATTCTTTTTCTACCCTGCCCCATTGCTGCAGCAGCTCGTCTCTTTCTATTTATATCTCAGTGTATTTTTGACCAAATTATTCACTGAATGCAGTTAAATGGCACACTAACTGTCCAATTGGATGTAGTAGACAAATAAAAGGATGTGAGGTTATGAGTGTCATCACCAGTCCATCCTCACTGTTTTTTTCAGTCCTTCCACCTTTTTACTTTCTAGCAGTTTCACCTGGATTTGATGGAAGAGTGAGAGAGATCTTCAGAAGTATTTTTTAAAATACTGACTGATCTTGAGAAAATTGGCACCTCTAAAGAGTGTTACGGGTTGATGTCCTCAGTGGTGGCAGGGCTGCAGCTTTATTTGCCATTCTTTCTGGCTTTGGTAGCTAGCAGTGCAATGCATGCTGTGTCTTGCTGGGAGGGCAGTGATGGGGAAGAGAAGGGAGGAACGGCTGAGGTGGAGTCACTTGTGGGTTTCACTGGAGATGTAGTCCGGCCAAACGTGAGGTGGCAACACAGGAGGATGCAGGAGTCACAGGGGAGGTAAGGTGATTATGCAGAGTGTGGGCAGATAGGCAGACTTGTAGGAGACAAGTTCATTAGCTCAACAGTTAAGCTGCTGAAAGATTCAGCATCTTTGTGATGACTGCTGCTATTAGCAGCTGAGACTACTCAACCTAGACTGATGTGAAAGCACAAGCAGGCAATAGCTGAAACTTGTTCATAGTTTATTTCTTGAGAAATGGAAGAAAATAAGTTGGACCTTTTGTATCATTCTAAATAGAACACAAATTTATTTGGCATTTCAAGTGTCTTTGGAAGAGAGACCAGTGCTGGGTGTGAGGAGTGCTAGGAAGAGAGACTAGTGCTAGATGGGACAGTGGGAACATAAGATTTCCAAGATTTCCACTCTTTCCAAGATTTCCACTCTTCCAGGAGGAAGAGTGTGAGACAAAACAGTTTGGTAGATGTATGTGAGTGTAGTCATGAGGGAACTCATTAAGCTTGTCACAGTTCTTGACATGTTAGTGCTGTTCAGAAATTCTCAGTATTTGTGGGTTTTAATCATCTGAGCAGGAACTGAATACTATGTGACCAATGGCAGAACAATGATTATTAGGTTAGTTTTTATACTTAGGTTTGATAGCAGAGGGCAAAGTAGTTGTGGTTAATTTTTTGCTTAATAAACTTGCTTTCAGATACATTTTAATTGACGTTCTGCTTTCAGCATCATTACAATTCATTTTAAGAGTAGGAAAATTACATTACTGTAGTTCTGGTTATCTCAGATAAGTTGATTCGGGTGTTTCCTCTGGTGTAAGATTTCCTAAATAACAGTCCTTGTACTGTGAGTATCTTGGGTTTATTTGTGAATTTGAGATGCTTGCAGAATTGAGTTTCAAGCTGGAATGACAAAATATTTTGTCACTTAAGTGAATATTTTGTGTGTGTTTGATATGGGCTGGGATGTCTACTCTCTAGCCAACAACAGGTGAAACAGCTTACTTTGGATTTGGTGGGTTGATTGCCCTTCTCCCTCATTAAAAGTTTGGGAATTGCTGGAAAGATTGGCTGGGAAATACAATCCGTAATTGCCATACTTGTTCTTCTTTAGGCAGAGAATTTCTGGATTTACTTCTCCAAAATGTGGTTGTAAAAGCATTCCTTGGCTTAGAGGAACATCAGTTGAAGGGCTAATTTACTTAATTTGATAAACTGGAAGTATGTTCCATGCTTATTTTTTGCTCCATGTGTTCTATTTAGGAACAGCGTGAAACGAGTAGTTGACCATTTTCTAACATGCAACTGTGAAATGTATGACCTGGGGTGAACTGAGGTGGAGGTGCTGTGGGGCAGACGTGCCAGCCTGGGCATTCAGTGGGGCTGAGGGGACAGCACAGGCAGGGGATGTAAATGCTAACCAGGCTGGATCATGCTGGCTGAATATGCTGGCTGGGAAATGATGTTTGGATCTGGAGCAAGGCTGCCCTTTATGCAAACTAACTTGGTGGTGGTGTTGGTTTGACGTGTTTGCTTTGTTAAATTAGCTTAGCAGAGCTACAAGGATCAAGCAGGTAAGTGCGCAACCCTCAGTCCACCTGTTTGGTAACAGGAAATGCTACGTTGAATGGAATGATTTGTAGTGTCAGCCCATATAACAGTTACCAACTGTTCTGAATCAAACCTGAATTTGGTTTTTGTTTTTCAGTAAAACCAGAAAACAGACCAGGTTTCTCTGTTTTCTGATTCAAAGCATCTGATAGCATGAAGCGGTTTAAAACAGATAGTCACTCATCACTTCAGTAACAGCCAAAAAAAAGGTAACCTTGTTGCTTTTAGAAACAGAGGGAATAATGTAGTGGTAATGTGATGTCTACTCCAAATGGAGAGGCAGATCGTAAGAGTAAACTGCTAAGTGTAGGTATACTTCAGCCTGCTTCAGTGCTACTGTTTCAAATGATTATTCATGCTTGCTCCGGTACTTCAGGTCTTGCCAGGAATCCCAAAGGTCATCCATTGAAAAAGCTGGAAGTGTTCATCGTTAGGCCGTTTTCCTAAAGCCATAACTTGAATTTTGATTTTGTGGCTTTATTGAGAGTCAATAAACTTGAATGGTCAGTGTAAGAATCGTATTTCAGAGCACATATGAACCAACTGCTTGAGCCTTTCCTTGGCAAGGTTTCAAGGTGCAGGTGTCAATAACGCTACAGCGCCTCTCTCCCAACTCATTAAGTGTTACTTTAACTGCTTTCATAGGTTACGCTTCTCCACAAATATTACTGCATTAGAATTTAAAAGTAATGTTGAAATTGCTTCTATTCTAATGAGCTGGGAACCCTTTGAGGCAGTTGTCAATTTTTACCTTTTAATTGTATTTGTAACATTATGCTTTAGATTGTGCAGAAACAAATCTTTCTACTAGAAATGAATATAGGTGTGGAGGTCTTTGGGCTGCGTTCTGTGACTTGACAGCAGAGATTTGCTCAAGCAAATTTTCCTCATGACTTTTCCTTCTTAAAGAAATACCACCCTGCTAAAATGTGTGTAGTTTATGAGGAGGACTTCTCAGGTGCTTCTAAGACTTTGAATTGTGAGATTGTTGTTGTTTTTTTCTGTGATAATGCTGTTTTCTGTGACAACACTGAAGCATTATGATGGAGATTTTCAATTCTGTATGATAGCAGTAACTGAATGGTAGCATCTTTTAGCCAGAGATTAACTGAGTTTTGCATTCCAGAAATGATTCATTTTCCTGGTGTAATAAATGCAATTTGTTCTGTCTCAAAAAAAAAAAAAAGTGTATTTGTTCTTCAAGGACTAAGTATGTATTTGAAAATCTCCAGGTATGTATCATTGCAGTTTAATTAAAGTAGGCCTTTAAAATTCAGCACCTTGTGAGAACTTATTTGTATTCAAATTATTTTTATTCATTCTGAAGAAAAGAGGACTTGAGTGTAAAAGAAATTATTTCTTTTGGATCAGCTCTTTCCACTATTCATTAGATTTAGTGGGTCCAGAAGGTATCAATGGTTGGTTAACCAGTTAACCTTCTGAAGATGTAACAAGATAAAAGACTTTAAAATTCACTTGGTTTTGTATGGTGTTGAGACAATAACTTGTGTTTGCTTAAGCTCCTCTATCAGAAATGAGTTGAGCCCAAGATCAGTTGGCCATGCTAGAGCTGGGAGGTTGGCCAGCGTAACCTCCAGAGGTCCCTTCCAACCCATTCTGTCAGCCTCAAGGAATAGAAGTTCGTGCAGTCTGCAGGTGGCTGTCAGTAAGTACATGCTGGTATTGCTGCCAGCCAGAACTGGGTAACATCATCAAAGCAGCCTGGGGCAGTATGTGTTACAAACAACCAGCTTACCAACCTATGATTATTGTTATAACCTGTAATGTTGTAAAATGTAGATCAGAATTGCTTGATTAACGTCTGTTAAAATCTTGATTGAGTTTTACATAATTCCTGTCTTTTGTTCTTTAGTAATAATGTTTAATACCAGCTTGGTCAGATATCTTAATGTCAGAGTCCTCAGTGCTGCTCATTCTTTTTGAAAATGAACTTGTTCTTGGGAATTGCCATGCTATTTGAAGGTATGTTGGAAGTTAAATATTTATACAATCCAACAGTACTAAGGAAGGTAAACACAAGCTATCTACACTTTGTTAAATATTTGTTTTCAGTAGTGTTTTGTGGTGTTGGGTTTTTTTTTTGTTTTTTTTTGTTTTGTTTTGTTTTTTGTTGTTGTTGTTGTTTTTTAATAATGGTTACCTTATTAATAGCCTAGAGTACATTTAACACAATTATCATCATTCTGACTTTTAAAAGAAAAAAAATATTTAAAAGAAATACTGTTGTGGGGTTTTTTTGTCTTATTTTCTTTCTCATTCATAATTGTTTTGTCTCAAAAGGCTCACAGTGCCTTTAAAATAGTAAGATTAAAATTTCTTTTGTTCCTAATGTGTTTGATTCAGTGACCAAATCCTGCCAGACACAGTGCAGGGATGAACTGTGTTTAGCTTTCTCATCAATCTTCTAAACTCTGTAACTTGTAATTTATGTTATTTATTACCCACATTTTAACTGTTTAATACTGCTTCTGCTGCTTGGCAGAAAACGCTCACCAAACAGTTCTGTGTTCTTTTCGTTGATGTCAACTACTTAACCATTTGGTCTGGTAAAAGGTAAATCCCATGTTATGATTCCTCATGTACACAGTAAAAACATCTGCCTTTTGCCCTTGGCTGTGAGTTTTTTTAGTGTGCTCTTGCATTTCTTCTTGTTACTGTGACATTTGTCTTCCAGTTGTGTGTTGCTGGTATTGTTGTTCTTCTATTTGTAAATTCATGTTTTCCCTCAAAATGATTTTTCTGAATACAGTTTTCATTACTTTTTAAAATAGCTCTGTTTTCTCTTAATTGTGGGATTATGATTTTTAGAATGTTATTTACGTGGTCATGCACAGTTCCCATCTGTCATTTTAAGAGACAAGTATGATTTTCTCTCTTAATAGATTAGTCACAACTGATTTCAGATAGGTTTTTCCTCAAGGAGCTGTTGTGGGGAAGTGTTAGTAATCTTCATCCACAATTGCATGTTAGTGCCATTATTATACTATGTATAACAAGGGCAAATATAACACAAACCTACTTTTAAATTCTCTGATCCATTCCCATCAGGTGATACATTCTTACAGTGCATCAGCTTTGCATCAACTTGGGCAAATTCCATGAGACACTCAAGTACAAAGCTATTACTTTTGAGTTGGAAAAATATTTCATAATTTTTAAAACTTCCAGATGGGCGGCCTAAAGCACGAACCGTGTGTCATTCAGTCTTTTCAGGTGGTGTAACATTATTCCCCCTGAATCTCCAGCACCTGGAGGCTGTTGCTGCAGGTGGTGGTCCTCCCTTTGCTGGTGACTGTGCTCCATCCTGTGCTCTGTGTGTGAGGGGAAAAAAGATGGTCAGTGTCTCCCAAATAATTACTGTCATCTTCGTTTTGTTTTTACTATTCATTTTTTATGATTAGTGTAGAATCTCTGTTACTACTATAATCTTTGGAGACGCTGATATTTGCTTATTTATTGGGGTCGGGGGGTGGGATGATGGGGCAGGGGAGGAGGGATGTAAAGGAACCAAAGTAGAGACAGGTCTTGCTCCAAAGGAAAACTGTGCCCAAATGCTTCTGTTTACCGAGCTGGGGAGCTAGGGGTAAACTAATTCAAAAAAGTCTATCAACTTCTTTCTGGTAGTGGTAAAATAAAACTTCTTGGATGGCTTTCTTTGTCTACATTGCATTTTTTCTGAAAAGTTTACAGAATAGGGAGACCCTCAGTGTAACCATTGTCTATCTATTGCCAGTTGTTGCCCTCTAGTGTCTGGATGCTAGTCTGAAGGAGTTTGTCTGTTTATTTACCTGTATACAAGACCTAGGAAGACTCATTTCCCTCTTTAAGAGAGCATTCCAAGAAACGAGGCTTCTGAGAATGAATTTCTTCTGCTGTCTACCAAGTGGATCTACTCTTGCTTGCTGAACTGCTCCATTAAATCCATGGCCATGTTTTGTGGCACACAGCAGTTTGTGAACAGTTCTCCAGCTGTAGTCTAGAGGTGCATCAGGAAGGATGCCTGTCTTATTTCTGAGTTATTATCAGTCACTTTTTGGTAATCTGTTTTTTTATGTCTGAATATACTGCCATGCAGAGCTAACACTGTATACTAGTGGATATAAATTCACTGGCAAAATGTTAGTACTATCTAATTATAGTTAATTCTGTCATATTTACATGATTTTAGGTACCTATCGAGTGTGAAAATACAGAAGTTGCAAAACCTTAGTAGGCCAGTGTAAATGAACTTTGTGTCAGCACTGCATGCTCATGATTAGGGAGATTACAGCTGCAGTCAGTAACTGTTTTGTCTCGCAGGGATGCCTGCAAAAAACTTGAGCAGACAAACCTTGTTTTACCTATAGTTGAAGAGGGGGAATGTGACTTACCTCTAACTTATGGTTTTGTATATGATTATTGAATGTGCTGATAAGTGACATTAAGCATGTTGCATATAGCTCCTTCTTTCCTTGATTTGTCTTAATACTCATTATTCATTTTGTTGTTTGTTTATCTTCTAACAATTCCGAAATTCAACTGGAGTGACTACTAAAAATAGTAATGTATGTAACAAGGCATTTCCTTCTCTTGGGAATCCACACGATTCCCTGCAAAATCAGAAATCTACATCTGGTGGACGCTCTGTAATTGGCAGATGGTTTGGGGGAAGGGAGAAACAAAGCATTCGGGAGAATGTAGTCCTAAAAAATAAACTCTGTAGCAAAAAGAGGTTATGATTTCCTTGACTTCTTTTATATAGTTGTCTTTACAAAGCAAAAAGTGTTTGAGTGACTGTTTTGAAACTTCTGAATTGTTATTTTTATGTACCCAGAAACTATATGGCAGCAGTATTCATTAAATTGATGATTGTTTAGAAAATGGGATCTCTAGAAATACCACTTTAATTTCCTTACTGATTTTTCTTTCAATTACATTGTATTTGGAAGCGGCTGAGAAAGTACTAAGCTAGTTTTTTTTGTCACCTTTCTTAGGTTTTCAGTACTTACTCAAATGAAGATTATGATAGACGTAACGAAGAAGTTGACCCTGTGGCAGCCTCAGCTGAATATGAACTTGAGAAAAGGGTGGAAAAAATGGAAGTATTTCCTGTGGAAATTGAAAAAGGTGTGAATCAGACCTTGAATATTAGAGATACTATGGGAAGAAAAGATAAAGCAACTGAAAACTGTATTTTTGCTGCAGTTGGTTCTTGAATTTTTGAATGTAGGCTGCAGCTCTCATGAATAGCTATTCTGTTGAATGTAATCACTTTTAATTGAACAGTCCTCCATTAAGGACAAGCTGTCATACCTAATTGAAGTTAGGAAGTTACATTAATGAGTGGCTGGTCTGCACTAGAATATATGCAATTCACAAATCTTTAAGCACAAATTTCTTTCAGATTCCATGAAACTTTGAATCTAATAGGAAGTCATAACTACAAAACAGAAAACCTTTCAGTAGTATCTGGACTTGAAAAAAAATAATTCATGCATTATATATTTATGCATTACATATATATTTATAAAACGTGTACATATTTTTATCTTTTGCATGGAATGACTTGAAACACTTCAAAACCCCTCACTACTGCTTAGTGTTGTATCATCTATTATGTGGCTAATATTAAATATTTTAATCTCTTAGGTGACAGCGGTCTGGGCATCAGTATTATTGGCATGGGAGTTGGTGCTGATCAGGGGCTGGAAAAACTGGGCATTTTTGTAAAAACAATAACAGATGGTGGAGCTGCTCAGAGAGATGGACGGTGAGTTTTCCACTGAATTGATTACGGTTTTTGCACATTTCTGACTGATTCCAGACATTTTCATCTGATATGCCAAATACTGTGAATAAAGCTACAATAGCTGACTTCAAGTGAATAAATATTACATTGCTGGTTTGTGTTAAATTTAAAAAATGCAGTTATTTTACTTAATATAGGACTATTTTCCAAAGGAGCTTAGGTTTTCTTATAGAATGTCTGAGAAAATTTTCAAAAATGTCCATGTGTAGAAGTGCTACAAAAGTGCTACAAGCTGGTGATCCAGAATCCACTCAGTGTGTGAATAGGATAAAAATACCAAGGCAAACACTATATATAATTTTTAGTTGCTGATCAGCATAGTAATTGAGGATCAGGAGACTAGTTTTCAGCAATGGAATGCTTGGTACTCAAAGTTTCTTATTATAGGTAGTAGGGAGTTTTAAGTAATATTTGTCATGTCAGTAATCTAGTCAAATATTTTTGTTGAACTGATATTTGAAGTATTTACTTTTGCAGAATTCAAGTAAATGATCAGATTGTGGAAGTTGATGGCATAAGTCTAGTGGGAGTTACTCAGTTCTTTGCAGCCACTGTACTCAAAAACACCAAAGGCACAGTGAGGTATGTGTTGTTTTTTACCAGGTAATACGTTCTATTTAAATGTAGTTTTTTTATTAATGGAGAATACAAAACTATAGCTTGAAAATTTTACAGAAAAGTTGCAGAGGGCAATAGTGTGACAAACTAACCACTTAAATACCTCTTAAGTTTTTGCTGCAAAGTGATTTGTTTTTCTTTTGTAGGTTTCTGATTGGAAGAGAGAAGCCAGGGACTCAGAGTGAAGTAGCCCGCCTCATTAGTGAGACTTTAGAGCAGGAGCGATGTCTGTATGAGCAGCACTATGTTCATGATGATACAGAGCAGGTAAAACATCATACACGCACACACATGTTTAAAGCATACGATTCCGCAAATGGGTTGAATGTTTTTTGAATCAAATTGAAGCAAAAAAATAATAATAAAACAGGCAAGCTGATTAAAAGAGAAAATACAAAATTAATACGCAACCTTTATCAAAGTATGCAGTTATAACTACTTGCTATATTCACCAATAATCCAAAAGATATTTTTAAACATGAGCTGTGGATTTGTTGTCCATGGCTCACTTAACTCTCTTTTGAGGAATTTTGATAAAAAATATTTGCAAATCTCCTTTAAAAGTTATCACAGATAGAAGAAACTAAAAAGGATTAGCAACTAGTTAAGAAGTTTTGCAGTTCTTTGCATTAATCACAGAACTGCAGGAGTTGAAAGGGACTTCTGGTGATCATCAAGTCCAACCCCCTGCTAAAGCTGGTTCTTCTTTGTGTTAAAGTGGAACTTCCTGTGTTCTGGTTTCTGCCTATCACCCCTTGTTTGGTGGGAAGCCTAGGTGCTGTGTGCTTATTGGACTGAACAGACCCAGGTTTCTCAGCCTTTCCTCGTGTGGGAGTTGCTCTCAGGCTCTTAATCATCTTTGTCACCCTTCTCTGACTCTTCCTAGAAAATCCCTGTCTTTGTGTTATGAACTATGTATGTTATTGACTGTCATGTTTTCTTTTTTTTTTTTTTCTAGGATGATGAGTATGATGATGATGATGATACATATGAATCACATTTACATGAAAAATCTGTGGAAGTTTTTGATCTGCCTGAAAACGAAGATATCAGTTTACCACTGGATATGGATTCAGCACAATCTCTTCTTAAATTTAAAGAGGTATGGTAGTAGCAGTTTGGTTTTTTTTACTACTCTTCATGATGTACCAGGGAGAATCTGAATACTATGATTTTCATGTCCCCATCATTGTGGTTTTGAGTTTATTTTCCTGCTGGCAGCAGTAAATTTCTCTTAGAAATGTCCCTTTAAACATAGACTTCCCACATCCTGAGGGTTGCTGAAGTTGATGAGGTCTGTGTACATAGAAGTAGCTGATTCTGGAGATAGGTCTGATTTTGATTTAGACGGTTTTTCCAAGTTGTTCCATCTGTTGCGTTGTTGTTGTTGCGTTTTGTTGAGAAGGGGAAAGGTTGGAAATAAAGAACTTACTTATGAACCAGTAGGAGGTTCCATTATGTGGTTCCCTACTTGACACAATTGGAAAATAGGATTCCTTCTTCCCAGTGGGTTTATTAAGGAGCTTATTGGCCATATTCAGGCCTGTGGATTTAAGTAGTGCAGTGTTTGGCATGTAGGGGCCTGTGGGTTTTTTGGTAGCTTTAAGTACTTGTGATTTTTATTCAGGAAAAGAAAAATACACTGCAGAAAAGCTGTCTGGTCCCAGCTTGGCACTTTCAGAGGCTATTTGTTATTTTTATTTGTTATATTTGATATCTATTTTTATAAGAGATCAATATTTGCAGACCTTCTCAAGTTTGTTTTCTGGATAATTCTGATGTTGAGAAAGTGAGCAGTAGTTTGAAAATTCAAATAGAGAGCATTTACATCTTCTCTGTGAGAGGCACAGCTGCTATGTATGGCATCTTTAAAAGTGTCATATTTACTTGGGGTGCTATTGAATTCACAGCTAGAATCGTTACCACACTGTTATTAACATAATTTCAGTTATGGATTTTAAGTTATGGATACATCTATTTTAATATTCAGTATATTATGCCTTACTAAAAAGTAAAAAGGTCCCCCAAGGTAATAGATGGAGAGTTAAATGTAAAAAATAACTGACAATTGTCAGAAAAAAATCTTTACACTCATATGCATGCTGTTTCCTTGTCATGTTGAAAGTAATTTTTACATTTGGTTCAGATGTAGCCTTTATCCATCTATAACCATCCTATGAAGATTTCTGTTCTGAAGTGCAAAGCTTACTTTCAAATCAAACCTTGTGTATTTATTTGTCAGTGCTGATAAGTTTAAAAAAAAAAAACTGTTACATTTTTACTTGATTCTGTGTACAAGTTGTTGTCATAACTGCATTATTGTATTCTCATTTTCCTAGAACACTGAAATGTTATCTTAACCTCTTCACTTATCTAAATGTTAAAAGCTCAACATTTTTTCTGTACCATAGGTGATCACTTAGTTTAACTTCTTTTTTTAAGTTCCTGATTACTTCTTCTGTAGTTGACAAAGAAATAAGCTGGCTTCATGTGAGGGAGATCAGACAAATACTTAAAGCTTGCATTTCAAGTATCATTTCCTGTGCACTCCTGCAAATTTCTATTTGTTTGTTTCAGTTGCAGTTAAAACATGCAGTAACAGTAGCTGAAGTGAATCAACTGAAGGAGAAGGTAAGTTTCCAAAGAATTGTGACTGAGTTGGTTTTTTGTTTGTTTGTTTTTTAATTACTGTTTCTAACAGCAAATTTTACCAAGAATAAACTGAATGCAAGGGACAGCAATTTGTTTTAGGCCTCAGGCTGTATGTACTGTGTTGAGCAAGACAGGTATTTCTGAAGACCTATGCTCACACAGGGGCTAGGAAAAGTGCCATTTTAAAATGAATGCTTCAGTATTACTGCTTACTATCAAACTGAATTTAGCTGGCACTCTATGAAGCAAGATTGCAACCAAGTGAGAATATTTGCAGTGCAGAGAACCTGTTTTTTGTGTAAGGATTTGGTGTTTGTAGATAGTGGTTAGTGCCTGACTTTCTCTTACCAGAGTTATTTCTGTTACCTTCTTTCCCATCTTAACCTCTCCCACATTTTTTACCACCTTTGAGGAGAGAAGTTTTTTGAGTAGGTTTTTTGCAGCTGCTTTTACTCCATTACCCTTCAGCGTTTTCTTGACAAGAAATGTGTGCTCTAAGATGAGTCACACTATGCCATTGGAGGAGAGTGGCAGGAGACAGGGCGAAGATAAAGCTTCAGATTGCAATAATTTGAATAACAGTATCTACTGGAGTTCTTCCTGCACTTTGCAAAAGTTTAGAGCTCTTCATGTAGGTAGTCACAGCAGCTGAAACTTTGTGTTCTTATGATAGTTCTGATTTAACTTCCTGATGGTATTCCTTCATGCAGTATTCCTGATGGTTTGCTAAAAAGCCGTTAAAAATGTTGGTATTAGTACAACTCTTTTGCCTCATTTTTTGTTATTTTTTTAATTCACTAAATGTTTCAGCCTTTCAACATCTCTATTCCATCAGTAGGTGATCTTAATTGATTTCATGAGCAGCAGTTTCCATAGTGCATAGTATCCCCAAAGAAGGTGGCCAGGACCTTCTTTGGGGATACTTGGCCAGGAGAACTTCATGTGAATTAATATTCAGTTCTATAACATAACTGCTGTTAAGCTGAAGGGGATTTATTTCTTTCCTTTGTTGAGGGATTGCTTACTTTTCGTATTAGTTATCAATCCAGGGATATATAATACATTGTTAAGATGACCTTGTCTTATTAAAGTGGTGGGGAAGATCTACTGTTCTCATTAGCTATATTAAACAAGCTGTTGGTAACGAAGTAGTGGCACGGGGAGCTTATCTTTATACTGTTTCAATTACATACAAGAACATTCACTGTCAAAAAGCATTTTGGAGGGGAAATTGTAACCCCGACCATTGAGAATGCCATATTGATTGCTACAGAGAGTAAGAAATCAGTGGTGTTTAGTACTAAATGCCATAAAAAAATTAATTGTTTAAGGAGTTTGTTAGGTAAGATACCTCCTTCAATACCATTTATAGGTATGTAATCTAAGGCAAATTGAAAATTTAGTAGTAAGTAAATGCTGGATTGCAACTA
Source organism: Perdix hodgsoniae (assembly GCA_035772895.1). Taxonomy (NCBI): domain Eukaryota; kingdom Metazoa; phylum Chordata; class Aves; order Galliformes; family Phasianidae; genus Perdix; species Perdix hodgsoniae. The sequence goes on along the minus strand of JAPSGF010000048.1, from coordinate 4,271,962 downwards.
TGTCAAAATAGGTTGTCCAGGGATGGTAGGAGATGGCGAGTTATTTAACAAGTCAACATAAATAACAGTAAAGATTTTACTAATTTTAACTCTTTTAAAAGGAAGCAATACTAATGAGAAAGTAGTAAAAGACACCTGAGAGTTGAGATCTAGAACTTAGTTGGATTAGCAAGGTTTGGAGGAGTTAATATGATTTCTTTAAAAGTTCTTTGTCTTGTTTTGATATTATTGGTAAGTCGTTATTAACCGTTTTCTATTAAACATGTACTTTTTGTTTCATCTTTTAGTTTAGATTACTTTATTAATTCTTAATCTTTTCAGTTAGAAGTTGTTGAAGCAGAAAAAAATGAATGGAAATTAAATAGATCCCAACTTCAGCAAAACTTAGAGGAGAGCAAAGAGAAAATTAAGAAGTTGGAGACCTACTGGTTAGAAGCACAGAGTTTGTGCAAAACAGTAAATGAGCATCTTAAAGAAACTCAAGAACAATGTGATGCCCTTGAAAAGAAATACAACAAGGCCAAGAAACTGCTCAAAGATTACCAACAAAAGTAAGTAGGTCTCTCTTCCTTTCTTGTGTGTTTTGTACATCATGAAGAAAAACTAACAAAAATATGTAAAGGGCTGATTTACTTAATGTCAACGGTTTATGGGCTGGTCCGGCCCAGTTCCGTGACCAGCAGGGCGGAGGGATCTGCGGATCCGCACCTCTGGGAAAGGGGAAGCAGGGGACCCCAAAATACTTGAAAACAACAGCACTGATCTGAGGTGGAACAAATGATTTTACTAAATATAGTATTAGTAAAATACAATGAGAGAGAGAGAGAGTCTGTTTGAATTGTATAGACCTCACCACAATGCTGGGGTGAGAAGTGCAGTCCAGTTGAGTGACTGAAGTACAGACGGCGAAGCGCAGATAGCGAAGCACAGGCGGTGAAGAGCAGGCGAAGAAGGAAGATCAGGTGACCTTGCTTGGAGTTATATCCCCTTGCTGACCGCAAAGTCTCCTGGGGAAAACGTAGCTCCTCTCCGACGGGCGAACACCCGGCAGACACCAAACCCCACCCCCAATGCATCACATGATGTTATGGTGTGGAATACTGATGACCAAAAATCATAAAACCATGACACTTAACACGATGTTTGTCATTTAGCAGAGGGCTATATATGCTCAGTTCTTCCATACCTTCACTCAACTTCTGAAAAGGTTTTTCAAAAGTTTTGCTGCTGCTTTTGAGTCTACCTTTTATTTCTATTTCCTTTTGGTAATCATTATTCCTTTTTTGTATAACCTATAATTGCAATTTCTTTAGGAGGAACCAAGTAGAAAATTAAAATGTTATTTACTTCTCTACAAAAAAAAAAAAAAAAAAAAAAATCTACATTGCTTTTGGAAGGAAAATGCTGTAGTACACTGCATGTGTATATGTTTGTGGAAGTAAGATCCAGTTATTAGAGTTCTGCATATATTTGATGTGCAACTTGCTTGCCGGTTTTTAAAGTAAAGTGTCTCTTTCTCAGTCCAGAGTGAATTAGTGTCATAAGTGATTTATTCTGTGAATAAAGTAAATATTATATACACAGCTATATGCATCACTTTGTGACACTATGAAATTAATGAATCTATGACACAGTACAAATTGATTTTTTTCAGTGTACTTACTAACAGGAAGATTCTTAATAAATGCAACTGGGCGTATTTATTTTCTCTTATATTTTTCTACATTTCTACATACTGTTGTTTTATATATATGAATGTTCTCTTTCACCAGAGAAATAGAGTTTATGAAAAAAGAGGAGGATCATCTAAGGGTACTTGAAGAGAGAGACCAGAAATATGCAGAACAGCTGAAAATGTACCAGGAAAAGGTAATACAATGTTGTATTTAAAAGCAAACATCTGCATTCTTGAGGATTTGACTCACTTCTATGCTTCAATTCTTACAGATTTCAGAGCTTGAAAATAAGCTAATAGTTTATGAGAAGATGCCATATGTGTTTGGAAGTGGGAGTTTATTGGAAGATGGTTGTCAAAATCCAAGCCAGCATAATGAGCAGTCAAAGATGAGAGAAGAGAGTGTAAAAGAAACAGAATCAGTACAGGAAAGACTAAATTCTTCAGAGGTGTTAATTTCGGGTAAGTGTTAGATCTTAGATTTGCACTTAACAGAAGTTAGGGGGTGTTAATATGCGTGTTGTGATTTCTTTATTTAAAAACAAAAACAAAAACATAATCTTGCTGGATAAGAAGTTCTCCAACGTTTTCAGAATTTCCTAAATGCTGTGTGAAATATGGAGAGAGAGAGAGAGAGAGAGAGAGAGAGAGAGAGAGGGGAAGATGGCTCTATTTACTTTTCCTTGTATTCCCTAGTAATGAAACCAATAGTATTAGCAAGGCTGAAATGTTGACATATTTCTGTTTAAGTCCAGTTCTGCTGGTTGTAGAAAGTTTTTATGTAAAACATAGCTCATGATTTAAGTTTTGTAGTAATTTTATTCCCAGAACTCTAACAAATATCAGGCAGTGTTTTAAATGAGACATATATTATAACAAGATTTGGTTGATGCTTTTGTACTTTTTAAAGGGTCTTTATCTCAAAGGAAGGTATTTTGGGGCATAAATTCCCATCAGTTTGAGAATAAAATTAAGCATTCAAGCAATAAATACAATTATATCCTGACTGATTTTATTTGAAGAAAAAAATTGAAGAAATCAGATTAAAATTCAAATTAGTCCATTATTTTTAATCACAGTGATAAAATATTACAGCATTATAAAAATAGTATTGTCATATATTAATAAATCAAAATTATTCCATCTGCTGATTAGCTTCTGAATATTTTTCTGAGCTTGCATGCTAATACTCTTTTAAAGAAGTACGTATTTGTTACAGATTTTGATGCTTTTGTTGGGGATACTCCCAGATTAGACACCAGTGCCCACAAAGCAAAAGCTCAGCTTGCTCTGAAAGTAAAACGCCAGCCACCTTCTCGATCAAAGCTGAAAGAATCTCTTGGGGCTGGACAACAGACTACAAATCTACAGGTACCAATATGAGTAGAAAACTAGGCATTCAAAAGGCTGAATGTATATTCAGTTTTACTTATATTCTCTTATACTACTTATATAATTTGAAGTGATGTCCAAGCTTCATTCAGAGTGTGCCAAAGCATGAAATTTTTATGCTGTGTGTCAAGTGGAAAAGTCTTATTCAGGTTCACCTATGTGATCTCTGGCAAGTTTGTTGTAGTACACTTAATTTGAAGTTAGCAAAGAGGTATTCAAGTTTACTGTATGCTGTTTTTACTGAAAAATTCTGACATAGTACCAGTGGTATGTAGTGGAATGTGCTTAACTGTGTTGCAATTCCTTCATCTGAAGCAAGTTATCAATAATTAGAAATATTCTTCAAAAACTAAACTTTTCTGAAATATTTTTTTCAATATGTAATCACTTATGTCTGTAACAAAATGTAGCAGTAAAATATTCTAGCACAATTTGTGGCCCTACCTAACTTCTGTCCTTCTCTCTGGTCTTAGATTCCCAGTGGTGCATTTAATAATACCTAACTCTCTCTGTTTCCATTTCTACTTGTACAATGGTTGCCTATTCTTAGCAAGGCTTTTCATTCGTAATAATTGTATGAATCTAGGACTTCTCTTGGTGTTGTGCTCCTTTTTGTGTGTCCCCTTAACTTTCAGCCTTCCCTTTTTTCAGATGTCTTGGTTGAATTTAAACTTGGGAACGTTGGTTTTGCAATTTCACGAATATTTGATTTTTATTGACTTTGTGTTTTCATAAATATATATAGCAGCATTCTCATTCTATTTGAGAAAGCTGAAAGTTATAAACTTTTTACGAGGATGTAATTTGGTGTTATGAAATAGCAGTGTAATACTGATAGCTCTTAAGGTCTCTATCTGTATTTTTATTTCTACTCATTCATTTGCTAGCAGTACAGAAAACCAGTAAAGTTTGCCCGTAGTGTGATTCTATTCTAATTTTCTTTGATGCAAGATAATCATATGGTCCATATTTATGTTCCCCCTGAAGATGGGCCTTTTCTATGACAAGCCTATCATCTTGGCTAGTACCATGATTAAGTACTTATCCACACATTGGTGTCATAGCCAGTGAAATTCTAATGGAAATAGATTCTGGGCGTCAACTGTTAGTCTCCTGTAATGGAGCAAGTAAAAGAGAAGAGCAGAAAAAATCCAAAAACAACTTGTTCATGAGCTTACAGAATCTTGCAGAGATTTTAATGTGAGAATAAGCATGTGAGTGCAGGATGTAAGGGGGAAAACCGTTGTAGATACAAAGGTACATAACTGGTATATGAGAGAAAACCTGTCACAGAGGGAGAATTACTTGGTTTGAAAGGGTTTTAAAACCGATTTGGAACAGGCAAGATATACTAGAACCTTTATAAATTGTCAAGATAAAGGTGATTTGAATGTACAAAAGCTTATAGGAGCCTATAAAACCAGCTTTATGTCGTTTAGATGATATCTGCAACTTATCAAGCTAAAATTGTAACTAATATTCTGAACAGAACAAGTTTGTGCATAGCATGGAATATCCTTAAATCGTGGGAAAAGATTAAATGAAAAATTAAAAAATTAAATGATAATATATCACGTTTATAAAGTGACTTTTGAATTTCTTGAAGGATGAGGATTCAGAAGATGCTATTCTCAGCGGAGAAGTTTCTACTCTGTGTCTAACAACGATCTCGGAAATAAGTGAAAAATTATCTCTGCCTCATTTGGATGACATAGAACGAAAGAGTGAAAAGATTGAACAAAGTACAGAAAGTCCTTTAGAGTCAAGTCCTTCTGCTTCCGCACACTCTTCTCCAGTACACAAACCAAATAGTGAAAATAGCACAACCACCACTCATTCACCTACTCCTGAAGAGATGGCTCCAAATTCTTCTCAAGGGTATACCAAGAATGTTAAGCAAAGAGAAGTAAAAGGGAAAGGAAAAGAGGCCAAGGGTAAGACCTAAGATTTCACTGTTAATTTAATACTTTGGAATTGCTATGGTTTTATATATAGATTATTATTGAGCAATAAACCTCTTTGTAAGAAAAGAAACTGACTACTAATTGCTTGTTCTAAACCCATTTCTTAACTCTTCAGGAAAGTCTAAAGTTAGCAAGAATGTATGCAAGACCATTTTATTCTGTTTTATTTTGAGTTTCCATTAGATGTACTGAAGTGAACATAGTTCTTTAAATGGATCGAAAGAGGAGGAAGTGCTAATGACAGTTATTACACTGGAGAGATTGCCATTTATAGTACTCAAAATCTGATCCTTAGTAAGAACAAAACAAATAAAAACCACAGCAATTTGCAAGTTTTTTAAGTACTTGAAGGAAGTTAAAGCTGAGCATTTGTCCACATAATGTCATGTTTAAGCCCTCCAGTGTGGACATCAAGATGGTAAATTTCTCTTGTCAGCTCTACATGAGACATGAATTTGTTTACCGTTGCTTGCATTTAATGTCTAGCCAGTCAGTTCTGCCTCCTTGAGAAGAGTGTCTGTTGATGACAAACAGCATCTTTGGAAGTGGAGCCAAATTCTTGGCCTTTGCCGAGACGCTACTGAAGTAATGTAGTCTGTGTTAAAAGAATTGCTTTTGAGAGTAGTCAGTAGACCTGCAAAATCACTTGTGTATCCATTAAACATGCCGGGATTGGGGTCCCTTAAATGTCTGAAAACTTGATTTAAAACTCATTTAAATCATGCTAGTGAAGGTATTTTGAGATCTGAATGGATGTCAGCAGAATTTTCAAGGCAGTCTGCTAAGGATTAAAATTTATTTTTTAGTCTGTTTTCATGTACATATTTATCAGAGTAGTATCAAACAAACATCAGTGTAGTATTTTTTGTGTAAATAAAATGTAAGAAATATTTGAATATTCAAATTTCCTGAAAATATTAAGCAGGTATTAATAAACTCTTCCAGTTTAAATAAATATCTCTTTTTTCATGGGAGCACTGCTTTGCTTTTGCTACTAACATTCTTTATTTAGGTCTTGATCTTAGAATACTTGCTTTAAGATTTTATTCTTAACAGATCTTGACTAGTCAAGAATCAATGTGTTGTCTTGTGTTGTTTTCAGTTTGTCACTACATGAAATTTTCAAATACTAGGATTGCTCAAACTAAATTCCAAATTTGAACAATCTGTAAACATAATTTGTTATATACGCTGTTACAAGAAAGAGGTCTAATCTTCATCTAGGATGACCAGTAGTGATTGCATAGCATGTGCCTTTGGTATTAAATGTACAAAGGAAGGCAGAGTATTTAATGAAGATTGTAAGTAAAAATTCCATTCTGAGCTTATTTTGATATTTCAAAAAGATGGACAGCTTCACATTTCTATCTAAAAGGCATTTACAGAATAAATGCCGTTTCAATTAAGCAGTTGATAACAGCTCAAACTACAAACCTAACGAGTCTAAATAGTTGCCTTGATATAAGATAGAGGAGAGCTACATCACAAACTATGTATAGTCACTAAAGATCCTAAAATGTTTCTGCAGAACACTGGCACCATAAGCAGCATAATGTATGTTTGACTGATTTACAGTTCTCAGCAAAATTTAACATTGGCCTTTTTTCCAGATGTGAATCAGGTGTTTAAACAACATACCGATCTAGAGCATTATGGGAATTGCTGCATTGTTCATCTTGTCTTCTTTTTCACTAGGAAGAGATTAAAGGGACTATGATCACTGTACTCAATACTAATCATTGTTTGATAGAAATATTTGGCTGTTTTTTTCTCGTAAATTACAAGGAAAAGGGATTGGATAAAAAATTTAAGCTTCTTGATGTATCTTTTAGAATCATTGGATTATAATTGCTGTCTTTATTATACAGCTCAGACAAAACCTTTCTTTTAACACCCTGAACAAGATATGTTCTACTTTCCTTATTTCATGTCTCTATGATATAATCCTCATTAGAAATTGTCTCTGTCCTGGCTTGTGCTTAAAAATCTTAATAATGCTATTCTCCGTGTTTTGGCTAGTGTACTGGTCAGATGTGCTTTCTGTAGCTAGCAGCAGGCATACATTAGCCCAAGTTCTAAATAGCTAGCCTGGAATAGCTGCTGACCCAAGATGAGGAGAGAAGTGTAGAAGGACAACTAAATGTTGTAAATACTGTTACTCAGGTTTTAGGATCTTATTTATTTAGAAGCATTTTCATCATGAATACTTGAAACTTACAAAGATTTTTAGAACAACATTTTTCTTTTTCACCCCTCTATGGAAAACAGAAGAGAAAAAAAATGAAGACAAAACAGTAGAAACAAATGAAGGAACATCATCAGGGAAGTCCAAAAGGCGTTTTCCAGATTTTGGGTAAGATTGATTTGTGTTAGTTTGGAAATCAATGGCTTTCAGTGTTGCTTTTGGATGGCATCTTATTCTCTGAAAAGAAAATGTTGAGAAAATCTTGTAGTGCTGATTCATTGATGTTTATATAGCAATAAAATTATGTTCTTTGTTGAGTCACTGAATATTAAGTTTCTTTGGGCATTTTCTGAATTTATCTTGGTTATATGTGATTTTTGAAAGGAATGTTCAGAATTTGGTCATGGCTTTTTAAATATAAATGACAGTATTTAATTGCACGCATAATCTACAAAATCATGCTCTGTGTAACAATACAAATCTGGCTTTTTATAACTTGAGACTGACTGAAAAATGTTCTGTACTGTATAAATGTAAACACTACATGAAAATTGTTTCTCACTTCAGAGGATTACGGAAATCTGGGGGCAAGGGCAAGAAACAAGAGAAAGAAAGTGTAAGAGGCTCTCTGGATAGCAGGTATTTGGTTTTTTTTGTTATGTTTTTATATTTGTTATTACAATAATATGTGCTGCATTCCTAGCATTTTTAACTAGGGAATTTCTTTAAAATCATCATTAATGTTTGCCATTAAATTATATTCAAATAGAGTAGTGGCAAAATTCTGTAAAGATTATTATAGGAATATGGAGATGAACTTCTGATCTCATGACTTAAGAAAAAGTGGAACTAAAAGTTTTAAAGTATTTAAAGTAAAAAGGGTAGCATAGAGGAGACAGTAAAGCAGTTTACATTGTGAAATGGCTCATAAGACTAACATGCTACGTCCTATCTTAAATACTAAAACTGTATTTTACTTAGGAAGGAAAAGAATGTTGTGTGAATAATCAATTATTTGGTACTATTCAGTTACTTTGTGAAATACTGAAAAGGATCTTAAATTAACCAATAACCCAAATTATTTTGCATGGATATTCAAAGGCGAGTCTCAGTTTTCATTCTTAATATAAACTGTGCTATGAAACAGGTGCACATGAGTGGTGTGTATTTTTGTTTGCTTGTTTCTTTTGGGCTTTCATTTTTGCTTTTTTTAAAAACAACTTAACTTATTTTAGAGGTTCTCGAGAACTGTTGGATGATTCTGGCAACAATCTGTCTGCATCAGATTCGGATTCTCCTGTTCCCACTTGCATGCCCTTCTCGTGGTTTGGAGACAGTCACAAAGAGCCTCAGGTTTCTAGTAGTAGTCTGCACTTTACACAGAGTGGACAGGACAGTTGTGAACATGGTCAAGACAAGAACAGAAGCAAGGTAAAGATGACTAATTTATGCTTTGAATATTTAAGTGTTGCATCTTGACAAAGTAAAATGCGTAGTGCTTAGTATGTGGAATCTTGATGGCAGACCTGGATGGTATCACCTCTTGTAAACTTGGCTGCAGAAGCTTGAGTCTGTGCGAGTATATTCCATTTAAGAGAAGTATTTAAAGCTGAGAGAAACATCTAGAGAACTCTCTTCCAGAAAATTTCTTCTGAGTAACTGGTAATATTGTAATAAGTTAAAGCACTTTAACCAAACTTTAACACAGAGATTATGTGGTTCAGTCTATAACCATAAAAATCCCATCTTTACTGTTTAAATTACATGGAAGAAATGGCTGTGAAAAGTAAAAGTTTAGTGAAACCTTCAGTAATGTCCCAATTTTGTAGCTTTGTTTACACATCAGCAGTAGTGGGATTAAAATTACATGAAAGAAATGCCCACAAACAATGTGTGCTGTCTAAATGTTTCATTAAAATTATTTTTGTGTAAGACTGTTACTGATATTCTTAACAAGCTACCTTTATTCTTGTTTCCTTTGGATTTTGTCAGATTCAAAACTGTAGTATTTTAAGTAACCTCACAAATTAAGTTTGTTCCTAAGTTTCACATTTCTTCACTCTGATTTTCTAAAAAATTATTTCACTTTTTTCTCTTCCTAAATGTTATTAGAGAGAAAAACATGCTGGGTTGTAGTTTGTGGAGTTTGCTGATGTTTTGCATAACTGTCAGATAACAAGTTGGCTTTCCATGTCTGCAGATATAAAGTGCACTAAAATCCTGTCGTGAAACAGTTTTTTAACTACTGTCTGATTTCTTAGTGTGAATTTTCAGTGGCTGCCATATGATTAAGCTTTGCATATACACGGTATATGAGTTTGCAAAAAAATACAAACAGTGGGTTTAGAACCACACATAAAAATAAAATAAAAATTAAAAAAAAGGAACCCTTTAATTCCTTAAGTAGAGCTGTCCTTTACAGAATACTCTCCAGTGTGTGCATGTGACTTGTGTATTTATACTTTCTTGTGTTATTTGCTTCTATTGAAGCTAAGGCATTTTCATAAATAAGCCAAAGATATCAGGATTGCAAGAGCCACATTGAAGAGAATATAGGCTGTAGCAGTTATCAAGATACTTTCTGTGTAGACAAACATTCAGTAGCTTAGCTTTCAAAGAGTCACTCTCAGAGGAACCCATTCTTCATGTCTTAATTCCTCCTTTCTGTTTGATACAAGTAACTATTCAGAGCATAGTAAAAATCCCCCTGCTGCATTTCTATTATAAGTAGTCAAAATTTGCTTAAGCACCACTTAATGTGTTTCTATATGTACTTTAGTTAACAATCAAGAATGCATAGATGTTACCAAATTAAGTCCTCTCTCTTCCCTTTCACATTCCTCCGAATTAATACCCTTTTCTTTCTCAACTGTTTGCTTTTCCAGGCTTTTTATCACTTTAACCTTGAGCTAGTTTTTTGCCTACTGTTTTATTTTTAGCTTTTGTCTTGTGCTCCAGTATGTAATAGCTGCTCTGCTCTTTTCCTTAGTGCCAGTTGCAAACCAGCAGCTGGAATCGTATAGTAGTCTTTAGCCATATGTTTGCTTTAAAAAACAGAAAGCTGACCCTGTCAAAGAACAAGATCATGCATTAATTGATTCTGAAATAATGTACAGCCTCTCCAAAGTCAAGCTGTTTTCACTTTGCAACATTTGGGTGTTGGGGTTTTTTTTTGGTTTTTTTTGTTTTTTCCCTAAAGCTTTTAATGAAACAGTAAACACTGCTTGGAAAGACTTATCTTTGTAGTTTCTAACCTGCCTGTTAAGTTTGTGCTATAAATAAGAAATCATTAGTTGGTGGTGAAAAGACTCGAAAATTGAGAAGGAAATGTGCCTGATCACTCAGCAATTGGTTTTCTTACTAAAACAGTATAGTGGTAGGGACATAATTACTTCAGTAGAATGTAAGGAAAGAATATTCCTTTTCATGGTGGTCATATTTTCTGCTCTTGTGCCTGTGGTATCACATGTAAGCAGGTGAAAGCACTTCTTAATGAAGAGGTAGAAATAGAAACTCTCGTCATGTAAGACTCTAAAGCCATTGAATCTGGCATTGTCTCATTTGTGTATTGTGTTTTAAGATTGATGGTGTAAGGACTGTAGCTATAGTTTAACTGTTTCCTGTTTCTGTGAAATGGAATTGCTGCATCTGGGAAGATCTTGTTTTCTTAAAATAATAGTAAACTTAGCCTTCAAAGCATTGAATCAAATTCTTGTTACTTATGAAAAGTAGGAACACAGGAAACAAAAACCCTGTGATCTGTTTGCAGACAGTTTAGCTTCAGAAAACTTCTAAATTACAGACTTCTTGAAGAAATCCCTTTGCATAATCTGCCCATTGATTTTAGCCTGTTCTGTAATACAGTACAAGTATGTATATAGTGTTTGCATTCTTCACTTGTCTAGATTATCTTCTGTAAACTTGTATGCAGTGCTTTATTTTTGTTCCAATGAAGAATGCTGTGGAGTAAATTATTTCTATCTCTGTACCTTAAATCTTGAGAAGTGTACCTACAAAATCTCTTCTATTCAAGTTCTCTTCAGGAATGAAAAGTCTTTGCAACTGGCTCTAAGTCTTTAAAAGGAGATCTAAGCCCGAGCTGGGGCAAGAAGAAGAGAAGAGAGAATGCTTTACAACTGGTGCTGAGACACTGAAATGCTTTTATTTTGGTTATGGTTTCTTCTTTTTATATTTTTTTTTCTCATCTCATTAAATTTTGAGGCTCGAATGTTATCCTGTCCTCTTCAATTTTTTTTTTTTCCACGGTACAACTTTGTTTCTGAATTATTCACAATTTCTCTGCAAAGAATGAAAAAGGGAAGTTAAAATAAAAGCTCCTCAGTACGCTTCTCTATGTGTTGAAAGTAGCTGAGATTAGATTGATGGACAAAAGATAATCTTGTTTCTGGTAATCATTTTTGCAGACTGAAGAAACTCCTAACATCGAATGCAATTAGATTTTAATTACATTATTAGATTTAAATCACCTTAACTAACTAATATAATTAGTTATTATAATAATCTACATGGCAAGTTAAACATCTTACTAATCATATAGAATGTCACACTCCATGATGGAATAGCAGGAAGAATCAAATTGTGGTTTGTTTTGTTTGTGGTCATTGTTTGTTTGAAGAGTGCAAGTGTATATCAATACTTCAGGGAAAATATTGAGTTACCACCCTCAAAACTAAGATAGAATAATCTAGAAAATTCAGAGTTCAGGTTAAACTGAAATGAGAATGTAAATATGAAGGTGCTCAATAAAGAAAGCTTCAAAAAAGTTATTTTATAGAAGCAAAAATTACATTTGAAAAGTATACTTAAAATCAATTTAATCTGAGTTCTAAAATTATTTACACATATATATGGTATGGCATCCTTACAAAGCTTAATAGTTGAATAGAGACTTCAGAACTAAAGGTACATAATTGCTTATGGTTTGCAGGCAGTGAAACTGAGTACTAAATATTTTTAAAAGGTAGAAATATGAGACGTGCTTTCAAGATTTAGTTTCCACTCAGTAAAGGAAAAATAAGGCAGAAATTGGAATCTGGGTTAGAAATTGAGGTAGTTAAATTAGAAAATATCCTGCAAAACACATTTGTTTTCCTTAGAAGGAAGCCTTCGGGTGTAGCATCTAGCTTTTTTCATTGCTTTCAGCTGGAGTCCCAGGTTGGCCAGGTGCCCTGGGGCCATTTAACAGCTAGTGGCTGATGACTCAATTTGAACCCAGATTCTGCTGCTATTACCAAGACAGGGAGATCCAGTTTTTCAGGAGAGACCAAGAGTAATCATTGAATGTAAACAGTAAATGCTGTGAAGATTTTATATTCTTTCAATATGATACTTCTTAAATTAGTTATATTTCTAACTTGATTACATACAATGTAATCTTTAAACTGGAATTTTATTCCCTTATAAAAAGATGATATTTGTCATTTTTTTTTATTTCAGAAGAACTTGCTCTTTTGAAAGTAATTTATTCGGATTGCTGAACTGCATAATTATGGTTACAGATTTGAACCATTTTTTTGTAAAAATATCTTAGTGATTGGAGTTTAATGATGTTTTTTCAACTTCAATATTTTAACTGTGAAGATTTAACATAGCTTGTGCTACAGCCTATTACTTAAGAGAAAAAAAGCTTCTAAGATAATTCGTATCTATATAGTAGGTTTGCATATCAAGGTGATTTTCAAATGACATAATTTTGTGTCTCACATATAGCCACCCCAAAACTGAAGCTGTTATAATGAACAGCAGCACAGAACAGGGGAGACCTATTGATTCTGTCCTTAGGCAAGCTTTGCATTCTGTATCCATGAACTAATTTAAACCTTGATCTGTAAACTGCTGAAAGCTCATTGCTACTCCTCATTGCGCACTGGGCAAAGACAGACAGTTTGTTCCACTGCCTACGACAGTTGTTTGGATGTGGGCAAATACGAAATGTAAGTCTTCATGACCATAAACAATTACAACTTCGGTTTTTATCCCATTGGTAGAACAACATATTCTTAAGCACATTTGTTGTGCTTTCACATGAATACAAACCCACCACAAGCAGTTTCACTACCTGAATCTTAGATTGCTTCTCCCCAGGAGTGTTGTGCCCACTGACAGAGTAACTGTGTGTATTTCCTTATATACTTCTACATAACTTCAGGTTATGACTGAATTTCCACACAAGGTTTTGTTATCGGGGATATTGGTTTTATTTTGTTGTGGTGGTTTTGAATTCAGAAGTTAAACAAAAAATGGTCTGAAGCATGTTCCAGTGAATACTTTTCACGTGTGATCTAAAAATAATAGTCACAGTATTATTATTTTTTTTTATAAAAATCAAAATTACTAGAATATCATCTTATGATCTGCTATTTCAAGGAGTGAGTTAATAAAACATTATTTCCACTTGTTTGCAGAGTAGAATTGTCATAGATGATACATACCATAGCAAGCCAAGTTGTGAACTTTCAGGGTTAGTGACAGAACCAAATCTGTCAGGTCGTTCACACACTTTAACCTTCTCTTCAAATGAGGTGAGTTTCAAAGTGTGTATATGTGTCTTGTTGATGTTGTTCATACTACAGCATGTTTAATAGAACCCCATTTTTCTTTTTTACATGAAACTGGATGACTCTTTCCATCTTTTAATGTTGAAGAATGCTGTAAAAAAATCCTAAGCCATTATTAAACATGTACTGGAAGGCCCCATATTGGCCTTTGTGTTTTGATCCCCATTGTATCACAAAAACTGGAATCAACTCTGTATGATCAAGTTGCAATTTTTAATTTATAATGTAACACATTTCTGTTCCACTAATTTGAAGTCACTTTCTGGACGAATGAAAACTATGAAGTTTTTGACTGTACACTTACCTCAGTGCAGGTTTTTGGAGACCTCTTTTGTACAGACAAAACCTGAAATCCACACTTTGATAACAATTTTCATTGTCTCATTCGGTGTTTGACTAATAGATATCTTTGTCAATTAAATGCTTTATAGACTAGGAGTTGTTAAATCTGAATGCAGGCAGAAATAAGCTAGAGGGCTAGCCAAACTGATAGTGACAGTGTTTGGAAGAAAGAAATAGTGATTAATAAATGAGTTTGCGACTAGCTATAATAAAGTAGGCCTTGGTGAAAATCTGGTATTGTGTAAAAGTCAAAACAGTCTTAAAATAATGCTATAAATACACAACACTGCATTCTGTCCTACAAATCCTGAAATTGTTGAAGGGCTAGAGATGGAAACGCCTCTTTGAAGTGGAGAAGAGAACGGCACTGAAGAATTGGCCCCTTCTGGGCAGACTCTCTCATATAGTTTGGGAAAGTGACCTGGTGGTGGCAGGTCAGCAATCAGCTAGACAGAGCAGTGGCACTTCAGTTTGGTTATCCAGTGAGCTTGTGGTAACCTCTCTTATTCTTTCAAAGATTTTAACTTCTTAAATTGTGTGATTGCATTTATTTTTTCTTGGGCTCTGTCTTTTGTCTCACACGCTTTCAGTGTGTCCATCCATACTTGCCTACTGAATCACTAATGTTTTTATGCAGGAGGACACATTGTTCTCTTATGCTTCCACTCTTCATAAGTAGGTCTAGTTCTGTTTTCTGAATTTGAAATTAGACATGTGTGGTGGCAGCTGGAGCAGTGACTGTTTTGGAAGATTACTGATGTATACGTAGCTTGGGACAGTACTGCCTTTGGAAGGTAAATAGTTTTAGGGGGGAGAGTGTTAGTTAATGACCAATAAGCATTACTCAAAAATCAATATTCTGAATCTTGTTCTGTCACGCTTCTCTTATTCCTGTTTATACACCTAGAAAAGTTACAATTGTGCTTTTGTGCAATAGGGAAAAGTTTTATTTATACTGTATAAGTTTTCCTTTTCTCCTTCGCTTATCTGAGGACATGATTGTGTATTAATGCAAATTGTCTTTTTGGCACGACTTTTTTTTTATGATCTTAGCTTGTGTCCTTATTAATACGAATACAAGGGTTTGCTAGTATGTTGAAAGTATGATTGGAGTTATTAGCACCATCTGGAGGGCTCTGGCTGCTAGCTGATGCAATCCATGCTGCATGGAGGAGCTGGTGCCGAGAGCTGTTTGGCATTCTGTAGGGAACTGCGTTCACCTGGAGAAAGGAATAAATCTGCAGTACTCTGAAAGTAAATGACTGAAGCTGAATGACTAGCATAGACCTAGTAAAATTAATGAGTTCTAACTGGAATGAAATAATAAATACAAAGTACATAATTTTTAGCCTTTGTAGAAAAAAACTTTGGCAATATATATTTTTTGGTTCTTTCTTACTGCTGATAGATCACACAATACTGAGGTAAAGGTCAAACATGAAGAGTAAAAATGTTATATTTTTTGTATGTTATTCATAAATTCTCTCTAGTATGAGACAAAAGAAGTTACCAATATATAGTATTACAGCTAGAGGTTGGGGAGTACCGTATCTAAAACGATTACAAAAATTAATAGGCATTTTCAAATTCCTGATGTAATTTCTATCTTCTTTTCCTGTGCTAAGCACTCCAATCTTGGTAGCCTGTACAGAAAATACTGTTCTCCAGTTCTCCTGATAGAAGTGCTGCACGTAGCACTTCAAGCAAAGCCTTCTCCAAAACCTTTTGATTTTGTGAAAATTACTCTTCTTCTTAACATCAGGAGGGCCAATATATCCGTATTTTTATGTCTGCATTTAATTAGGTGTTCCATTTTGAAGCAAATTTCTGGATTGCCCTATTTGTCTTGCATTGATTCACCTTGGAAATCAGTACACACTTTGAATGTTCCCAGAGTGCTCCAACTGCTAGTGGCCATTGAGTCTGTGTGACCAGGCTCATGCTATTCTGAGGTTAAAAAAAGGAAAAATCCTTTGAAATGCTTGTACTATAGAAATTAGGACGTCTGCTAAACTGTTCTGCTCTACAAGTCTGTTCCTGTGCATCTGCACTAGCTCCTAATGTAACCACTCTCCTTTGTTTCATAGGCCAGACAAAGCAAAAGCATTCCTAATTGCATGAAGTCCTCTGAAGTTTTAAGTCATGCTTGTACAACCATTATGCCATTTTGATCTCTCAGGCACAGTTTTGACTGTGTGTCAGACTATGTGATGGGCCTAAGACTCACCACCTTTCATGTGATTGCTGAAATTATTTAGGTTCATGCAGTTAGCTCTTCAAGGGAGCTTCCAATTTTGAAGCTGTAGTTAGCTGCTCACCTGAAACATACAGGGTCACATCTCAAATTCATTCATAGGAAGATGCTTATTTCCATGTTTCACGTTTACAAATGTTGTGTGATATGTGTTGACCTACATGTCCAAAGTAGGTGTGCTTTGAGATGCTTTTACAAACATCCTTGATAAGTTATGGAAGCTACCTAACAGAGCAATCTTCAATTCTAAATGCAGCCCATACTCAATAAAAAGCTAGTGAGAGATCTCATTCAAGCGTCACGCTAGAATTCCTGCTGTAGAGATATTAAGCTCTGTTTTAAGTAGCTTTTCTTTTGTGATGAAGTGAAAATGCTTTGGGACTAACAGCAGTACCTTTTTACCCCTCAGAAGCCAATTTGAAATGGAGGCTGTGAGCTGTTCTGTGAGTTCTGTGTGCTGGGGGCATGCAATATCAGTGGAATGCTATAGGCTCTTCACAGATGGCCTTCTACAAGACAGACCCTTTACACTGATGACATGATGGGATCAGATGAAAGAACAAACTGTTCTTGCTCCTTAGAAGTGCTTCACTTTTCGTAAAACTGTACTTAGAATTGTTGTCAGATTTCTTGACTGCTAGAATTGTATTCTGGATTTCCTTAAAAACAATCAATAATACAGCTGAGTGCTACTTGACTGGTTCTTCTTGACGCTGTATAGGCCAGTTATCTATTATTGGGACTGAGCCACTTTGACTGACTGATAGAACATGGTTGTTTGCATACACTGAGTTTAGCAAATGCTTTGCTATTTATTGAGAACGGTTTTCATGAAAATGTTATTTCTTAGAGAAAGCCATTTGTGTTCTCTGTTTCTCACTTACTTTGTGTTGAATGTTGTTGCATTGTCCTTTTGTTTATAACACGCTCCTAGGCAAGCTGACTATAAGCTGTGATCTCAAGAGTTCATGTCCCTTTGAAACTCCAGTATGTTTAGCAAAGTATATCTTTACCCAGATTCAATTGACAACTAGAATCCAGCATAAGTAAACTACTGCTTACGGTGGCTTTTTTCAATTGACTAGGCGTTAGATGATGAATTCACAACAACAGGGAAGCAGAATCAGTGGCACAGTAGACCTATCTCTGAATGGACCACACAGCAAGTTTGCCACTGGCTAATGGGAATGAACATGGAGCAGTACATAACAGAGTTTACAGCTATGAACATAGATGGACAGCAGTTAATGCAACTCGACAGTGATAAGTTAAAGGTATGTGAATATCTCAGGATGGATTTGTAACTGTATAATTTTCATTGCTTATTCAGCCGTTCTTGTGACTGCAAAGTCTGTTTTCGTGTTTTCATGATTTTTATTTTAAGGGACAGAGTTTTGGTTTTTAAATATTTTGAGCCTGTAGTTAGATGAGAATTGAATAATGGATAGTACTTTTCTGATAAATAAGAGCTTGACTTTTTACAAAGTATACCTTCCTGGTTTCATCTTAAGGAAAAAAATCAGCAAATATCCCCAAGGAGGAGCTTGATACATGTACAATCAATCTCAGTATAAGGTCATCAGAACAAGATCCAGCCAAGTAAAATGTATAGAATTGCAGGATGCAATTTTAGAAATCTAAATTTCTTTCAGGTCTGTTTTTCAAATGGGGAAACAAAACTGCATGCAATGACTTTTTAATTGCTATTAATTTTTTACTTCTGCTGGAAAAAAAAAAAAAAGTAAAACATTAAATAGTTCCTTTAAGCCTTTTCTAGTTGTTTTGCCTCTGGAAGCTGCATGGTATGAGTCCCTGCTAGAAAATACTTTAAGCTTTTATTTCTCAGTAGATTATCTGTCTTCTGGACAGGCAAGATGTGCAACTAAAATGAGGTTCATTTGCCTATCCTAGCATAAGGCGAAGTGTTGTTAATGATAAGTAGTAGTAACTGGCTTTGAGTGTTTCAGGGAGGAAAAATTGTGTCCAACTTTGGTCTCTAAAATGCACCTGTATTTTTAGAATAGACTTTCAATGCTAAATGTCCTGTATCTTGTAATCAAATATTTCCTCGGACAGAGAAGACATACCTTTACTGGCCTGTTGAATGGATGTCTGTCTAAGGAATTTGGGATGGTAATGCTTGTAACTCGGTTTACAATTCATGCTAGGAGTTCCAAAAAGGTGTGACACTGCTACCCGTAACTTGGAATCAGATACTGCCATCTGCTGATCAAAAATCAAAGTGCACTATTACTGGCCACTGCACTTGACTACGCTTTTTATAATACACCTTAAAATCCTCAGTACTTATAAGTGACCAAGTTTGGCTGCCCTAAAATGTAGGCAGGCAATAGAACATGCAAAAAAGTAAACAGAACGGAAATTTCTGGATGAAGGATGAGCTAAATAAAAGCACTGCCATGATAGGGAGTGCTGTGTTAGTGTGCCAAACATTTATAGAAATAATTAATTTGCGTTAATAGACAATTCCAATATTATGTCATCAAAACAAGAGATGTCTAGGAAAGGTGGAAATTTGTTGCACTTATTTTCTATTTACCATTAGCCCTCACTGGATCTTTGTTATCATAAAGCAATGAATTATGTGCCAGAAAAGATTTTCAACCACTGTTGTGGCTGCCCTTTCTGGGTTTTTTTCCCCCCCAAATTTTTCGTCTCAGGAATGACACAAAGCTTCCAAAGATTTGGGTTTTAAAGAGCTGGCCCATCTTCCTTTTAGGTGAATACTTGGTTTGGTCTTTGTTCTTAACTGTTAAAGTCTTCACCATCAGTAGTGAAGATGTCTTTAGTTACTAAGCTGCTTTATTTATTTCTTTTAATCTACATGATGCAACCTTAAAAGAAACACGAACGTCCTAGAATGAGCTTTCATGGATTGGATTTTTCTCAAGCAGTTAAAAAACACTGCTGGCTGGACTGAATTCAGCAGCATTCCTAATTAAAAAAAAAATAACTGTTTAACAGAAGTTTAAGAGTAGTTACTGAATATAAATTTCTGCAGTATATTTAAAAAAAAAAAAAAACAAAACAAAACAAAACCTCCTTAAACTGTTCTTGCTTAAGTACTGTTGATTGATAGTGCTGTTGGAAAAACTAAGAACAAAGTGCTCTTTTTTTTCTTTTTTTTTTTTAACCCCTAAAGGCTTTGGGAGTTTCCAGTCAAAATGACCGATCAACAATAAAGAAAAAAATTAAGGATATTAGGAAAACACAAGAAAAACTGGAAAAACAGAAGGAAAAAGTTCAGAAGAAAGAGAGAGAAGTTCGCAAGACTGCCAGAGTGGTAACCACTCTTGAATCCAGCTGCTAATGTGACCCTGCCTTTAATCTTAGTTCATACTTGTGTCATTCTGAGGAAGTTCAGCAGATTTGTATATAATTGTACAATTGAGGGGAGAAGGGAAAGAGCAACAGTTTAATATGGTAGGTTTTTTTTTTTTTACTTTTTAATTATAGTCCCTCCCCATTACAACCCAATAAAATGAAATATTTTCAGTATTTTCATTCCTGGTTGACTCTGCCTGTACTAATAGTAATTTAACTCCCTGCCTTAAGTAATATTTGTGCTTCATATGCCCTCTTAATTGAAGTTTCTACACATTTGTGAAAAGTAGAATACTATATTTAAAATCATTCCAATATTAGTCAATTAGCATTTAATAAAGTTGAATCTGGTAGAGGGACAATAGAAAAATGCTGCCAACAAATTCAGTTTGTGGCAGTCTGTTTATCTGTTGCCACTAAAGATGTATAGAGGAAAGTGTTTAAAAAAAAAAAGTCAAATTAATTTAAGAAAGCATGTATTTCAAATTTATGAAGTATTTTCTTTAAATTCATGTATTTCTGGGATAATTCATTTTCACATTAAGTCCACTGTAGTTGCACATTCTTTCTGAATTCCATGTGTTGCAATTTACTGAGAAAATAACAAGAAATATGAAGTAGTTTTCACAAACTACATACACTAATCGTAATATTAATTTCTCTGTACACTACCTATATGATATTGGGACATGGTTTAAACCTATAAATAAGATCTTTTTTAACCTATTTTTTCCTAAATAATACAAAGTTTTATAGATTTATGCTACAAATAAGATCAATTTGCAATACATGTATTTCTCTTTTCTACTTGCTACAAGTTTTTTGCGGACCAAATTTATATATTTGCTAATTTTAAACTTTACCTTTTTTCAAACTTAAAATATCAAGGGAAGAACTGTAGAAAAACTATCACTGAAGCACTGGGTTTCTGCATTGTATTTAAATATGTTCAGCTGTAGACTACAGATTATTTCTCTTTAAAGGAGGATTTGATACGCCATATAGCTTAGAACATGAATTGTTGTTTTGTATATTTACATACTGTTTTATAGATACTATAACAGCACTTCTTTAATTAGACTATTCCAGAAACAAAGTATCAATTCCACCATAGAATGGACTAGAACAAAACTTATAGCATTTGTGTATGTGGACCAAGTTCTCCTTTAAATCTATGGACTGTTTTTCATTTTAATTAAATTCATGAACTTCACTGTTGGTGTTTCGCAAGTCTTTATTATCCATTTTTTTGTATAACTGCCTTGGGAACTCCAGCAAAGGGATGGTGTGGAAATGCTTCTGCACACCATACATTTCCAAAATAAAGTTTAAGAATCTTGGTAATAATTACTTCTAAAGAAAGGCTCTATTTTCAGTTGTGTGCGTTAAGAAATCTTGAGAATGTCATCATTTAACTTATTTACTTTGTCTCTTGTAGCTTTGAGTTTGTAATCCGAATTCAGACCTTGAGCCAGGGAGGATCGCTGCCCTACTGATAAAGAAAAGGGAACTAGAAGTATGGAATTATCAAATCCTTAGAAAGACACAACTGCGCTTTCTGTAGTCTAGTCAAGGATGTCTATTTCTCAATCAAATTTCAGCCAGAGCAGGGAATACATCTGTGTATTATCTCTTTTCTTTAAGTCTTCTGAGCTCAGTGTCCACCCAGTGAAGAGCTTGTTTCTCAGGAAGGAGACTAGTGGAAATGATGGCTTACTTGGATGCAGGGCTGCTGCAGCCAACCCGGGACTATAGCAAAGATGCTAAATTCACCTGGCACCTGAGCATAAGAACAGATTATCTCAGACCACGGATTTCAACATCTGTGAGACACTGAATAGGAAGCCTGTTTCTACAGAACTTGTTTAGTTATGAACAAAATCACCCAAACAAAAGTGCAATTTTAAAAATATTTTTAATGAATAAATGTAGTGATTCTTTCAGAAAAATTAACACAAACCAAGATTAATTTTACAGTGCAAGACTGAGCTCATTTTCATACAAAACTATTAATCTCAGCACTTTGTTAGCTGAGCTAGTACACTACGTCACTATAAATTGTGCTAACAATGACTGCGGTTACAGCAATGAAAATGTTAAACAAAAATATCACCTTCTGAACTTCTATTTAAATCAAAACTAATATATCAAACTCATCAGTAGGGGTAAATGCTGTAAAGCAATACACTGCTACATTTGTGTTTTTACCACAATCACTTGGGGTGCTGGGTAAGGAGCGAGGAGAATAATTACAGGGCAGATCTTTCTAATAATCAGAATTAAATAGGTAGCTAGCTGAGAGCATGAAAGGGCTTTTATTTCAATACCACTATTCAATACCAATTTTTAAACAACTTCATAGGGAAAAAGTGATTTTGTTTTTCTTCAGAAATGTTTCTTCTGATTCCCAGATATTACTAAAATTGCTCAATTTAGTTATTTAAATATTTAAAACAGCAAGAGAACTAGAAGAACGTTCAGCTTCAGAGCTGTTTTTAAAAACTGTTGCTGTAACCTTAAGCTTCAAACACTCCCTCTAACTTTTGTACAAGGCCCATTTTACAATATGTAGAATTTCTCACATTCATCCTCTTACAGGGTTGAGGAGAGTAGCTGTAGCTTCCCCTTGCTTTAGCCATGCAGACCGAAAGAGATTTCAGACATTAACTCATGTCCCTGTGAGAAAATAAATCAGGGACTTAAGTGCTCCCAAGCTTGAGTGGAGCAGTTAACTGTACTGTTCTAGTTAGGACTACTTAATCCTCGCTCAGAGTGTTAGTTTAACTACATACATTGATGTTCTCTAACTTCCTCCTGTTAAAGTGACCCAAGTTAGCTTGAAAAGAGTATAAAAGCATTTTATTGTTTTGCAGGTTGACGCTAGGGAGTAGCAGGTGATAATCTTTAGCTTGGCTCAGCTACAGCTAGAACAGCGTGACTGCAAGTACTCATGTCCCAGCTATGCCCTTCACTTGTGGTATCTCACCTTGTGCTCTGCACGGCGCAAGTAACCTAGTAAAATTTAGGCTCACGCTTTCTGAGAGCAATTTTGCATGTCTGCTGCATGACTAAGTTCCAAGAGTATATGCAATGAGTTACCTGAGGGAAAAGGCTTAATTCTAAAGGTCTTTAACTGTTTCACTCCTAAAATGCTCAGGAATTATATAAAAATACAACACAGATGAGTCCGACTTCAACAAAGCTGGAACGCTAGCCATTAAGAGAAGCTGAATCCCTTACTGAAGGACTGTGTACCTGACATGTAATGCTTGGTCAATCCCCAGTGTTCTGACAGTTTGCCTTTGCCTAATGAACATATTCTGCTTAGCTTATTTGCATTATAGTATGACCTCAAGCTACAAGATAAATGAAGCCAGAAGCCCACCAGAACTACAAAGGTATTTTCAAAACCTGCTAATTCCACGTATTTTAAAATACTCCTGAGAAAGTAGTTTCTATTACCCAAGTAATAGAGATTCCCTACTAACAGTAAATTTAAAAAAATGTTTATTAAAAAATATTTTTAGTTTACAGCTGTAACCTGACATACCTCAGAGTCTGAGATCTCACTAGGGCTAGAACACTGATACTGTGGTTTGATATTACTTATAGAAATATAAGCAAACATGAGACTGCAAACCTTTACTGTACACAAGCAAACACTACTTACTAATTCACAATGATCAAAGAAAGGTAAGTTTATCACACATTAAATATTCACATTACCACCAAAGAAATATTACCAATACCACCCACCTGAGAATCATTATACCAGTGGTAGCAGCTAGAACTGATTTTTTTTTTTAAGCTATTATTCCTAAAGACCTATGTGTGGTTTCTAAAGCTGTGAAAAAAATGTTTAGTGTATAGGTAACATTTCTAACTTTGCAAAATTAGGCTTTAGATACTTAAAATCAAGAAACAGAAAGCTCTGTACAGGTGCAAAGGTACAGCAACAAGCTCCTTAATGTTTATTAAATGAGTGTTTCATTAATCTTCTAACACTGCATAATGGAAAAATACTCTGGCAAGCTTTTTCAATAGCTCCATTAAAAAAAAAGTTGTAATCATATGACCTAATACATTTCTCAGTAGATATGAAATAGGTTACATTGGTCTCTATAAAATTTGGAAGTACTGCTCCCTTGATTAAACTACAGAAAGTAGTCATTAATGGAAGGTGGAACAAATTAAGCATGACCTTTGTAGAAAGTATGAACAGCTTATTACTTTTTTCTTAAATTCCAGGAAAGAAAGTAATAGATTTAAGCTTTGTTATTCCTTTTGGAATGATTTTCACAGATCAAACGTGGTTCAGCATCTTGATATAAACCAGGGTCTTTTAAATTCCCTTCACGTGACATACATATACCTTAGGAACTGTTGAGCAAAAAGCTATGTACTGCGAAAAGTAGTCATGTCCTTGGGCTCACTGCTTGGCACACACCAGTCATCTGCTTCATGGTTTGCTTTATAATGTTTCCAGGCTGCTTTATTATACACAGGGAGTCTTTCGACTGATTCTGTTGATAGGGCCTGTAAAGAGATAAGACCATAACAAGCTTCTTTTATTTAATGAAAAAATAAGAGAACAAAGATTCACTAATAGAATTGAAAATAAAATTAAAATGGTAAAGTGAAATGATACATCATACCTTTATGTAAATAACTGCATCTGTGCCATAACCTTCTAAAGAATACAGTTTCAGGTCTCCTTGGAAGTATTGTGCATACAGGCGTGATATGGGCAAGCCATAACCAAATCCAGCCTGATTCAGGAGAAAAAGTATATTTTCATTAACAGCATCAGCCAGTGGTTGGTTTTGGTGGCTTTTCATTTAAAAGGTAAAGAGAGGGTCTAAAAGAGTAATGTTTGACAGTAAGGAATTCACCCCACAAAGAAGAAAAAAACACTGTTAACCTGTGAGTACGAGGAGAAAACTGTTTTATTCCTTAGACAGATAGAGCTGCTAGATAACAGTTCTTGTATTTTAGTAGCTGTTTTCAAGAATAAACTGTATTGAGTGCCTTACAGCACTGCTGATCTTAAGTGTTTCTTAAGTCAGGTATGTTTTATCATCAGTATACAGAAAAAGGCTCAAGAAGAAACTAATGGGAATTTATAGTTTGTGCAACAATTCTGTCAAACCCTGTTTGTAGCAGTAGGATGCAGCCTGAATTTTTAAGCATATACATATTTAATCTACTGTATTTGAGAAATAATTTCTCTAAGAATGCTATGCTGGTTTTATTTAAAAACTCTGTTATCTAGGGGGTTGCACAGTCATCTAAGCGCAGAAAACTGTTAAAACTCCTTAACAACAAATGCTACATTTTCAGTGCTACTATCAGAACAAATTCAGGAAAGCTGTTCAGAGCTTCTTATTGTATTTCTCATGCATTTGTTAAGTTCACATGAGATCATGAGGCTGAAGTAGATTCTTCATCTACCCCGTCATATCTATATACCATCATTCTTACTGGGGAATGGTACAACTGACTACATAGCACAACTATGGATTTGATTCAAAACTGATGCTGTAGTGGTTTTTTTCCCCCTTTCTTCCAGTGGTCACTAGAAGAATTCAGAGTCCTGCATTTGTATGCAGTATAGCTAAATTGTTCTGCTTGATGTAGTTAATCTCTATTTTTGATACAGAAGAACAGAATCTTTACATTTAAATAGTTGTCAGTGATTTGGGATTTCATACAATTTCCAGATTTTTCAAGAAAATATTTGAATTAAGCTGTAACATCCAAATGGTCACACACTGTATAAAACCAGTACTTCATGAATGCTTTCTTTTGTGATTATTACTCACATTCAAAATGACAAGGTATAAAAGATTTACATACCAAAGGCGTAGCTCGAGATGTCTCAACACGTGGACGCGGTGCTGTTGAATACATATAGTTGAATAGTCTGTCAATTTTCCTCATAGGAACACCACCACCACGATCGCTCATCTGGAACAGGAAAAAACACACAGCATTACGTTCTTCAATGCAGTTTTACAAAAGACAGCATCTCTCAACGATCCACAGAAAATTCAGGTAAAATATAATACAAAGTTGTCCCTAGAAAATGATGGTCTTCTTAAACTCCCATCTCTCAGTTATAGCAACAAACAGATGAATTCTTCCCTATCATTCCTCATATAAACCAACAGAATAAAACACCTTCATTAAAAATATCCAGAATCTCTTGAAAGTTCCACTTACGTTTTGCGTTGCTTTTATCTTGTTCATAACTGTTTTGTCTGAAATCAATATTTATATCTACTGATTTAAACAAGTGACGGGTTCTGTGTATTTTCATCTTTATTATTTAGAACTATTTCCAATGAAAGACAACACATTAAAACTCATTACTGAAGGAGCAAGTCCAAAGAGCTGTTTTACTAGATGTTAGTTAGACCTAAGCAAGTGCTTGCTACTGATCTTTGAAATCCAAATCAATGTCGTACGTATGAAAAATACATCAGTCTGCAAAACTGCACTTCAGGCAGATTTAATTGGCATAGAATATACAATGCTCATTTCCCTTGTTTGAGTTGTTTCATACCTTCAGTAGAGCATTTTGGTTTACAAAATGCCACCATGACAGCTACAGAAAGATGCTGTCATGTATAAGCTAGGCATGAGCAAAACAATAATCAAAATAACCTTTGAAATAATATTAACAAGAAGTAAGTACCTTAACAGTTAAATCCTCATTTCCCAAGGTGACATGTACATGAATTGGAGGATAAATGCATCGATCAGCATGATGTTCCATGGTGGCTCTCATTGCATTCTGCAATTTTCAAGTATGAGAACTTAAAGCCTCTTAGATTATTATTTTAAAACAAACATCCAAAATACAGTTTTAAAACAGTTTTTTGAATACTTCTGGTTTATTCAGTGTCAAGATTTGTGTAATTTATTAGAATTACACAGGCTAGAGTTATTAAATCTGTTTAGAATAAAACATTTAAATATTTTAATGTTAAATTCTATTTGTAGAAATCTTTATAATGCGTTGTATATGCAATAGAACACAAAGATCCAAGAAAAATCGAAGATAGAAGTAACTCCTAGAAGAAAGTTATATAAGGCCTGCTGTAAAGGTCCGAAGTGTCCCCAAAGTTAGAAATATTATTCTCATTTGCTTTAATAACTTTAAACACTTTAAGACCTTTTTGTCTACTCAAGATGTCAGAGGTTTTCAGTTGTTAGGCAAAAGAGAGTCACATCCTATGTAGTTACTATTTGTCTAAACAGTACAGCTTTTAGGTATTTTCCCACCATTAAAATGTTAAAAGCTTGCATTTGCAAAAGCACGCTGCTATCTAGAATTGGTTCAGAAAGTCAAACAAATACAATCTTACTAAACAAACAAATTCTGTAAAAGAATTGTGTAATGGCAATTCAACAGACCTTGAAAAGTTCGAAAACCATGTGATAGAGGTGGGACGGTACATACACCACTTGCATGGGCTGTCCTGGTGATTTAACTGCAGAAAAAAGAAGTCTAAATATTTAAATAGAAAACTGGACAACCTGTATGTAGTAATTCAGCATGTACACTTGTACCATTAAGGGAATCTGCAAGAGAAAGAAAATTTAATAGAATGGCTTGGGTTGGAAGGGACCTTGAAGACCATCTAGTTTCAACCCCACTGCCATGTGCAGGGACACCTTCTACTAGAGTACACTGGCTTTTTTATTTACTTGTAGAAGCAACTTAGATTGTTTTTGTAGGCCTGTCTGAACTTGTACGAACTTGAGAAGCACTCCAGGAAGCAGTGTTAGAAAGGCTCTTTAGCATTCAGCAGGACTAGGGGAACAGCAGCAGACCTCTAAGGTCACAGGTATACAGTTGCAAATGTTTTCAAGTCACAGACAAAGGGGTTCAAGTAATTTTTTCAAGTGACTTGACTATGTTGTATCTGACTGCAAGTATAAGTGTGTGATATGAAAACAAGGAAGCCTTCTGCCAGGTTTTTTTTAAAAAGTATACAGTAGAGGACATAATATCCAAATGTATATTAGATTTCTACATATGAACTATATAAAAAGTGAAAAGAGAACATTTTACCAGCTAATTCAGAAGAAGCTACCATCATTACATTCAGGAAAGTGCCTCATCCCACATTCACTTACTATTCAACTCCTCAAGGACAAGTTCTGGAGAGCTCATGTAATATAAATCACAAAGACTCTTGGCACTTTCATAGCCGTCTGTAAGAAATACACAGAAAGTTACATTTCCCCCTCCAGTTTTTCTTTTCCCCTTTACAGTTTGCGAGGAAGAAAACCATAATTGAAAACACTGTGCACTGCCAATACGATTTTGTATCTTCTCACAAAAATGTTCTCTGTGAGAAAACTGGAAAAAAAAAGCTTATTTAAATTTTTGTTCCAAGATGCGTATTAGCTCTCAGACTCTGTGTTCATGCAAGTTTTCAGAATTCTTATTTTTCTCTGGATTTACCTCTAATAACTCCAACAACATTGCAGCTAGGATCAATGCTTCCAATGTGTTTTGGATGAGCTGGATTAATTTTCCCACCAAACAGTAAAGCTGCCAAAAAAAAAAGACGGCATTCTTTAATATCCAACATAATTTCTACAATTCTAGTTTATATCTTCATTTTTGCTAAAAACCAATTTTAAAACAATCTAATTCCAATCTTTACTGTTTTTAAAGGACTCATTAATAAATATTTTTAAGAAGTGTTTATGAAGTATTAAGCACTTAAAAATGAAGGGAAAATACTGACATGCTTCAGGTACTGTGTCCCCCTCCCTTCAACAACAGCACTTACAGTGTTGATTAAGGAGCATTCTAATTGAAATGCGACTCATGTAGAAACGGTCTAAAAAATACTGCACATTCTGTGAGGTCACTGGATCAATGCCAAAGCTTTCCTTGTATTCTATTACTCCTTGAGCCATAGTAGGAATTACATCATTGTGTCGATTGCGTATTTTTATCACGGTATCTGTAAAACTAAAATTAATACATTGTTAGGTGTTCACTTTCAAGTGAAGTTAATCCTCTGGCAAACTGAGTATCTGCCCATGAAAACGAAGACAGTTGTGTACAGAAGTACCACAGGTCTGCCTACTGCAGTGAGAAGACAGCCCAGTCTTTATAGTATATAAATAATTCCATGCAACTTGCACCCAAACAGTCAATAATGGTGCCACCAGTGGTGATGATTTATACACTTACTGTTTACTTACCATTATTTTATTGATTAATGACAAAAGAAAATTGTGCCAACCACGTTCATGCAAAACATCCCATGCCTGTCAAACGGTAGCTATGGTCAGCCAATAATCATCAAATCCAGTGCACAGGTGAAAAGTTCCACATAGCACTGACAACATTGCAAAGAACTGGTAAAAATTTGGTTAAATTTAATGTATTCATAGCTTCCTCAATGTAACAAAAAAAGCCCCAAGAGCAGAATGATATGGCATAAAAGTGCTTTGTTCCATGTTTCGGTGTTCCATCCTTCCAGGGGGTAAGGGATAACGTTACTGTGATTCTTACCTAGAGGCTGAAGATAGCTGAAATTTTTTAAGCCACTTTTTTTCCTGCCAATCTTTATACATAACATTAGTATTGATATACGTGACAGATCTTTACCTGTGAATAGCTCCCGAATCTTCCGAACTTTTGTCTTTAAAGTCAAGGATCTCCTGAAGACTTTGGACATACCTTTAAATGAAAGAAACATGACACAGACCAGTGCTAATATACCTCTCTAGTTCCCTCTGGTTAGCAATATTCTAAGACTGGTTGCATCTAAATAATTTTATTTGATATATCTCACAGATCTATCACCCATGAATTTTGTTAGATATTTCTGAATGCATTCATGATGTTTTCTTCCAAAATTTCCAGAGCAATGAATTCCACAATTTAATTAAAATGCATAAACTATCTTCCTTCTATTTTAAACCCAATGGCCAATCACTTATTTGCAGCCCTAGTTGGTTCCTGTTACTAGAAAATTTACTCAACTTGTTCATGATTTAAATATTTCTGCCACCTCCAAGCCAAAGAATTTTCCAAAGGGTAGAAACTGTTCCAGCCCTTTGATTATCCCTCCTGGACTTTTCTGTTCAGATTGGAGTGACGAAAACTGCATGTGATTCAAAAGAATAATGGACCAACACAGTGGTGCAGTTACATTCTCCTCTACCACATTGGTTACTTAGTTCTTAACACTATTTGCCTTCTTGCCCATCAGCTGACATTCAGAAAAATATCCACAGTTGCAACAAAATTTTTGATTGTGAGTAAGAATAGAAGGGGAGGAGGTTGCTCTCTGCTTTGCATTTGTCCAAGTGGAATTAATTCTCCATTTTGTCAACATAAACTAGTACCACAAGAATTTAAGCTTTCAAGTTTCATTCACAGCCTTCATCTACACTGATATCTCTTTTTATATTCAGTCATGAAATCAACCCTACTCATTCAATGGCAGACTGTTCTCCTACTGTTAAAAGCCTTTTCTAGAATGCCACGTGCCATTAGCAGTTGCCAAGCAATCCCTTTGTTTTGCTTCCATATCACAAAAATTGATGCTTAAGCTCCTTACTTAAAAGCAAATTTTACTTTTTAATTTTACTTTTACTTATTAATTTTACTTATTAATTTTACTATTTTAATAGCCTTGTATTGATCCTGCTGTGCTCTGGCTTTGGGAGCTTCCTACTGTTTTTTTATTTGCTCCGCCCTTACTCTCAGTCTGCAATAACCTGTCTTTTAGATAAGTTTCTATACTCTATTGCAAGCATTTTGTGCATTTAGACACTTCTGTTGGTTTCTTCGGCTAGCTTCTTCATTTTAGGTAAGTTCTCTATTAAACACTGCTCTGGTGGATTTCTGTTATTACTGAATTCTCATACATGCCTGTCTGTAGTAGTTAATGATTTTTAATTCCCTTGTCAGTTATCTAATTGCTCCAGCAGGTTTTTTTTGTTTGTTTTTTTCCTAAGTCTTCAAATTTAGTTTCTGTCCCATTGGGATATTTACTCATTCTATATAATGTTCATGTTAAGAGCACATTAAGTACTTCTTTCTGTAGAATTTAATGAGTCGCTTCTCCAACTCTGTATATAAAGAAATTTACCCTTGAAGGAATTAAATAACACCTCTTACCAACTCTGCACCAGCTGAACTGAAGGTGTTCTGAGAAGATTGTCTGGAAGCAGGCTTATTTCCTTCATTATGTTTGCTAATCTTACAGGCAGCTCTTGTCGCAGAAACATAAATGAAGTCTTTTCACAGGCATTTTCAGATCCTGGGACCAAAAAAAATGTTCGACAACATTAGAATAAAGTCAGCATTTATGGTAAAGTGCTACACAAACCACTCTGTTCTTGCCTAAGAGGCCTCTGGTTAGGTTTTAAAGTTGACTCAGACAGTCTGGTATGCCAATGTCTCTTTCAAGACAGCAGTACACTTCTATTTAAAACTGTTAACTCATAACAAAATCTACCAGCTCTGTAAAGGACAATCTTGAATATTTAACAGTAACTACTGCAAGAACTGCTGGCCCACATCATTCAACTTTAACTAAGACTTCTATCTAATTAACTTGCTTCTTTCATGTGTAGCAAACATTGACTACCTACCACTGATGAAACGATACGTCATTCATGAAAAGCAAATGAAACCAGCATGGGAAGCTATTTGCTGGAGTCTGTGTACATGTCAATTATATGCAGTTATTAAGTCAAGGCATAAATTCACTTCCACAACACTTGTTTTACTAGGCCAGAAAGGAGGAGAGGGGAGGCAAAGAGGCTAAGAAATGCTGGCATTTCAGCAATGCCACATCA
Source organism: Perdix hodgsoniae (assembly GCA_035772895.1). NCBI lineage: Eukaryota > Metazoa > Chordata > Aves > Galliformes > Phasianidae > Perdix > Perdix hodgsoniae. The sequence continues at coordinate 4,240,383 of JAPSGF010000048.1, read as the reverse complement.
ATGGTATCTAAGCTTAACTAGGTTATATACTGCTGTGAAGTACCTACCTCAGTTTTGGTGTTTCACAATGGGGAATTCCTAAGAATTATCTCTTTGGTGGTTTTTCTCAGTTCAGCCTTCAATATGATAAGGGGAAGAGTTGGGGAAGAAGATGGCGCTTACCAGTCCTACACACCATTTACATACAAGCTCTACCCTGAAGCCTCATTCTTTTCCCTAGTCAGGTTGCATTTCTGACATGACTGTTACTGGCCTTTCCCTACTCTCAGGTAAAAATTCCATGAGCTACTCAAACTGAAGGTATAAGAATGAAACCAAAACCTTGAATTGCCCCCATGCACTTGGCAAATGACATTCTGGAAAGTAGCTTTGCCTCTAGAGGTCACATCACAGTCCTGGGTCAAAATTAGAAGACAGATTAAGGTAAATAAGATTTCAGTGAATGGGAAAATGGCTGTTTCCCCATGCAGTTACAATCTATCTATGCAAAGAACTGATAAGGCTTCTACAGAAAACACTGTGCACATACGAGCCAAGATACAACTGACGTGTAAGATTAAGACCAAAATTTGCTTACAGAATGCTTCATTTACTAGGCTGATTGGAACTAAAATAAGAAAAGCAGATTTTGAAAACAACAGTTTTCAAGATTACCTTATGTCAAGGTAGTAATACCAAGAAAGTGGCCTCCCTTTTGACATGGTAAATACCACACCTTGAAAATAAATAATGATGTTAGGGCAAAAATGATCGTGGTGGTACTCTAGTAGTAAAACAATAGAGGTCAAAACTCACTTTGAATTGTAAGGTTCTTTGCTTAATAGAATAGCAGCAAAGACTACAGCAAGGTTCTTGTAAAAATCTGGAATTGTAAACATGGGATGCATTTTATTGTAATGTACGAACATTGAATGGACAGATGAAGCAAGAGGATACTTGAAAGAATCTGTTTAAAACTTCCTATGTAGGAAGTCTGGGGTTCTCAGTTATGTTTTACTTACAGAAAGATAAAGATCAGTACAGCTGCTTACTAGTTATACGTTAACATACAGCTTATGATGCTGCTCTGCTTACAGAAACAGAAGCTACTGCGGTATGGCTCAACGCTCAGGACCGATGGAGGCCTTCCAGTATCACTAGTAGACCTTCCCCTGCACGGCCTTGGAAGCAGAGCAGTGCCTACAAGAGATCCCTTTTCATTCCAAGTACTCCTCAACCCCGGGAGCGATATTTGCACTTCTAGCATCAATCAGACTGAGCATCCTGCTGCCCATTTATTCATTTTCAAGGCCAGATTCCCACCCGGCTCTCGGCGTTTGCTTTCCGCTCCCTTTCGCACACATTCCCAGGCAGGCAGCCCTCGCTGTTTATGCTGGGGACAGGCACGTGACCGCAAAGCAGCCGCAATGGTTGCAGCCGCCCGCTCCCCAGCGTTCCACGTTTCCTGCGCGCCGCCGGCTTTCAGCAGGCTTCGCCAGCGTGCCTCTTCGGCGGCCGCGTTAGCAAATACCAGCTGTCATCGGTACCAGCTGTCCCCAGCTTCTCCCCAGCGCTGCGGCTTGGCGGAACACCAAACCACCTCTGTGACAGCCAGATCTCGAGTTTCCAGATGAGTTTCAACCTCGCCTCGCTTCTGTCTCTGGGTAAGGAGCCGCCTGGGCTCCGTCGTGGCGGAAGGAAGCCGAAGCCGGCGTTAGGCAGCGGCACGCGGCGGAGGAGCTGGCTGGGCCCGCCGTCCCGCGCCGAGCACCGCCCGCCCCGGGGCCGCAGGCGCGAGGCCCGCGGCCGCTCCACGCGCGCGACGGGCCGCGCGAGGCCGTCTCGAGCCTCGGCCCCTCAGGGACGGCGGCGGCGGGACTCACCGAAGTCCAGGAACTGCTTCATGGAGAGCGGCGAGGGGGAGAAGCGCGAGTAGAAGTCCACCTGCTGCGGGATGCTGCCCGGGGAGGCGCAGCGCAGCAGGGCGCGCAGCAGCCTCATGGCTCCTCCCGCGCGGCCCCGCTCGGCTCAGCCCGGCCCGGCCGCCATTTCCCGCCGCCCCGCTCCCCCGGCCCCTGCCCGCACCGCGGCCTCCAACGCCGCGCGGCCGGGGGAGGTGCCCGAGGCGGCGCGCGTCCTCCCGGCCCGGCCCCACGCAGCGGCGGCGGGGCGGAGGCGAGGGCGGCTCCGAGGAGAGGAGACCCCGCCCGGCGCTAGCGCGGGCGGCCGCCGACCTCCGTCCCGGCGAGAGGCGACGCTCGCTCCAGGAGAAGCCCGGCCTCGGCAAGGTACGGCGTCGGCGGCGCTCGGGAGGGCGGCGGGGCGGCGAGGGGGGAGCTGGGGAGGACGTTCGTGCGGGCGCGTGTGAGGAAACGAGATGCGTTCGGTAGGTTGTTACGCTACTCAAGCGAAACCCTCGGAACGTCGATGGAAGAGGCATCAGGAGCGATCGTGGGCGTTATGACGCGTTTGCTGTGGTGGGGGTGTTGAACCGTGCCGTTCGGCACGGCGCTCGGAGCAGCGCTGTGGTGGGTCTGGCCGCGCTGCTTGCTTTTGTACGGATGCTTGTGGCTGTTTCTCGTGAAGTTAGCCGCCGGACGCGGCCTGTTCCTCCCGGACATCTCCTTGGAACGGGCGGCCGAAGTCCCGTTCCAGCCCCGGGAATCGCTCTGCTGTTTCTGCCACGTTACCCTGCTCAGCGCGTCGCTGGTCCTGCAGGAGTGCTGGGGGTAGCATCGTTCATTGTGTGGCGGTGTTTCTTTTCTTGTTGAATGTTGCATTGAAGTGTAGAACGCATGCTGATCTGCTCCACCTCCAAAGGCAATTTTCTGAGCGGTTACGTTAGCAGGAAGGAGGGAGCTGGTTCAGTATCGAACTGATTTGTTTGTATGCAAACCTGTACCTCTGTCTTTTACTGAAATGTGGGCTCCCAACTCTGCTCTGACCAGCAGCAGCAGCTAACGGGACAAGCCAACAACCCTTCTGCCTCCGTACAAACACAGGTTAAGGATGCCGTGTTGCAGTGCTGAGTGTGGGCTGCTTACAGAAGCTCATGCGCTTCTCAGTCTTAGAGCAGTTTGAGGCTCCTTCTTGACTTCCATATTGCTGTTCTTAAAACTGGTTTATAATGGTCTCAGCTGTGAGCTAGTAGCAGTTTAAAGCAGTACCTACAGGCAGTAAGTTGGGTGTTTGTAATTTATTGCAGCTGCTTAAAATGATTCTGGGCTGGTTTCATCTTTTCCACCTGCATGCTGGTGCCCAGGTGTCAGCTTTTTCTTGGTCACCTTGAAAACGCTGTTTGCATGCCAATCCATGAAAACATGTTTTGTTAAATATCAGAGAATTCCCTGGATTTGTTCAGCCCAGAGCAGAGGAGCTGAGGGAAGGTCTAATGGAGGCCTATAGCTCCTCGCAGGGGGGCAGAGGGATCAGAGCACTGATCTCTGCTCTCTGATGACAACGACAGGGCGTAAGGGGATAACATGGAGCTGTCAGAGGGGTCAGGTGGGTGTTAGAAGGTTCTTCACTACAGTGCAGTGAGCACAGAACAGGGAGCCCAGGTCAGTGGACACAGCCATGAGCTGCTGGAATTCAGGGAGCATTTGAACACTGCTGTCAGACCTAGGGTTTGAATCTTGGATGTTCCTGTGTGAAGCCAGGATTTGGGCTCAGTGATCCTTAAAGATTCCTTCCAGCTCAGAATATGTCAGTTTTGAGCTTGAGTACAATCATCCTTCTTGTTTTTGCAATCACTTCCCATACTCACTGCCATAACCCTATCCCACTGGACTGGAAAATCCCACGTTTTAAGACTATAAGCCTGAGAAAAGAGCTTCTGGGAAACTGTACCATTGTGTGTTCTTGTGGTCTCTGGCCTATATTTGAAACCCATCATTGAGTTTCTTGCTTTGTAATTCAAACACATCTGCTGTTTGTAATCAGGTTATCATAATGGAAAGATTCTGTTAAAGGGGAAAAAAAAAACCAAAACCATGAGCTTTTAACCCCTTGTCTTTAAATAACTGTCCTATTTCAAAACTGTCTGTATGCATTCTGTATCCTGACACGCAGCTGGGAGGAGCCATCGCCTCCCTCCAGGGCAGAGATGCCTTGAAGAGAGATCTCAGGAAGTTTCAGAGCTGGGGGTCACCAGCCACAGTTGAACAAATGCTGGGTTCTGTACTGCTCCAAGCCATCTCCTGCTGTGGCTCCTCATACCTATTGCTGCTGCCTGGGCACATTTCCTACAGCAGTGCTGGTCACTGACAGAGTGCTGAGCCCACCCGGCAGCTGGAGTGCTGGTTGGCACAGGTGGGCTGGGAATTCTGTCTTGGCAGCCATCACAGTTCCTGCAGCTATGGAGACCACTGGGGACATGGAGGGGGCACCTCTGCTGCCATACAGCTCCCCTTAGTCTTGTGTGCCCAGGGCTGAGCAAAGGTGAAGCCCGCAGTCTCCCCAGGCTGCTGACTGGGCTGTCACCCCAGAGAGCAAAGTCATTTGGTGCTGGGAAGAACAAGAGGGGTCACAGTAGTCCCAGTGCACACTACTGTACCAAAAATGGAGACTCACTAGGTTAGCTTTTTTATTACAGTTATGATTTTGTATAGTCCTTTTAAATGGTTTATAGTCTAAACTTTATTAAAAAAAAAAAAAGTCTTGAAGGAGCAACTGGAATGAGCCTTCATGCTGACTGCCAACCCTTCTTCCCATGCAGACCATGGTCCTCTGCTTCTACAAAGGGACAGCTGCATTTGGAGCTTCTCTGACACTACCTGGAGTGCCACAGGGCACTCAGGGCCATCAGTTGGCCTTCTACTCTTGTCCTGGCACAGCTCAGTGCACACCAGTCCCAGTCCTGCCTTCTTCCTTAGAGCTCACTTGCAGGCCTCAGGGAGCTCAGGGCTGTCCGCTGGACTCCTTCCATTGTCCCAGTGCGGCAGCTCAGGGGACAACAGTCCCAGTCCTGTCCTCTTCCTCAGAGCTCACCTGGAGGCTGCAGGAAGCTCACAGCTGTCCACTGGTTTATTGTTGTGCTCAGAGGACTCAGACTCAGTCTTTCCCTTTTCCTCAGAGCTCAGGAAAGAAGAGGTGAGAGGTCTTGGGAAAGGATGAGGAAGGGGAATGGGGAAGGAAGAGTGATGGGAAGCAGCTGCTGGCACAGGGGCTCTCTGGCAGAGGGTCACATTTCAACACCAAGATGGAAATCGAGAGCCCCTTGCACGCTGGTGGATGTAGCACCGTCTCCAAGCATGCACTATGTGGTGCCTGCTCCACCCTGAATGAGGTGATCCACCTCCATTGGCTCATCTTCTGGAAGTGGGTCCACCTCCACGGCCTTGATAGCGTCACGCTGTCCTGTTGGTGACATCCATCGGCTTGGGTTGCTGGCTGCTCCCCATCAGCCGATGCCTTTTCAGTGGAGGAGGATCCATGCTCCTCCACAGGGGTTGGGAACTGCGGGTGGGAAGGCTCAAAGTAAGTTGCTCCTCACTGTAGCTCTGTGCTGTCAAGGCGCAGGTCAGTCAGTGACTGGTGTTCTGTTGGTGGGGTCGCCAGACCTATGGCGGCCATCAGAAAGGTGGCTGGTGATATCAGAAAGCCATTCTCAGGTGTGACCTCAGAATGTCCCAAGATGTCTGCCACAACATGGCTGTGTTGGGCAAGGGGAGGCTACGGCCTGAGTTGCCCTAGTTGCCGATGGTGGGATTTCTCAGGGCCCCGTGTTTGGACCAGGTCTGTTTAATGTTTATGTCGATGACTCCAATAAAGATCTTGAAGTCGTATTAAGTGGATTTGTGGGTGATGCTTAACTGGGAGGGGTGTTGACTCACTCAAGGGCAGAGAGGCCTTGCACCGAGGTACAGACGAATCAGAGGGTGCTCACCATGCGCACGAAGAAGAGCAAGAGGTGGATTCTGCCTGTGGGATGGGGCAGCCCTGCGGCTCTGTGAACAGGCTGGGGGGGGCAGGGGCTGGACAGCAGGCCTGTGGAAAGGGATCTGGGTGTTCTGGTTGGCAGCAAGTTGCATCCGAGTCAGCAGTGTGCCGTGGCAGCCAGAGGAGCCAACCTCACCTGGGGCTGCATCAGGGCCAGCACTGGCACCGGGCGAGGGAGGGGCTGTCCTGCTCTGCTCTGCCTGGTGCGACCTCCTGGTGCAGGTTGGGGTGCCTCAGTAGAAGAAGGGTGTAAAAGTAGAAGAGGCTGTTTAAAGGAGGGCTACTTCCTCTAACCTATTCCAGTGTGATGCTAACTGGACTTCTGATGTGCTGATTTCTGTAAGTTCTTATGCAAAGCCAAACAGACAAAGGTGTTATTTCTGTTAGTTGAGATTTCTCTAGTCTCCTGCTCCTGCTTGTTGGTATGCCTGCATGTAATACACCTGGATTCATAATTTAAAGAGGAAGTGGATTTTAAGATAGTTGAAGCATCAGGTTTTGTTTTAACCTAACCAATTGCAATTTCAATCTAAAATTTACTAGCATTTAAAGTTTAAAAAGATAATTGAGAGCATGTCATTCTTGTAGAGTGTTTCATAGGAAGAGTGTTGGTTTGTTATGGTCACACTGTAAGCAACCCTTACTGGAAGTCACTGTGCTGGGCTGCTGCACATACTGCTTTTTTTTTTCTTTTTTTTTTCTTTTCCCTCTTCCAGACTACCTACATTGTAGATTCAAACCCCGAATTGTCCCCCTTCTGGGCACAGATAAAATATATTGGTCTGTCTTTTTTTTCAACAGCTCATAGGCTTTTCTGTGATGCCCTCTGGTGTGCCTCCATGGTTTTTCAGCTGGTGCACTTGCTCTGCACAAAGGCTTGTCTTTGCTCTCACATTTTTATCAGTAACTTTCCTTGCTTTTGTTATGCTAGGAACGTTTCATGGAATTCTGTTGGTTTGTTGTGGCTTTCATCCCTTACTTTTTTTACACAAGTAGAATTAAAAGTGTATAAAAAATAGCAACAAGGTTGATCTAAAATGTGGAGTGTCATCTGTATGAGTTTGTATCAAGTTACCAATGGTTCAAGAATAGCACAGGGATGTCTTTGTGTCTCTTTATCCAGTATGCAGTTAAATTCGAGTTTGTGAATTTTTGCCACATCCATGTGAGTCAGGGTCAGAAAGCAGAAATTGGAATTGATGATGGTGGGTGTCTCCATTAGAAAAATCAAGCTTAGACTGCAGTTGCACCCTTGTTTTTGTGGGAACGGGAGAGGTGAAGCACTGCTGCTTTCTTCTTGTGAGGATCACAGCTGGCTGTGTATAGGGTGTAGTAATGTAATGTGGGCAGCGTGGTGCTTTGGGCTCCTTAGAAGCGGGCTGGCAGTAAGCAGCTGCTTCATGCTGAGAGGAGGAGATGGGGCACTGGAGGCTCCCTGCACAGGGCAGTGAGGACTGTGAGGGATGGGTGGCTGGGAGTAACATGCATGTGAGAAGCAGCTGGAGCAGGGGTACTCAGCCCAAAGAGAGCAGGATTGGGATCAATCCTGAGAGCATGCAAGCTCCTGCTGGAGTGGGCACCATGGAGGCCAAGCCACATGAAAGCACTGACCGGCAACAGGGCCACTGTACGGAGAAAATCCCCCTTAAATGTAGGAAGACTTGTGAGGCAGGTCAGCCACTGGCATGGGTTGCTTATTTAGAAAGGCTGCAGAAGTTTGTCTTTGGAGATGTTTAAGAGCCGCCCTGGGCATGAGCAGCCTGCTTTGGTTTGGGCCTGTGCCGAGCAGGGCTTGGACTGGGGAGGGTCTCTGCGGGAGATCTCTGGCCTTGTGCTGCTGGTCCAGGCTCCTGACCCCCTGTCCTCCCCAAAGTCCCATGTTTGTGGGCCAGCAGCTTTCTGGCTCTGTGCATTCTGGATTGTTTTTTTTCTAGTTCAGATGCACTGGTGCAGGGACAGCGCTGCAGCATGTGAGTTCAGAATGGGGGGTGTGTTTTAGGGCCATCTTCAAAAGCTTTCACCTCAGCTTATGTTGTGATGGCTGAGGTGTATGTAGGAGTGCCCTGCGTCTGCTCTTCTCCCACCTACCAGCTGCCCTCTGCAACATACTGTGCCAGCATGGCCCCGTCCTTTGAAAGCATCTGATCTAAGCTGTGTCTGCCATGCTGTGGGTTAACCATAAGTGAAGTGCTGTGATTTGCCAGGATTTTAGTTGTGTACCTCAGGCTACACAGTGTGCACACGTGTTAGGCCTTGTGTGTATATATGTATTCATATAGATGCATGACATATACAGATGCAAATACAGATGTATTTATTTTTTTATTTGTATTTATTTTTTATTTGTATTTATTTTTTTATTTGTATTTATAATACAAATTCTATACACTTATGCTACCATTCATCTGCCACCATCTGTGGCACTCCAGTGTGTATGTTTATAATACCTAGTAACTGTGTGTATAATATGAATGTATAGAATGCTGGTTAAACTATGATGTTTTCATTTATGTTAAAACATATGTTCTGTGTGTATATACAGTACTTTTTTTATATACTTAAGTGCATCGATAATGAAGCCAGCTATTCACATGGCACATTCCAGACAGTACTACAGGAAGATGATCTGCACAGGGGGCCTGGGCACACCCATGCTGCCCTCAGCCCCTGCCTGGTGCAGCCCGTGGTGGTGATGATCACTGTCCTACCTTTCTTCTGCCATCAAGCAGAGTTGTTAAGAGGTCACTTAACTGTTCCTCCAAGTCTGTTGTCACTTGTTGTAGACAAATGTTTGTGGATTTAGTTGTGGAAACAGTCTGCCTGTAGTAATATTGTATCTTTGACGTGATCCAAGAGCATCAACTTCTGGCTGTAGCTGTAGAGCTAGCTCTGTAACAACAAACACTGTTTTGGAGTGTTGGTTGTGTTTTTTCTTTTTTCTATTTTGTCTAGTATGTATCCTTCTGATCTACAGGGCTCCGCTTCAAAATGAAGTTGGTGAAGGGTCTGGAGCACAACACTTGAGAGGGGCAGCCAGGGAACTGAGATTGTTCAGGCTGGAGGAGGCTCAAAGGAAACTTGGCACTCTCTACAGTGACCTGATAGGAAGTTGTGGTTGGCCTCTTCTCCCAGCTGACAGCAATAGGATGAGAGAGATTGTCATTGCCTAAAGTTGGGCCAGGGGAATATTAGGAAAAATTTCTTCTCTTGGAAGAGTGGTGCGATGTTGGAACAGGCGGCCCAGGCAGGCAGTGGAGGTGTTCAAGAAGAGTAGATGTGGCTCTTGGGAACATGGGTGAGTGACTAGTTTTGCTAAGCCCAGCAGTGCTGTGGCCCAGCTGTTGGAGTGCTAGGAACTGTGGCAGCTGGCCTGCAGGAGTTAGCTGCCCTGTGGCAATGGGCAGGTCTCTTAGGAATGGCAATATTTGCAGCGCGAATGTTGACGTTTGCAATGTTCAGTTTGCCTTTCTGATGTACCAGTGAGCCTAGCTGTGACTATCTCATGTAATTATGATAAGAAACCACAATTACCAGAACAATGTTTAATTTTAAAAAATTTATTTCACACTTCTATACAAATATCCACAGGTAATGTCTAATAATGGAATGATGCAGCATTGTTAGCTGGTATTTAAAAAAAATAGTTTGAAATAAAAGTATGCCAGTGATGTGACTTATTGAAAATAATTTTCAGTTTAGCACTGCAAAGACATTCACGGTCTTGACAGGGGAGGGCCACAATCTGCTTTTAAATCAGAGGCTGGGAGTAGTTGGTTGTCGAGCATCTTAGCACCTCGTTAGCCTGGCTTCTTATGCTGCTGAGCCTTTCAGTGAATAAGCTGTTTTTAAGAAAGCTCAAAACCTGAGTAGCAGCTAAATGCATTTGTCAGGGTTCATAAAATCAGGGTCACCTACTGAGATTACTTAGTGGGAGGAAGGAAGAGCCTACTAAATTACTGCCCTTTCTATAAGGACAGCATTTTAGGTGAGCATAGCTTCTAAAAAGGTATCTTAAAAGTTAGTAGCAGAAATCAACCACCTGACAACTGCCCTCATTGCAGGTTTTCACCTCTGAGAGGAAAAAGTACCAAGAGGTTTTTGCATAATTTAAACTGCTAACAACTAACATGCATGCTTCTTGAGCAGAATTTCGTTCTATACGGAATAAACAACTGCAAACTAATCTCCATTCTTAAGGAGTACCAGTGCTTTAGAAGAAGGATAAAAGAAAAAGGGTAAACTCTTTATATGGTTTTATCAATAATTAGATTGCTGATAAGCACAACATTGTGGCTGTTGTCTTAAGAACACTCGGGTATTCAAGAAGGTTCAGTAGTCTCAAAGTGGATCAGCTCAGATCCTCATAGCTAACTTAGGCATATACAGTTTTGTCAAGTGCTTTGTAACAGTTGTAGTAGTCAACACCCTTTGCCAGACAGGAAGTCCTTGTGAAGCTGGAAAGCTGTTTCCAGAGAACTTCTCACTTCTATTGAAGTATAAAACTGTATCTTAAAAACCCTACCTAAGCTTGGTGTCTGAACTGCTTAATAGTCTGAAGTAATGTACAAAGTCATATTACAAAACCTGGTAGTTCCTATTAGATCAAGTTACAAATATCATGGGGGGAAAAAAAAATCCCACATACATCACTGGAATAAATATTTACATTTTTAGAAAGCATTGGCACCTTCAGTGATTTATTAAAATGCAATGAAAGCCTCAGGTCTCATCTTCTGAAGTTCATAAGCACAGTGGTTTCAAGGTTCAGGTAAGTCTTTGGCCTATCAGTTAGTCAAAGACAACAACCAATAACAAAAATAAATACAAAAATGACTAAAATATATATATATACAAAAAGTACATCTAATATTCAAGCCTCTTTTCAAAAACTAACAAAAAAAACAACCTGTGTATATTTGTTGTGAGCAAGATTTACATAATCTGATTTTAAAAATTGAGCAACGTGACCTATTGTGCATACAACTGAAGATGATGCTTTTTGTAAGCCTAGCTATTGTGGCAGCAAAGCTTATGACTAAAATAGATTTGCAGGTCTTCAGACGCTACATATGTTAAGGCCAGTGTGTTTGTAAGGGACCACGCATCAAGGGAAGGCTGAAGAATTTATGCTGATCTCAATCATGCATTACTGGCATTCCCAGGAACATTAGGAGCACAGGAAAAAGCCTGCCAGAGTGGGTTTGCATATTCTGCGGAAAAGAGCCCAAATCAACACAGTGTCTTCTAAACCCTGAGTTAGATTTGAAGGGGGGAAAAAGAGGCAGAGTGGAAATTAAATAGTGCCAATAAGGACTGACAAAGCAATTTTAACTGTGCAAACAGAAGGCATAGTATAAGTAGTAATATCTACATACAAACAATACAGATGTCCATAGTGTTCATAGGTCTAAGTCCACGAGTTTACCATTAACGAAAGCATTATGCTCTATCTGAACTTTGAGGAGGGAAACAACTTTTTCCTAAGAATAACTTTCATTCTCATTCCATTTTGTGAACCACTGTTTTGTCTCAAGATCCTTGCATTTCCCGTCTTTGATCTCTCGTTCTTCTTTTCGAATTCTTACAGCATGATAGCGGGGGACACTGTCATCGTACCTGGAACGCTGGAAGAACCCACACTGGGGTGAGGAGAAAAAGAAGAGTTTAGACTGAAGTTGCTGTGGAAGTACTACAATTACAGAGGCAACGCTTTCTTCATAAAGGTAAGAAAACTGAACACAAAAAGATACAGACTTAGAACGCACCATGTGAGTCTTCCTCTAAAGTTCTGTCATATATTGAGAAAACTCCATGCTAAGCAAAGATGTACATACAGTTCAGGAACGCTTACTTCTGAATCAAAAGGAAGGCATGTAATTCATTACCTTCCTGTATGTTGACGTCATTTACCATTAAACTTGTAGAAAGATTTCCAGGGCTTTTGAGGAAAGCTTAAATTAGGGGTCGTCTATTCAAAGCACCATCACTACTATACCACCTTAACTAACCATACATGTACAGTACTAGAGCACAGGTCTTGCTTAATTTGCCACAGAGTGAAAAACAGATACAAATTTTGTAATATTTCTGCTGAACACCTCCGTCTCTGAAATACAGTAAGCCTTGTTTGTGCCCCAAAAGTTTTCTTGTTAATCGAAACTGCTATAAAACCTGATATATTTTTTTAACTGCTTAAGACTGAAATGAATATTCAAAATAAAATGAGCTTTGGCCACAATGGTACAGTGGTGATGATTGGCAAACATTTGACATGTTGATAGGTTTCTGAAGTCAAGACTGAAAGTAGAGACATTGTGCCAAACTGTGCTTACATACTACTAGCAAAAAAAAAAAAAAACAAAAGAGGTGGGGTTTCTTGTGACTTGTTTTTAAAAAAAAGTTTAAAAATAAAACTTCAATAGACCTGTCTTTTAAGAGGAAAGAAAAACAACAAAGCACAGCTAAAAATTTGGTCCATCTTGTAGTAAAAATTTCATTACATGTAGTTTCAACAGATTTTAGATAAGAATTCCTTCCCAACCCCTCATCTCAAAGCATCTCTAATTAATATCCTGTACATGCATGTATTGTCTTGAGAAAAAGTTGAGTAAAGAAACATAAATTGTCATGCATCTTGGTAGCTTCAGCAGAGAAGTTTCTTCTAGAAAAGTATTTTCCAAACTGAAGGAAAATAGGTTTCCACAGCAATTACCTTTTATTCAAGAAAATTCCTTTCGTTATTAGCACCTTTATTTTTAAGCATGCAGTAAAAGGTTAATAAAGCAAGTTTATTTTCTAGGTAGTCTTAGCTGTAAATATTAACTCTGCATTGTTGATTACCATCTCTAAAGCTTAAAAAAAACCAAATTGTTTAAAATTCAGTTAAAAAGGCTAAAAAATACTGCAACAGTTCAATATGTTTTCTAGAGAACTAAAAGTTTCTTAGACCAAGGTAATGACCTGTGTTTATGTACACTAAAAGCTGAAAATCTATTAACAGAATAAGCATTCTGAAATTCAAAAGTTAATAGAAAATATGCAGCAAAAGCTTCATCGTTAGCCACCACACCCACAGCATGTGCCACCACAGCTAAAAATTAAAAAATATCATCAATTACCAATTACAGAAGTAGATCAATACTACGCATCAGAAGTAAGCCTCTCTTTATCAGATGGCTGAGCATGGATCTCAGCCTTGTGGTATGTGGCATCGTAATGATCTTTCTTACTTCTTTTGAAGAAACCACACTACAAGGAAGCAAGGTATTTAGTCAATTTCAGTGGACCAGAAGAAGAGTTAAACCTATTAGAACTGACTAGAACAACCTTTCCATAATCCTTCACAGGCTGGTTGCCTGAAGTTTTAGGAAGTTTTCACAAGTGTCAGCTGCTGTTACTAGATTTGAGAACTTCTGGGAGTAACTTACTCTGTACAAGAGCAAAATAACCTGGGGTGTAAGGAATATTATTTTAGAGGCTTAATTTTAAAATTTTAATGCATTGTTTTGTGAAGAAAAGCTAATTATACAGCGTGTCTGTAGCAACTATAGCTATCTGTAAAGAGCAATAAGATCTCTATACAAAAACCAATTTATCCACAGGGTAAATGTTTGGACTTGTTCAACAGGAGCATGTATTTCATCCCCAGCCACATAACTGCCTATGATGTACAGTGTTTGTCCTTCATAAGATGATTTTTTGTCATGAAAAGGAGTTCACAGTGTGTATGAAAGCATTTTCATGTGCAGTAGAAGACTAGTAGTTCTAACCTAACAGCCCATCTAAAACTTGGATAATTATTCATTAGATTTGCAACAGACTGTCCGTTTCTTTGAGGAGGAGGAAATCAAAAGTACCCTATGAGAAGTCAGCTGTAGCAAGCAGTAAGTTCAACAATGCCACCTGCTCCAGTTTCTCCAAAGGAAAGTGACAAGATATTCCTCTTCACCCACTCCTTCTAAATGAGTGTCTTCTTTCCCATCAAATTATAGTAATTGCCAAAGCCAGTAAGTAATAACAATAAAATAACTACCCTATTCTACTTAGAGACACAGTTAATTGTAAAAATGCCAAAGGCAGTTTAAAAAGTACTTGTATTTTTTCTTTTGCAAATTCTTAACTTCTCCTTTTAAATACGAATTTACTCCTTCAGTGTTTCTAAGATAAGGAGCCCATACAAAAGAAGAGAAATTTAACACACAGGTAATGTGCTATTTTTGTATCTTTTGTTGTTGTATTTTTTTTGCCGTCTACTCTTGAGTTTAATAGCATTAGAATACCATGAGAAAAAAGCCCTGCTGAAACATCTGTGGAAAGTTCAAAGTTTTACACCTAACCGCAGCAGCCCCAGTTATTATATCCATCTGTACTGAAGTATCTACAGTCTCTCTGGCCAGTTGTTTTAAGGTCTGGCCAAAGTTTCAGGCATTTCCTTTTGAGGATCTAGAAACAGAAATATTTCATATCAAGGATAGAAATGAGTTTTTCTTATGACCATTTTCACGCCAAATGTTCAAAAATCGAGAAACTGATACAGGTAATATACATTTTGGGCTGTTTTGTTGTGTTTTGAGTCCCAAATGCAAACCAAAAATACTTATTGTTTGCTTAATTTGTTTGCTATCTTGTCACCTGTATGCCAGCAAATATGAAATAATCAAATAAGTAAAAACTTACCTTCCATAACAAGAATACTAGGAGCGCAAGCATCAGTACTCCAGCAAAAATAGCCACTGCGATGATCCACCAAGGCACTCCTGTATAAAGGGCTACTGGTTTTGCAGGAAAGACTGTAACACGTACCTAGAAGAAAGAAAACATGTACAGATTGAAAAAGTGTTTCAAAAGCATCCACATTTAATATAAAACTGTAATTCATAGTCTTTTTTTTTTTTCCCTACAAGGTCTTCTCTCATTACTAAATGTTTCTGAAGAAGTTTCTATGGGTATCATTTCAATACAGCAGCAAGTTTTGCCAGCCAAATTGAATGTGAAAAAGATCACAAATTCAAAATTTGATCTAAAAGATTCAATATATTAGCTCCTTTTGCTTTAGAACAGTTTTTCTTTTCCATTCTTTGAGATAAGCTGGAAACATAATGTGATCTGTGGCTAGCATAAGTGCTGAACCTACCTGAGCAGCTTCATTTGTAAGTTTGACGTTCTTAGCTGCAGCAGGAACACTGATTGAAGCTCTAACAAGAATGTCCAGGTAGTTCATTTTGGAGTATTCCTGTTCCAAAATAAAATACAGTTATTAAACATATGACAGGAAAGAACTCTAAACTTTCAGAAATGGCAAGAGGACTTACTTCCAAGAAAGTACTGTTCCATAGTCTGGAACGCAGCAAAATTGATGCCTTGCTGTCAAAACCCTTCAGAGGACATTTTATGTCCACACACCGTGCATTCACCTTGCAGTCCTGCAGTTACAAATTTTTACATGTAAAAGCATCTTCAAAATTCTCTACCAGGATTTAAAATTGGACTCTAAACATCGTATTTAGGCACAAGAACCAAAATCTGTTTGTACCAACAGTAATGGGAAAATATGATGAAGGTGCAATTAGTGTTGGGTTTTTTTTTAGCATAGATAACTATGGAGAAATTCCTTCCTAGTTTCCTCACCTCAGCAGGTAAATAAGAATTAACAAATTCTAAAAGTATCAATGCTTGGATTTAAGATATAAACAAATCAAACCCCTATCATTTTTCACATTGCCTAACTCCAAAAAGCCCTGTTAACAGTGGAGAGGGAAATGTCCAACCAGACTAGTTGATGCAGTATGCTTACCAAGGTCTTATATTTTCTTTCTGAAAACAAAGAAAATGTCTTGCTGTCCGTAATCTGCTTCTCTGCAATCTCACGCTTTCTTCTTGAATTATGGGATTCCTTTAAAATAAAATGTTTTTATCACAACTCTGTCTTAATTCTGTCTCTTCATATAGGCACGAAAACAATTTTGTTCCTAGATAAGTGTGATACTGTTATATATCCCCCTTTTTCTACATTCATTGCTAATGACAGAATCATGAAAATTTGAGATTAACCACTAAAAAGCCAACTGCCTACTTTCTTTTGACATATCAATGAGTTTTTAGATGTGAAAAGCTTTTCATGCTGTTTCTCTTTTTTGTTCTGTGTATATGGCATTAATATTACTGTGTTAACAGATTTACAGGTGATATTGTCAGTACAAACCAGCTTGGGTTTTTTTGAAATATATACTGATTACTCACAGAAAGTTTAGTAACGTTCAACAGATAAGAGTAGATTTAAGTACATGCAGTTTTAGTAGCTACAATTACAACTCTTCCAGATGACCTTGAGATTTTATGAAAAACAGTGAAAAATGAGGGCTCAGGGGGCTTAGAAAAGCTTGCTAGGTTGGTATACCGAAACTCCTGTTTGAGAAATGTATTTCTTGCAAATAAATACACTACAAGTAAAGTACAGGGAATTCCCCCTCATACTGGGCCAACAATTACTTTTTATTTTTTCCATGTAGGAAAATAAACAGATTTCAGTAACATTGATGAAATGCAATAAAGCAGCTAAAATGCACAAAAAGCAGTTTCATCCAAAGGTACCCGTGCAGATATCATCACCAACACATAGCATCTGTCCTTCAGCTTACCTCATTATCTATTTTACCAAGTCTCTTGTTTATGTATTGTGCTTACAACTTTTCCTAAGACAAAAATGTTCCTTCTGGAGATAAGCTCTTGCACTCTGTTATCACATGCTGTGGTGTTTTAATGGTGAAGCCATTAGTGAACACAAAAATATAGGATAACATACCGCAACATGCAAAAAATTGATTTCATTCTGTGGCTGACAGGAAATCTTTTCCAAGCCCTTGGATTCTATTTTCATCAAATACAGCAGCCATTTACCATTACTAATTTCTTTCGGCCACTGGATGTCCAGGGAAGCTGTACCAAATGTTTTCAGTGGCCTGCCCAAGTTGGTTACCTGTGAAAATAAACTTTCTTTAAGTTGTGCAATCTGTTCTGAAGAAATTTATCACCATTACTGACTTGGAGTCATGCAGATAACAGGAAATAAGAAAGACACTAAAAGCCAGTGAAAACACCTTAAAGACAAAATGTATATGAAAACTAGCACATCCAGAAAGCAACTAAATGTCAAGCTTATAAGATCAAAAATTCATAACATTACAGTGCTGATGTTTAGAAGTCTGTCTTCATATGAAACACCCACTGTTTAGACTTAAATCATTTGTCTACACAACTGTAGCAAACTCCAAGTTTATGACAAACTTTTGACACAGAAAGATAAACAGATCCCGCTCCCGCAGTTTAGGAAAATCCATTTTTAGATCTAGCAACATTTTTGAGAATTAACACACATAAAAGGAGAAACTGTTCTAAATTACTCACTCTGAATTCATACTCTATGAGGTTTCCAATATTGTCTTCAGATTTCATAGCACTCTCACCAACAATGTTACCTCCAAAATACACCTGAGAAGGCTTAGCCACTCTGTTCAGGTACAAGGGAACAAATTAGGTTGTAATGAAGTCTGCAGCAGAGATGCTGTCCCCCCAGCCTGCACCCCTATTTGTTCTGCTATCAAACTTACCCAGTGAGCGACAAAAGCAATTCAAGAACCACTTTAGCACTGGCTGTAATTGTAGTTGAATTTACTTGAGTGCTTGTTCTACAATGGAAAGGAAACAATGCTGTTGATTTTACAAGTTTAGAAGCTTTTCATTTTACCATTAAATTGCTTTTATGAATCAAACCACTAATTCAAATTGTTTACTGCCATATCTCAAAATATAATGTGCACAAACATACACACAAAGAAAACTTACGTCTCCAGCTTGAGGTTAATGTCCAAGTCTGTTGTATCAACATTCACTTTAGTAGTACTTAAGATCAGATAAAAGGTTACCTAGGTGAGAAAGAACATCCAGGAAACGTGAACATTTTTTTAAAAAATATTAATATACGCAATATTATAGTAACACACCATCAAATTCTGAAGTTAAAAAGAGAGATCTAGGCCAAATTTCCAGTTATGACACAGAAACTTTGAAAGACTGCAGTCGGAAATCAAATTGCATAGCTTGAGTAAAGTAAGTGCAACTCACATTGGAATTTCTCTTGAACGGATTTCCAAGTTCACACTCTGCTTGAGAGCCATTTTGGTTAGCACCACACGTGAGCTGTTTTTCCTGAATAAATAGAACGCATTTGTAATTCAATTTATGCTAAAAACATTTTAAAATTTGAATACCCTTTCTCTTAAAAACACTTACAGGATATCCTCTCATCTCCCTGAATGCAGAATAAGTCAGACTATCTGGAAAAGTTGCAATTAGTTTAGCTTCGTATGCATCTTCTCCATCTTTCTGTGGATTTCTTGCATCAGATGGATTATTTGTCACTGTTATTTCCAGGGCAATATCTTTCTGATCTTTTAAAACGAGCACTGGAATGCCATTTTCACTGCAGAAACAGAATATACAGAGCTGTGCATAAGGGAAACAAATGTGTTTCAAAGTTTGTTTCTTACTACGGTTTACCCAAACATAATTCTCTCCCTTAGTGAAGAACTACTGTAAAGAACATAAACACAGGAATGGTCATAGTACTTTTGTGGCACCCTCTGCTAAAGGGTGACTGTTCACAGTAAGTAAACATACTTCCTTCTGTGTTTTCTTTTTTACATCTCCTTTCTAGTATCACCGTCCCTCCAAGGAGGAAGAGTGCAATGGGATGCTGGCTTTGTGTTACAGCTTTGTGTTACAATTTTGCCATTAACTTCTCTTAACTGCTCCTTAGGCTACTGGACAAGAGCATACTGTAACTATACAGTTAATAGTACCACACAGATCTACTGCAAGCTGGCCATAATTTCTCCAGCAGTTAGAAATCTTCTAAATTTCAGACCAAATCTCCATGGTTGCAGCCTCTTTACATCCACTATTTCACTCTGTACCATCACTCTTCTTTTAAAGCTCAGCCCCACTCCCCCATGATTGTCACCCTGACAGATACAACCACACAGGACTCTATTTGGCAGGCCAACACAATAAAGCTGTTCCATCTCCCAGAATAGTCTAAAAAGTTGTTTTATTTTCAGCACTTGTCAATAATTTGAATTATAGTAGTCACTGCTAAGTCAAGTCTTACATTGGTAGATAGGTAAATCTGTCTTCATTTCCTTCTCTAGTGCAAAATCGGTACTGAAGTTTCAGATTGCTGTGACATTCATTGTCTTCTCCACATCCTTCTTTCAAGAACTCCACCTAAATAAAACCAAAGCACTTTTATTGCATGCCACATGGTATTAGCTTAAAATCTGTTTTCTGACATGCAGCGCATAAAGCAGCTACAGGGAGCTCAATAACTTTCCCAGATATGTCACTGACGCAGAGCTCCAATGCTGTTACAGCATCTTATCCATGAAGGAATTAGGCTGCATGGTTTTTTGTTGTTGTTTTGTGGGATAAGCCTGCACTTCAGAAGATGAAAGATGCCCGTTCTTATTTAAAAGCATACTTCCTCCTAGACATGCTGGGAAGGGGAGGGCAACAGAAAAAGCCTAACAGCCATATGATTTTCTCGTACGTTACAAAAGAAATGCAGGACTAAATTCAGAAAATTTTGTAACACATTCATAACAAAGCACAAAACATAAACCAGTCCAGAGCCACACCGCTTATTTCCTTTGGTCACAATTTAGTTTTCTACAGTCTTTAGTGTTCAGTGACTTTCACGGGACAGATTTCTAGGAAAATATGATATTAAAGGCTTACTTTTGTGATCTTTGTTTCAGATTCATTTGAATTTAGTATTGGTATAAGGTCCGGAAGCGCTCTCTCTTTTCTGGTGGATGATGAGCCAGACTCCAGGCCAGCAATATTAACACTGACTGCTATAGGAATTGGGCGCAGCTTATCTTTAATTTTTTCCTGATAAAAATTTCAAATGGCATAGTTAGCATACAGTGTAGAGAAGAAAACCAACCTCAAGACTACCTTTTGATACATGTTTCAGAACAAGTAGTAAAGCAGCATCTTCTTTGCTATCTTTTGCAGTATTACAACTATTCACTATTTAGAAACACATAATTTTGTAAAAATATGCATGAACACAACAAATCACAGCCTTACTGTATCTTTTTTTCTGGCTTCCTGATCTGATTATTTCTCTTAGAGTTAGGAATTACTAGGAATAACAAATTGTAACTCAGGCAAATGAAACACGCTATAACAATAAAATAACACACTAGAACAGTGTTGCCTTTAGGGGTCAGCATAGTAGCAAAGTGAGAGCACAGACCAAGTTTTCCTGTTGTGCCCATTCAAGCCATCTAAAAGCCATGGCTTGAATCCCTTTTCCTAGTCAGTTACACTGTTAAATTCTGCCACTAATTCTGTGTTTTTGAATAGCTCTCAATTTCTGGCATTTGCTGCCTCTCTATTGTTCTAAATTGGTTCAGCTCTCTTGACCTCCACAGCACTTTGCACTGCACTGACTGCAACTTTTATTCACTCTTTGAAAGAAAGGCAGCGGGAGGAAGCACCATATGTGCAGAGAATAGTAAAGTACTACTGTTTTTGTCATTTCTAAGCTTTATATTGCATGTGATTTTTAAGTTGCATACAAAGATACCAAGAGGCTGAAAGAACACATTTTGTTATAAATGAAATTAAAATCAAATTCTCTGCCTTACCTGCAGAACAAGCTTGGCTGTCACGCACTGTTTGGAGTTCTGCCCCATTAGGGTGGTACTTGCAGTGAACTGGTCAGATAGATAGTCCTTAAACCGTACCCTCAATGGCAGACCTAATTGTCTCCTCTCATTTTCTGCTTCAAATGTATAGTTGATCTCTATATGAAGAAATAAAGTAGTTTGCTATAAGGAAGAAACCTTGCCATGGTTACAAAGAAAAACAATTCAAGTATGATTTTACAGCAACATTCTAGAATAGTTTCACCCAGTGCTAAGCTTCACAAATTCTCAGTTATTTACAAAACCTTCTCCATCTGTTGTTTTATCCCTCTCTAGCTGAGGGGACATGTGTCTAATGGAAACTTCCAAACAAAATGCTCCTTTTGGTCCAGTTACTTTACTAGTATTTAGAGCTGGCTGGAGCAGTTTTAACTGATGCTGTAGAACCAGTAGAGGGCTGAGGTAAGAAACCATAAATGCTCTGACATGATTCCTTGCTTTCTGTCTTGTCCCAGATAGCACCTAAGTAGTCAGCAGGATTTTGAGGTCAAGGTACATTGTTCATTTGAACACTGAAAGTGGTATTCTCAAGCTTTCTAGTTATGTCTGTTGAGGCGGGGAATACTATGTATCACAGATGTGAATTTTGTCCATCTTTTAACCGTCTCTGTGCTCACCAAGCTGATTTGCCAGTCCTTAGGAGCATGCATGTGAGTGGCTTCTGGCTGCTGAAGGGACCAACACCCTATTCAAGTACCTCTATGGATTTTACATGTAACTCAAAAACCCAAACACGACAAGAGGAAGAGGAGGTTAGGGCTTAAATTTTTTCTTATTTCCTCTCAAAATCCTACAGAGTTTCCAGAATTGTAATAACAGCAGCATTGTAACAATTTAAGAGGGAAAAAAAAACAACAGGATATATAAGAAACTGATGCTTTACATTTTTAACTACATTTATGATACAGACCCCCAGCCTCCTATTAATATGGAGATTTATTACTTCAGTTGCTGATTTCCACAAAGCTATACACACAAATATGGGACACTTCTTGTAGGGTAAGTGTCCAATGAGAAGCAACACTTATTAACCATATAATAAAATGGGCTTTAAAACTACTTTCTGAAGCAAAAACTGAAGAGGCAAACTGGCTGTTGTCTGTATGGCAGCCATTTGCTCACTGGCAGTTATGTCACCTACAGAGTTGCAGTTGAGTCTTTTACCGACAGAACTTCCTAACACCAGACACTATGTACTGCTCCAAATGCAAATACTGCATAACTGACTGTACTTAGTACTAAGTCACATTTTAAACCTGTCATAGTTTGAGATGAGTCATTATGTGATACCATCTTAAGTTTTATGTATACATACATACATATACATACATATATATATATATACACACACATACACACCTGCACATGCACACACATGGCAAAGACTAAAGTTATTTCTCTTTAAAACTTACTTATTCTTGGATTTAAATTACGAGGGTTTGCAGTATATTGAAAACATGCTCTCACATCCATCCTGTAAAAAGTGCAGAGAAATTAAAATTAATAAGACATGGTCCAATGGACTGGAAAGTTTTAATAGTCCACTGAATTATGTTATGAGTCTTATGACTCTGCTTTTCATGCTATAACAATCATTTGCTGCTTACTAAACTGAATTAACAAAGCAAGTAAGAAATGTTTAATGAGCAATTAGAAAAAAAATTTTCTGGAATTTGCTTTTATATCTATTCATGATAAATCTGTTCAAGTTAAGAAACCTTAATGTTAATATACCTAAATGTTAACAGTCCTAAGTGGCAAAGCAGCACTGATTGGCCATCATTTCCCCCCCACCTTAACAGTAACTGACTGAACGAATCTAACAGAAATGTCAGTACACCACAACTTCTGACAGAACAACTCGAACATTACCATATTTCACTGGGGTCTTCAGAGTTCTTTTTCTTTAGGTCAAGTTTGTCAGGCTGTACTGTAATGCTTTTTGTAATGCTTATGACAGGCCGAGACCTTTATTTGGGGGGAAAAAAAAAAGAAGGAATGAAAAGGGTAAAATAAAGAAGAGCTTGAGTTAAAATTAATGCAACAGTTTGTATGAATCCAGATGTCTCTATGCCTGCACTGATTTACAGCAAAGACACCCCAAGAAACATGGGGTATGGCTTTCATAATAGTAAGAAACAAAACAATTTAAAGCTAAGCTAAGCAAGCCAGAATAAGTGACTACAACAGTGAGTAGGAAATGCCTAATGATGGAGCAGGGTACATTAGCGCAATGTTATGGTTGTTATTTTATGCACACACAGGAAATTCAAAGCGATGGTTCCCATACCAGTGGTAATTCAGCCCTTGTGAGCAACTGTAGGTACTAAAGTTCATTCAGATTAATGTCCAAAACAGCTTTAATGTGGAGCCCGGATGGCTACGGGAAACAATGCTTTTATATCCTGACTCCTCTGCATGCAGACTGCAATCATGATTTAGCCTTGCAGCTTTTCCTTTCTTTCCCTTTTTGGATGGGGGATAAGAAAAGGCAGCTGTTTAAACTAGACTCCAAACAAGCCACCTCACCCTTTTCATCAGATTTAACTTTGCTGTTCATAAGCATAAAAGTTCAGTTCTTACTTCTATAATTTTTTTTTTGTAATGCACTTATAATTAAAGCTTCTTTTGACTAAGTAGAGCATTTAATAATCCACTGAGCATCCATTCCACCTAGTTTATTCCCTTCCACAAGCAATATGTGCTGCTTTTGTTATACACTGTTTCAGTGTATTTAAAGGCATTCCAATTACACACACAGATTCTATATACCTTAGAGACAGGATCATCAAAAAATTGTAGGAAAGGCAGTTCTCCCTGAAGGGCAGACTTCTTTTCACCACCAAAATTAGGATAACCAGTTTGGCAGTTCCACCCCTCCCTTTCTGAGACCTAATAATCACTACCAAAGCCTCAAACTTCATACAGGATTCAATGCTCTGAGAGAGTCCTCTTCCTGCTCATTACTAGTGAATTCAGCTTAACAGTAACATTAAAAGAAAAACTGGTCTTTAAAAGACCATAAGGTCATCCTGGTACATCCTTAATTAAGGCCTGTGCTAGAGAAATCAAACAGGATCCTGGCTGCAGTGCTTCTTCAGCACTGTTTCATAGACCCCACCACAGCCTCAACACTTTTAAGTCTCAGCTATGGAAGTAAGGTTTTCCTTTATTTTGTTCTATCTTAAATAAAGTAGGATTACTGTTATATAAATAGCAGCAATGCACATCAGCACCTCACAGCAACTGCACACATTCACCCTCTTAGCCTGCATTAATTGGAAGGTAGCTTCTCAATAAGGAACAGGGAATAAAGTAACAAATCAATTCAAGGATATTTTTTCTCAGAATTTCCAACAAAAAATACACTCCAGGCCAAACACCTATTTTGTCATTTCTAAGCAGCTTGTTTTTAGAAAACTAAAAATCTCGGTATAATTACAGTCCTGTAACGTAATACCTGAACACAGATACAGAATCTGAAAGGGAACCAACAGCAATATCAGGGTAGGAATTTTTATCCAGGTCCATGTTTCCAGCAATAGAGTAACCAAAGAAATTGGTGCCTGTCTTTTCACCATCAAGAATCTAAAGAGCAAACAGATTGAGGGAATTCAGACACTGAAAAGCTATAAAAGTGAAATACTTAAGTGAACATCATTGCCTTGTGGAACAAAAAAGAAAACCTCTATCTTCAGATAAACACTGAAGTCCTAAGATGATCTCCTTCGTATAGAAGTTTTGCCCATCCGTTCTTTACTTGTAATATTTAGACAGTTTAGGCACTTGTAACTTAATAACATACTCTAGAATATATTCTAACTAAGTATTCTAGAAAGTATAATTAAGTTCCCTTCTCACCTTGCTAACTGAACATAGTGGTCCTCAAGGAAAAAAAAATAAATAAAAGGCACAAACAATTGATATGAAAAGAGGAAAGGAGGAAGTCATGGAAGATAAAAATGAAGAAAACATCTCCAGAAGAAGAGAAAAAATATATATATATATGTATAGTTATTTCCAAAGCAAAAACTCTTCATTAATGTGAGCCTTTTATCTGAACCAAGGGCAAGGAACTATTTCAGAAATCCCAGAATTTCTCAGAAAGAAAAAGGAAAAGAAAAACTTATGCATCTACAAATTCTTTTACTTCTCTCTGTATTATTGGTACAATGGACTGCCTCAGGGAGAAAAATGCACATCAAAAAATAAAGAACACCTAATTCCTTTGATCAGCATTGCAATCTTTGAAGGTTCCTGTAAATCACTGTGCATATCCACCACCCAATTACAGTAATGGAAAGGCAAAAGATAGAGAGTCCCATCATTCCCTTAATTTTGTGCAAGAGTAATTATATACAGTAGAAATTAACATTACCTGTGCTGGTTTTGTATTTATTCCATTCTTGGATCCATGATAAATATATACTTTGCCAAAGCCATCATATGGAGCCCCTACTGCAATATCTGTTGAAAATAAGTTGCAATACATAAATAATAATTATTCTTTCTGCAGCTTTCAGTTGTGATAAAGACAACTGTTCAAAGCTTGGCATTAGCACAAAAATCATGCACATTCTCCTGTTAGTCATTTTCACTCACCTGGATATCCATCCTGATTAATGTCCCCAACATTTTCAACTGCAAGACCAAACATCGAGTCAGTGGTCCCATTTAAGCGAACAGGTTTTATTCCTTCCCATTTGCCTCGCTGGTTAATGTAGATGTACACAGCACCACCAATGTCTCCACTTCTATCAAAGTATTGTGGGGCTCCAACAACAATGTCTTGCCATCTTAAAGAAGGGGAAAAAAACGTGCTTGTACTGAAGAACTCTGAAAAGTAACTAATAGAGACTACAGCCTCACGGTCATCAATCTACCTGCTGCTGAACAGAGGTGATTAAAAGGTACTTTCAACTAGTCACGCAAAACCAACTGGCAGAGGATCCACTAAAACTGCAAGCCAATTACATTCCCTGCATCACATACAGTAAACTTCTTGGGTCTTCCGTTGGCATTATTTCTTCTTTGTTTACACTAATCTTATGAATTTAAGTACAACTCATTTCTGTAATTAAAAATGTAGACAGTGTTCTGTGTGACTTTCTGACACACTCACCATTTCCTCCAGCAAAACATGTAAGATTGTTCTTTACACTTCAAATGTAAAAACCAAAGCAGAAATGAGTCAGTCTGCTATCCTATATAGACAGCATGAGTTAACCAAGGCCATACCCATCACTGTTGAGATCCACAACAGCCACATCATAACCAAAAGAAGAGGCCAGCCCTTCTCCCTCAAACATGTGCTCCAGTGTAAGCGCTCTCTGATTTTTCTCTTTTTTCAATAAAACAACCGCTCCACTATGGTTGGCTCTTGGTGCACCAGACACAAAGGTCATCTCATCTTGGGAGACGATTCCTTTACCAGAGTCCAAAGAGAAACCTTTAACAGATAAAGAAATAAACAACTTAGTGCTCATATTGTTAACAGGAAAAGTAAATAACCCTACTATATTAAAGTGGCATATTGAATATAAGTTTTCTAAAACAGAGTACGATATACTGGCAATTCTGTGTTTCTCTTTGAACTGGTGAATGCATAAGTTTACACTCTTTCAATATGTTCTGTTTAAGTTATCTCCCCCACAAAATGTACTATTTCATTGCTCACTCCAGTCTCCATTTTGCAGACAGTAAATACAACATAATTTTTTTCAAACATATTGGCTTAGAAAGGACTAAACATTACCACTTGAATATAGCTTGAGTACTTCACCTTCAACAAAATCATTATAAAACTTCTACATACAAGTCAATAAACTCTGTTACAAACATGCAAGATGTACTGTCCATGCTTAACATTCTACATTAAATGATGTAATACAGTATTTGAGAATCACTTTATCCAGTAGTGGCGAAATTGGCAATTTTAATTTAATGCAGCTCTAAAGGACATGTCTGAATGAATTTAGTCTCAAGTATCTTTATAAAATAGACTTAAAAGTACATTAAAAATGGAACAAAAACAATATAATGCATATACTGACATAGCCAATAAAGCTCAAAGTAAGATGATGCAGACTGCAAGGAAGAAAATAGCAGCCAGCAGATAGTAATCTCCCTTTTCAAACACTTCACCACTACTATTGAAATTCTCAATTACAGCAATTCACAATGAGATAGTTTCAAAAAAATCAGGAATAGGAGTCCACTTTGTGGGAGAGATGAGAGGGCTTGGAGAAATGCATCACAAATCAGTGCTTCTCTGAAGCCAGCTTATTTTACAAGTTACTCTTCATCTGAATCCCTGCTGTCACATGCTTTTACTTGCAATGTATTTGTAATGAGAATGGAAAGGAGAATATCATGTTAAAGGTCTGAAGATTGTGTGACCAGATGCTGCCACCTCAGGTGGTCACAAACCTAAGTAGCTATTCATCATTACATCCACTGATTTGTCCACCTGTATGCTGGGAGGCAACGTTTTGTACACAAACTGATCTGGATGAGTATCAGATACTGCTGTCAAAAATAGAAGACCTGTAAACATATGAGTGAAAGATTGAAAAGACAAAATAGTTGAGCACAGCAGCTATAACCACATATATTTACTGTCTAAATATAGGGAACAGCTATGCTAGGGAATGCCAGCCTTACCTCCAAGTAGTTTTGATTATGGCAAATCAAAGGCAGCATAGTTAGATTAACGCAACATTTGTGAAATTGCAAAAGTTCAGTTTAGTAAGACACATACACAGTAAACTGTTTACAGCAAAAGACTCCAGTACAGTGCTAGTCTTCCACATGAAAAGGCTATCAGCCTGCCTCTCTGAAATCAGCTCTTTGAATTTTTTACACTCAGTAAAAAGTCACACTACTCACATTTAGCTCAAGATTATTTCTTCTAGACATGCAGATCTAAGTTGGCTCCTTACTCAGCTTGCTTTCATATTAACATCTTTCCTATTTGTTCAACTTCTCGTTATTAATACAGAAATTCAAGCTATGAGTTACCAAAATTGTATCTGATGTCAAAGCCAAAAGCACTAGATTAGTATAGCACAAAAACCTGTACTAGAGCAGAAACGTTCTTTACACATTGCACTAGAGGCATTCTAAAAAATGGAGAGTAACCTACTCTCTTTACCAATTTATCTCGCGAGGAATATTCATTACCCTAAGGACATAATTGAGCTTTGTGCAAAAAACAAAAGCAAAAGACTCTTCTCTGTAATGTGTGGGCACACACACACTTAAAACATAAAGATTACTCATGTTACAATATTTTTAAAAGCTTGATAAAGGCCACCTTGGTTTTAAAGTCTTCAACTTATTTTTTTTTTTTAAAAAAAAAAAGCACTCAGGCCAGAAAATTACATTCAGGAACTCAAATGTTAGTGAACTTTTTGATACCACATAGCAGTGACCTTGTGACTAAGGATTACAGATTTAAACACGGTACTTACCATTAGACAGTGATTATAATCATTCCCTGACAATGTGTAGGTCTTCATTATCACTCTTAAATATCTTATTCCTTTAGCAGCACTTCCAGGTACCTCAGCAGAGTACCATCTTCCACGTAAAAGTGGAAGAAGATGTGCATTATTCCACAGAATTCACATTTCCACTTGAGGGGTCCACACGTGAACAGCTTTCTCCTCCCATTCCATATTATTGCATCAGACCAGATCACAAATGTTTAAGAAGCCTAAAGAGATTTACCATATGTACTTTGTCCTACCTAAATAACTGTTAGCTGGAACAGGAACTAGATTCTTATCTTGGCGGCTCTCATCACCAACTTCGTAAGGCCCATCATCAAAGATACCCAGATCATAAAATGTCTGATTCTTTTGCTCTGCACGAACCACCCCTGAAGAAGTGAAATGATAAAATAAAAGCAAATGAATGGTAAGGGAGAAAAATAAAAGATAAATGGTTCCCAGTTAGTACTAATTACCATGAATGAGACAATGACTGCTGTTTAAATGGGACAAACACAAACTAGCACACCAGCCTTTCAACAGGCCATGAATTTCTAAGCTCAACCTGTGTGACAGAGTTTCTTGCTATTCCATGGAGATGTCATGCAGTGATCTGGAAAACATGAGATACTAAGAGAATTCTCAACAAAAACATGAGACTGCCTTGGTCATGGACCACCCTTATCTCACTGTTCTTAATTTGATTGAGTCTGTTAAAAGGGAGGTAAGTACACACAAACACAGCAAAATAAAACGAAAAATACTGCTCAACTGTGGCAAACACTGGGAATATATTTAGAAAATATGTATTTATTGCTTATACTGATAATATTTATTGTTCAATAAAATATGTGCTTCCCTTTTATTGACAAGAACATTTACTGTTTTGCCAAGTACATACATGCTTTTCCATGGCATAAAAGAGTACTTATGGCCGGTAGTGAAGAGCACTTCTCTGCAATTAAGGTAAAGCTCTAAACTGAGTAGTTGGTCAGACTGTGTTGACAGGAACAGATATGTGGAAGATTAAACCTTCACACAAGTACTCCTTGTGCCAGAGCTTAACTCAAAGACTTGGCATGGTTCATGTAGCAGGCACAGCAGTGCAGGGGGAGAAATTTTAATGATTTAAGGATCAGTGTTCTAAAGGAGGGAAGCACTTACAGCTGTTGGTGTAACTAAGTGCAAGGGGAAAAAAAAAAAAAAAAAAACAAGAAAAAAGACAGGGCTAGCCTCTTAGATGTTTCTCAGTATAAATGTATGAAGTCAAGTTTTTCCCCCCAAGTTTTGGAATATTTCCTATACATGATATAAAGTCCATCTCTTAGTTAAACTATTGGTGAAATTTTACTTGAGTAAATATCTATGGATTTAGATATGAACACAGGTAGCTTTGCTCTGTTCAGTTACCTTCCTGCAATCCTCCAGTACAGAATTTGGGAAGCAGTCCCTTCTACAGAATTCACAAAGAATAAAGAGAATACTGAAGGATATAAAAGATTCCTCAGAGCAGCTATCCAACATGCTCAAACTCAAAGGAAAAGATTGCGCAAATAACTTCTAATTAATTTAGTAACTTGTTACAGTGCAAAATGTCAAAGTAAGAACTCAATCCTACCATAAGACTAATAAGAGAAAATGTTGCTGTATATACATAATAAGTTCCATTATCCATTCATAAGTAATCCTTTATAAATATTTAAAGCACCTTCAA
Source organism: Perdix hodgsoniae (assembly GCA_035772895.1). Classification (NCBI taxonomy): domain Eukaryota; kingdom Metazoa; phylum Chordata; class Aves; order Galliformes; family Phasianidae; genus Perdix; species Perdix hodgsoniae. Next base: position 4,210,486 of record JAPSGF010000048.1, on the reverse strand, counting down.
TGAGTTTTTTTTTATAGAGGAGTGAAAATCAGGTAAAATCATAAGAACCCTGTAAGGTTTATTGCCCCTTCCAACCCATCAAAAACGCCAGTAAAAACCTTGGAATGCAACATTTGCAAAAAATCTAAGACGAAATGGGAAGGGGGTCAGTCTAGATTTAGCAGGAAGGAAGCTAGGTCATACCTTTCCAATTGTAAGTGCCTGGGGCGCCAAACACAATGTAGTGATAGTCTCTAGTAAAAGTAGCAGCAACACCTTGCTGACAGGAACCAAACTTCTCATGGCCTCTTAAGCGACCATCACAAAAACTCCATACTCCATTATCCATATCATCCTTAATAGTGAGATCCTGGCTCAGCACGTAGCACCTTCCAATGATATCCCGGGTTTCCTGCACTGTGTTTACATACTGCCTCTTTTCATAGCGATGTGCACACGTCTGCAAGATAGAAGATAGTAGGTAATTCTTTTTGTACGTTTGTATGCAAGTTATCAAAGAAGGCTGGTCTCAATAAGCTGTACTTCATGCTATCAAAGCTCTCCTTGTGGACACATTTAGGCTCTCTCTGCATTGCAGCATAGAGTTTCCTATAAGCATCTACAAACCCAAGTCAGAGCAATCACCTTCCTGATCAGGGAAGGCAGCATAGTTAAATCCCTCTTTGCTTTGGGACTCAGGGGTTTTAACCCTAAAGCTTTCACTGATACCTAATCCCTCTCTTTCAAAAACTGAGTAGACAATAACCCTCCCTCTTGTTAAAAAAAAAAAAAAAACTAGCTGTGTTTCCCCCCAGCTGTAACAGTTAAGTAATCAACATGCTTGTATAAGACAAAAGGAGCTGGTTCAACTACCATCCACCTTTTCCAAAGTCACCTCTTTCAGAAAAGTGCCACAGGCAGGAGGCTGAAAGCTTTTCCAGTGAGAGCAAGGGAAGAAAGAGTTGTTGTTCCTACTTCTTACGGTGGGTGTTTCATTTATGGGATAACCATCACTGGGATGGAGAAAAGCAGCAGTACTAAGTATAAGCTGTTCTTTAACCTAGCTGTTAGACTTTTCACCTAGGAAGAGAATTCCAATCAAATACAAACGATGATGAGCCACCAGGATAAGTAGTAACCACTAAACCACTGTAAAAAGAGGTGGACCGACCAACCCCCTTTGACAGCAGTGTTTTTTGCAGATTCAGGGGGAAGAAGTTCAAGACAAGCACAAGCAAGACAAGTTTCTCATCTGACAGAAAAATTCCCTCCCTGTGGCTCCTACTAAGGCTGAAACATTAAGCAGACACATAGCCAATACTCATTTAGGGCACTGCCCTACTTTCGAGCCGTGCTAAGTACTATGCACTGCTCAACTGCACTGTGATCTTCAGGCTGCCTTCGGCCCGCCTAAGCAGCACATAAACTGCATCACAGGCAAGATGGCACTAACTGGTGAGGAATTAACTCTACAGGACGGGTTCCATTTACTTTTCCTCCCTTGGGTTCCGAGTCAGACTGGAGCAGTTAGTACTGTCCCTATAGCTATAAATAACCCAGAGCTGTACCTTGAAGTTCCTTTAGTCTTGTCTTTGAAGAAGTGAGGTTAAGCTGCAAGAATACAATTAGATGGAGGAGCCTCACTACACCCCCATTTTATGATATAGCTGGTGTCCTGCAGCACCATGAGAGGTGAATTTGAGAAAGAGCTATGAAGCTACAAAAATAACATTATCTGCTAAATCTCAAAAGCTTTTTCTCTCAGTAGTGTATGAAAGAATAGCTTGCATCATCATTATTAGTACAAGCTCTCACTGCAGCATGCTCTCACTCCCAAGTCACAGTTGCAACATCCACAGCTACATGAATACATAGAAGCAATTCAGCTGATGGCCCTCAGTAAAGTTAAGGTAAGGCTGATCAGCCTAGGCAACAGGCTGATGAAAGAGGGCTCCTTTTTAAAACTTTACCAAACTATTTTTCCTTGTTTCTGTAGTAAGAGGTTGTTTTAAAGAAACAATGTATCATGAAAGGAGGCGTGGACAACCTGAAAATAAATTGCCTGTTCCATATCCAAGATCCATCCTGTTGCCAAGATTACAAAGAAGGGCTAACTCAGAGTTAAAACAATAATTTAAAACGCCTACAGTCTGAAGAATTTTATTTTGCTAATCAGGCATTTAAGTCCTTAATTCTAAGAAATTCTAAGAACAATAATACAGCAATGGAAATTACCTCTCAGGAAGCTGCAAAGAAACACAGATCATTCAGAACATTTACAAAGATGCTTTGGGTCCACAGCAAGCTAGACCTGTAGACTTACCACCACGTTTCCTCCCGGCCCCTGACTTTGGACAGTTACACCCATCCATTGGTCTTCTTTACTCTCCATCTTTGGGTCAGCTGTAAAGCATCACAGTGGAGATTCAAATAAAGCAGTTAAATTTTTTTTGTCTCCGTAAGAACTTTACAGTACATGAGATAGTCTACAGATGGCAGTGTCTGCACATTCAATCACATTCCAGTGCAAGTAAGTTACATACAAACCTAGAGAAGCAACTGTGTGATACAGTCAATGGAAAGGACTGCATCAGATCAGAAAAAGCAGACAACTGCATAATCTTAAACAAAAGCACTGAGGAACTTACTGTCTTCATCAAACACAACACGTGTGCAGCGCGTGTCTGAAGATGTGATGTCACAACTGTACAGCCCTCCTGTTCTGTTGGCTTGTTGGGATGGAAAGGCCTTTTCCCGAGGAGCTCCAACCAGCAATCTATAGGGAAACAGAAATAACTTCAAGGGATCTGCAGAGGCAGTATTAGAAAAGAGGAAGGCAGCAGAGTCAGGAAATGCTTTCACCATGTTGTTAGAGGATTGATGTGCAAACATTTAAGGGGGATTTTCAGTCAATACAACTGCTTTCAGACTCTCTCTGTATTTGCACCACTCCTGTGCCACCACCCCCCATGAGTATTATCACAAAATAACCACAGACATATTTATTTGTTAAATGAGAGTTCTCAGTCAAAACAGTTTTTTTCTTCAAGTATTTTTGAGTCACACACATGCGAAGTACAGCCACCGCAACTTCCTAACTGAAACCCACATACAGTAACAGCACCACGGTTTGCAGAAGAAATAAGAAACAACAAATTCTGCTGAAGAAAACCAAGATTAAGAAAACCATGTGTAGATGGGTACAATGTAGTGGGTGCAACCTTCCTGTGCTTCCAGACACCAATCAGTATAAATAAATAAATCTGAAAGAAGAAATCTGATATTACATTATCAAAGAGAGGAGAGTTTAAGGCTTCAGATACAGAGTTTTTCTGTTGAGACAAGTTTTTCCACGTTTCATAATGGCTGTGGAGCAGAGCAAACCATTCTGTACCTCAGAATGGGTTTTTTTGGTGTTTTTTTCTTGTTGTTGTTGTTTCATTAAAAACATGAGTCACTTTTATTTCTAACATACACCAGTCTGATCATTTAAGATCATACACATTTTTGTTATTAAGGAAACATTCACTCAGTGTCACTAAAGAAAAGAGACAAAATTGACGCCTCATTAGAAAACATATTCAGAACATCAGTCAGACATGTGTTGTGAAAGTCACCTCTTCACCACTTCTACACACAAGAATTTTCCATAATTTGCACTCACAAAGCTGACCTCCTGAAATGTCAAACTTCAGGTAAAATATTTGCTTTTGTCTGATACACACATAGAAACAGGACAGGCAGCTTGGGTGGGTTTTAGTTTACAGAGCTTTTCATTTCCCCCTACATACGTCTGGCATCTTTTTTCAAAGATTTTTTTTTCCAGAAACACAGCTGTTATCACAAGAGTCTTTAATCCAAACAACCATGCTTTTAGAAAGGCCACTAACAGCTTCATTCTCTAATTGTGGCAGTAGTACTTATCTTTCATCTCTAAACTCTTTTGCAAAGCAGTGGCTTCTGAGCTGCTCCTAATGTAGGACTAGCTGCATTTCCCCCTTAGTTCTGTTATCCCCTCAGAAAGAGACAACATAAGGCTTGTTGCTGTTGTTGTTAACAGTGGCAACCAGAAATTACAGAAAGCGGAGGCTCCGGTTTCCTAACTCCCAGAAATTTTTGTTTCTACTTCTTCAAAACTTGGTCCAATTATACCCCATTATTAAAACACATGCCCACCAATTTTAAGCTAAAATTCTAGTCTCAGAGCAAATACCTCAGTCCTGATGCTTTATTGGTTGAAATTAGATTAATTATTGCTTTATTAATAATTATTGCCTTATCTTAATTACTTCTTGGAGAGGGTCCCAGCAGCCACTGCACCCAAGCCCCTGGCAGAACAGCCAAGCCAACAAAAACTTCATCTCTTCAGTTGTGCTAAGTGCCACTTCAGCCTCAGAAAAGGCATCAAAGCATCTTACTGACTTCCCCAGTGACAGATCAGACCTTTGGGTAACAATATATGCAGTGTGCTTCATACAGCCACAGAACTCCAAGCAGGGAGAAGGCAGTGGCAACTCTCTCCCTGGGGCCTCAGTGCTCAGCAAGCATTCCACAAGTCAGATAACGGCAAGAAGACTGTTTCCTAACTCAAATTAGTCCAACAGAATTGTTGAATTCAAAGCAAAACACACCAGAAATAGCTTTTCATTTCAGCAAGCACCAGAGAATATTAAGCAGCAAGGTTCAGTTCTGAGGTCCTCTCAGAGGAACTTCCTGAGAAGTGCAGCAGTGGCTGTAACACCCCTCTTGGGGAATGAAAATGACAGCGGGAACTAGGAGAGGTTCTGCTCACAGCCACCTGAACTCCCTTCAGTACTGTCCACAGAACTCCCTGGCTGCTTCCAACAGGACAGCTGCAGTTCAGATGAGACAAGTGCATCAGAAACTGAAAATCTCCAAGCTCCTACAAGTATTCCTCTCATTCTGTGGTGAATTCCTTTCCTCACTCACAGCCTGAAACTTTCTGAGAACAACATAGTTTTCACAACATACTTCAAAGAAGAACAGTTGTCAGCAATTCACTGCGGTATCTCAGGGACAGACACTAACTTGAAAGATAAGTCTAACAGAGGGAGAACACCTTTAACATTTTTGGCAGGAAACACTTGTTCATCGTAGGAAGAGGCTTCCATTGAGTAGGCTACACTGTGATTTAAACAACTACAAAAATACTGTGGTCTGCACTAAGCTCAGACACTATGCCTTCATTCCTTGAATTCCTGTCTTTCCCACAGTATCTTCTACCCCAAACAAGGCACCAGCCTTTGCCATCTTTTCCTTAAAAGTAACAGCAACACATTACTAGTGCCAGCATTGTGCTTTAACAGACCTGAGTAGAAATCACTGGAAGCGTTTCCTGGGTAACCAACCATTAGCCATTTCCACAAATAGGCAGAATAAAATAGTCAGTGGTGTACGTAATTTTCAATTTTGCAACCTTCACTGAGCACAAATGTCCAATTTAATGTTGCCTTTCTCAGTAACATTGGTGCCACTGCACACTTTGCACTTCAGTGTGTTTTCAGAAGGACTCCATCAGCACGAGGGGGGCAAAGCTGGGAAGCAATGAAGCTAAATACTGTGCAACTTCTCCTACTCGTGGCTAGACAGAGACTCCCCAGATCTCTTTGTCCTGCACTCTGCCTCAGAGCATTCCATTCCACTGATGAAAAATGAAACTAACAACCACTGACTGATTAAACTTATACTACCAAATCCCCAGTCACAGTACCCACACACACACACCATGTGTCCAGTAGCTCCCAGTAGAGACAGCTGATCTCCATATGGACATCTGCCCAGAGCCTTCCACAAGGATGGAGCCTCAGCCACCTGTGCAGCTTTGTTCACATGCACTACCTAGTTCAGAGACCCCACACCACCTCTTCAGCTTCACTCCACTCTCAAGCCAGAAACAGCAGGCATGCAGCCACTTTAGGGGAGCAGGGTGTCACCAGGGGCACCACTTCTGCCTTCCCTCAGCAAACTGTGGTCATGGAGAACTTCCTCATTAGGGGGAAAGCGTGTCAAGTATCCAAACTTTAGGATAGGAACATCAATCCATAAGGCATCTCAACATAAGTGATGTTGGTTAATGGGATAGACTGTATTTAATCCCAAGCAGTACCACCTCTGCTGTGCAGGGATCTGGCTTCTATCAATAGAAGCAGGGACAGGTGTGGTGGTTTCACACCAACAACCAACTGAACTCCGACAGGCCTCTTCCTCACTCCCCTTTAATGAGTGAGTATGAAAATAATGTGGGAAGAAAAAGAAAAATCACAAATTGAGATAACAAAAGGGAAAAGAAAGGAAAAAAAAAAAAAGCAAAGGCCACATGGATACAAAAAGAGAGAAAAGAATTATTCTCTAGTTCCCATCTAGTTCCCATTGTCTAGTTCCCATCTAGTTCCCATCGAGCCACATCTCAGGAAGCAAAGCCTCAATAAGCTTGGCAGTTGTCTGGGAGAATGGAAGCGTTCTTAACAGGAACTTCTCCTTCCCTTTTCCCATCTTGTATTGCTGTGACATATAAAGTCCCTTTGGTCACCTTAGACCAGCTGCCCTGGCCATGTCCCCTCCCCTCTCCTACCCACTCCCAGCATGCTGGGTTTGGGGATTGGAGTCTTCATGCTATGCCAGCACTGCTTATCCATAGACAAAGACTGGGGAAGTACCAAGGCTGTTCCAGCTACAAGTGCAGAGCACAGCACAGCATAGGCTGCTGTGGGTGAACTCCATCCCAGTCACAGCCAGCACAAGGACAGGAGCACCACAGGCATCCTAGCACAGAGCCCTTCCTACTCAGGCAGTAATGGGAACTGGAGCTCAGCCAAGAGAATGGGCTTCTGAAAAAGCAGCCACTCCCAGAAAAACGCAGCCAGAAACGGTGTCAGTGGGGAAATTGTTCACAGTGCTTTTTGCAGATACCCACTGTTTGCAGGCTGTTATGAACAGCTATTTTAAGTGACGGATGATTCTCCTAATCTGCTACTGCACTGCTACATTTCCCTACTACCATCGCAGAGCATGGCCAAGTACACCATTAATCTCTGCTGCCCGGAGGCCTGGCATTTAAAGGAGTGTGATTTTCATTTTATTAGCTCAGCCTTTTTCAGGAAGCAGATTACGATAGGGGCTGGGAAAAGAAGCCAAAAGCAGCAAAAGGGCCAGAGCAAGCTACAAAGCAAAATGAACTACAAAGCTACCTGTTGTTCTGCAAAGGCCACTAATTATTGACTTTCTGAAAGTCGCATGGAAAAGCAAACACTTTTCAATGTTTTCCCCTCACAGCCAAGAGCTCAGTCTGTATGGATTTAAAATGGGTTTTACAGACCTCATTTTCACTGGCAGAAAGCATTTTTCCAAAGTCCTATTTTAAAATGTAGCTTCCCATTTTGTCCAGCATTCTCTTGCTGTAATCAGGAGATACACAGCAAGTGAAATCTGTGTATTCAGTACTTTTAATTTCTCCCTCACAAACTGTACATCTCCCCCAGATTTAAAAGAAAGAGCACTGGCTCAGGAATAGACCTGAGCATGAAGTGATACCATAAAACATTTACTAGATTGTGTTATAATTAAACTGTGATAAAATTATTAAAGACACAGCGTTAAAGGGATTTTCGATCAGATTTTCTGTCACAGTGGCAGTCTTTGTTACTGCATGAAATCCTCTTACAGTAACAAAAGGTTTAACTGAAAACGTGACAAATGTGTGCTCAAAGAAACAAGCTCAGGAGCCAAGGCCCTGGCACCTGCTCTCAGCCACCCTGTCAGACTTCACTGGAAATCCATGCCAACCCTGCCACCGTCAGTCACTTCACCTGTGGGCAGCTGCGAGGCACTGAGCTCTGGCATCAGCAGGACCAGCTGGGGATGTGGCTGCAAGCACAAAGAGAGTTAATTTCCCATCCTAGCTGGCTGCTGCTGTTCCATACACTTTTGCCTTCCCCACACTGGACATGCTCACTCCACAAGCTCCAGTCACCAACAGGTAAAGAATTACTGTCTTCTGTAACAAAGAATGTCAGAATACAGATTTAAATGTCATCTTACTTGCAGGGCAATGCATGTCAGCTCTATTTGGACTCATAAAAATGAAAGGAATCTAGGTCCATGTTTTAGACAACAAACACTGAATTAATTGAAGTACAGAAGCAGCTGCTCAGAGTTCTTTTTCCAAGGAGCACCTTGGCAGAGCAGCACTGCAGCCAGTGTGTGAAGGCAGAGCTTGCTGGACTAACACCAGAACAGGTACACACTGTTCACAAGCATGCCAAAGCCATTATAAAAAAAAATGCAGAAGTTTCAATAAGGTTGAGATGTCATTCCTCTATTTCTTTCACTGGGCGAAGTAAATCATTTTCATATGAGACTAAGAAAGAAGCACAGCACAAAGGATAGACACCTTGTCACCCCTACAGGAGGAGCAGCCACCCCTGTACTAACCAGAGCCATCTCCTGCAGCAGCAGCCCAACTGCTCCAAGGCACTTGCTGCTCCTCCTCCTCCTGAGCCACTACCTTCTTCTGTTCCCTCTTAACGACAGGGAGAAACAAGGCAGGACAAAACCGTCGCATGGGACACACAGCACAGGCTCCAGCCATTCTGATGACACACAGCAGCTCACTCACATGAGCCCAGGACAGGAGGCTGCATGGAGCCACCCCTGTTGCCAGAGCATGGTCAGTCACTTGCACACTAACACACAGCTTTGAAATCACTCCTTCAATCTTAGAACCATCATAGCCCTGTGTTAAACACATGCAACAGTGTCAATGGCTTTGCAGGGCTTTTCTTCAAACCAAGAACTTGATCACAAAAGCAGATGTGGCCCTAGGTACATGTACTGACACATACTCCCAACATTAACCAGATGCACAGACATTCACAGCACTTAGAAGAATGTCACTCCAACAAGGCGATGTGTAGAACCAAGGAGGTGCCTCAACAGTCAGAGGGGCTCTTACAGAGCCTTTTCTAATGGTACTCACAGACACTGGAACTATCAAATACACAACAAACTTCTCCCTACACAGATTTGCAGAGGACATTACATTTTACTATGAGTAGGAGAGTAGGAACATACAAACTGTGAGAATTCCAACAAGCTTGCAAAAGCTGAGAACAAGATTTTCTGTTTGCAGTGTAGCTCACACCTGAGCAGTGCCACGAAACCCCCCTGCATTCTCTGCAGCCTGGCACACATCCCAGCAGGCACACACCCCATTTTACAACCTCCTTTCATACATTTTGTTCATCTCCCACCACTCCCTATATTCTCACCAGTGCAAAATTTGGAATTATTTCTATCAGGAACCTTTAGCGCTCTGTTTTCCTGCAGGCAGCAAGTAGTACATCAAGTACTTCAGCTGGGACTGGATCTGACCTGGCATCAAAAACACATTCTTCTGGTTTGTGCAGGAACAGTGTGGATAAGAAAAAACCCAACTCTTCAGCTACGTTCAGGAGACATCCTATATAGTTCCTAAACATTTCTCTAGCAGAAAAACAATCTGAATGAAACATTTACAGGTCTTATACACATTGTTAGTATCTGCTACGGCAGTAGGCTGTATATGAAATAAGAAAAACACAGTATTGTAGCATCTCAGCCAAGAAAACAATGTATTTGTAAAGTGAAGGAATCATGTCTGAGCCATGTTCAGTTCTCAGACACACTGCTGGAAACAGCCAAGAGCAGCAGATCAAACTTCCATGTGGTTTCAGCAGCACGGGTGGCAGGCTGACCAGTCTTTGTGATTCCCTTACACACATCATGTGGAAAGATCTATGAGAACAGAAGGATCCAGATAAATCAATTACACACAGGAGCACATGCTTGCTACCAGCAACAGCTGGCTGCCACCTCCAAGCACTTCCAGGACAAATATTCCTTTCCCTCAGACCTTTGACCCATGCAAGTACTGCTGAGCAAACAATCTCTGGTGTTACAGGCATGAGTTGTTGCCAGAACGTTTTCAATCTTGTTCTACTTTATATGTTAGAGATCTATTTTATAGGGCTATTTATGAGGAGGGTATCAATGCCAGCCAAATTAGGCAGAAGTTAAATGCATTTACCTCCATTTGAAAAATCTCCTTGGCCATCTTCACTAAAAAGGAACTGCTGTCAGAAATTCTGCCAATCCTATGGACACCATCAGCGTAAGTTGGTGGTTTCACTGAACAAAATGCTGATGGTTTCTATTTGCTGTTCCTTGCATCTCCAGGATCCCGAAAGATCTCTGAAAGGGAAAAACAAACATGAAGAACACAGCTGAACAGCAACCTATGAACTCAACAGCTGACAGCGAAATCCATACATGTGACCCTGGAGAGGCCTTAGCCTGTTTTTATGCTGCTATCCATAACCCTGGGCAACTTCTCCCTTCCCGATGCAGACATAACATCCTCACACGCTATTACCGCTGCTTAAAGGAAATCAATATTAGGAAATGATATATTTTTAGATGCAGTTCTGAATCAGGAAATGAGAAAAGCAGCCAATGCTCCAGCAAAGCCAAAAGTGGCGTTCCAAAAAAATAGAAATTAAAAAAAAATCACAATTCAGAACCAGCACTTCATACTTTCTACTGTCATTTCAAAGCCATAAAAATCTCATCTCACAGAGGAATACACCTGGTCTGCTCTTTAAACTAAAACAAGGTAGCTACAGTTCTCCTTTTTCCAAGAAATAGTTCCTGAATTCACAAAATAGTCCTAAAACACGTCATGCTCTCTACCTTAGAGCTAAGGGAAGTCCATCTCACCAAGGATACATTTGATGCTAATATCAAAAAGGGAGCTTTAAACTGTGGCTCAGTCCACTTCTTTTTAAAATACTGAATGATTCACTCAAAAATGAAAGAGAAACTTTCTTGCCTACATTCAAATTTGCTTCTCTAGTTTACATTCTCCTGACATTACTTTCAAAGCAGCAAGTTGCTTTTACATATCTCAATCAACAATATTAATAAATGAATTATTCAGTGCTTCCAGACCATTCTGTCTATGAGTTCCTCCAAACATTCCTTTTACTGTAACCTACCCTGTTTTATACCAGGATGAGGTGCTGATTTTCTAGAGAACATTTCATAGTACAAACCACTTACTCAATAATATGGTTTTTGGCTTGTTCTAAATAGCCGTTTGCCTGAGAGCCTCATCTCAATTGCGTCCCTTCTGCAGAGCACATCCCCAAGACATGTTATTCTTACAATTATGGCTGGACTGCGCCAACCATCCTGGGCAAGCTCTGAAAGAGTCAAAGACTGGTTTTGAACAAAAACTCTTCAAAGCAAATAAGGTATCTTCTATGAAAATGTAGGAGCTTACATTCCTTATAGAACTGATAGTTGCTCTGGTACATGGGAGAAGATTTGGGGTAGAGTTTAACACAAGAGAATAAGAATATCCCAGTCTGGCTGTTGACAATTTGCTGCTGCAATATTCCAGGCAACCCAATAAACCAATATGGGAAGTTTCTCTTTTACTGTGTAGATAGATAATCACAGCAGCACACAGATGCAAGCCTTGTGTCATGCACATTGCATTCTTCAAGCCTGAATAGCACATTCTCCCTGCATCTTAGCCGTAACAGTCTCCTTTGTCTCCCACCCTTCTGTGGCAGGTGGGGTTACATTTTAGGTCCGAAGAACACCATGAATCTTCCTGTGCTGCTCAGCTGGTAGGAGCAGGCCAGCAGCTGGCCTCAAGCAGCTGTCTTCCAGCTGAGGGTCTCAGTGTGCCTGCAGTAGGTGCATCAGGCAGGCAGGATGGCCAGACAGCCCACCCCTGGCTGCTGCCTTCGTCACAAGGAGGGGCTGCAGAAAAACGCTGCCCAGCTCCCTCCTGCCTCAGGCTTCTGGCACATGTACTCATTTCAGCACATCTGACACCATTTCCAAACAGGAGTGAATGTCAAAGAGGGAGGCAAAAATGACTACTCATCCTAAACATCTGCCAGTATTTTTAACAATGACATATTATAGTTCCATTCGTGACAGAATATTTCATGGATGGTTTCACTGAAGACTCTCAGTCAGACACGCATACACAGGTATGTCTACTTTGCCCATCTGTGTGCTTCTATCAGCTGGTTTGACAAGCACAGCCAGCACAGCAGTGGGGTATCCCAGCTGGGAGCCACCCAGCACTCCCCTGCCCAGCTCCAGGACTAATTTCAGCAGCACTCCCTCAGCCTCTCTGCCCAAGAGCAAAACAACTTGTCAAGGGGAATGCTATTCCTTTGCCCCTAACTCCCATGTTGTGCAGCTCATTAGTTTCCATTCAGTTTAGTGAAGTGAAAAACCCTCTCCTTCCTGAGGCCAAGGTCTGCCCTCATCCCATGCTGCTTTGTTCCCATTACACCACCCTGAACCTGTTGGTTTCAGAGGATGCAAGTTTAGCATTCTGATCCTGTTCCTCTTGTTCCTGAGATGTGTCAGATACTTCACAGACTACAGCAGCAACAGAGTTCTCTGGGCCAGCATATCTGTGTCTGTCAGGGTTAATTATAACATGGTATTATTTAATAAGAACTACCCGGTATATATTCAATCCTTTGAGAAAGAATAAATACAACAGACTTGGACCAGGGGAACTTAGAGCAATTTGGGGTAATTTAGCCATTACTTCTGTTTTAATGTTCTTGCTTGGCAGGGCTGCATTTGACACAAAACACTCTTCTCTTTCCAAATGCACAGTCTAAGCAGAGAGAGATTTGTGCCTCCTCAAATACCATTCACATTTATGGAGACATGCAAAAACAAGAAAGCATAAGCCAAAGCACTTCTAAGCCTGCATAACCTCTATCCCACGCATTTTAATGCCCAAGCCAAAGAGGCAATACCTCTTATATTACAAACTGATACACTGATCAGGCTCAGCACAGGCACAAACCTGAAGCTAGGAGCCGCATCAGATACGTGCACCTGGCACTCAGAGCTTAACAACATAAGGGGCTTTCACTGAAGCTGACAAGGTAGGCGGTTCCTCAAAGCTGCAGTCCGAACTGAACCACTTACCATCAGTACAGACCAAAGCTCTGTGCTACAGTCCTCACTCATGGAAGGCTTCTGCTAGTGCAGCAATGAACTACCATTTTACTAATGCTTAATAGCATCATAAGTGTAAGATTCCTGAGCACCTCCAGGTGATCATGAAAAAATTAAAAAAAAAAAAAAAAAAGCTTTCTCTTCCCCAAGAGGAATGTGACCTATTGACAAACAACTTCCAGGGGCGGGAGGACTGACGACGAGGCCTGCTGTCCCCATGCAGGAGGCTCAGCTCTGTGCTATCAGCACCTGGAACGCCCAGCACCGCTGAGGCAAGGCTGAGCCTGCAGCGCGCACAGCCAACAGAAAAGGACCGTGCTGCAGCGTGTCCTCCTGGCACAGCCCTTGCAGAACTGCCCACAGCTGTCCTCCCAGAAGCTCACCGTTACTGCTTGGCCTGCGCCTGGGAGCAGACACACCAGCACAGCTACCTGAACGCGTGTCCCTCAGGCACCCTGTGCTGGCACAGCTCCGCCTCCACCTGCAGCACACCCTGGTGACAACAGGAAGCCAAGAAACAAACACAAACATGGTAGGACCGGAAACCTGGTGCTGCAGACATAATCCACAACACAACAAGCTCACTTTTGCTGTTCAGGAAACAGTTCTGCCACCGCAGCAAAGAACTCCCCCTGGCCAGGCCCACGTGCTCCCTAGGCAGCTGTGCTGGGCAGGCAGGACCTGGCCGGGAGCTCCTGAGCTGAAAAAATTGTCAGAAGTCTTATTTCTGTTGTTTATAAAAGCAAGCTTATAGTGAATTTAAACCAAACTAAAATACATTTGGCTTAAGGGGGAAGGAAAAAAAAAAAAAAAAGCAAGTCCATGTACCCAAAGCACTGCTCCTTCTCTACGCTGACAGTAGTCAAAGCAGTGCAGCCCTCTGGTGTGCCCCAGGTCAATGCTACCTTCATCCTCCTTCCCTCAGCAGTGTTTGGCAGAACTGAGCACAAAGTTTTTCCTCTGGTCCTGTGTGGAATACAAATAATGAACTGAAGATGACCACCTCTTTTTTTTCCCCTGCAGGAATGGGAGTCAGATAGCGACAACTATGAAACAGAGTCTCTAGGATTTGTAAACCTGACCACAAAACCTATCAGCTGTATTTCCGCCAGAGGTGACGCAGACTAACTCAAACTTAGCACAGGAGAAGGACAAACTCTGCAGTTTGATTCCACCTACAGCAGCCTGCTCTATGAGAGGCAACCAACAGCAGGGGCTTGGAGCTGGATAGTCTTTATGGTCTCTTCCAACCCACATCATTCTGTGATTCTATGACTCAATTCCACTTGCTTCCCCCTTATGTAATGTAAGCAGCAAAATGATCTCCTTGTTTCTTTTACACACCGTATAAGTATGATGCATCTCTTTTAAAATCTTGCCCTTGCTACTACAGGGGAACTTCAAGAGTTCTCCCTCCTCCTTCCCAACTTCATTTGATCCTGACTTTTTCCATAGGACATCCATCTTGAACGTAGCATGAAACTGTTTTACTATCACAAATAAAGTAATTGAGCATGCTAAGTAAGTTATCCAAGAACAGCTTTCATAGACAAAAACAGGAACACATCCAAAAAAAAATCCTCAGGGCAACAAGACAGCAAGGACATGGTAAGAAAACAAGGACGCTTAATAGCAAGCCAATTTTTTTTGCATTGATAGAAGCTCTAAAAGATGAGCATCGTTAAGGTCTTTAAATCCTGAAAATGCAAACAGACTGCTATGAATTTAGCCCACCTGAATTTTGAATTACTCCATTAACAGCTCTGCAAGCAGAAATTCGTACTTTCCAATGCAGATGATCACAATCCAGCCCTCTTCTGTTGCTAGAGCAGAGAGCACAGGCCCTCCGACAACACAGAAATACTGGCTAAATGCCACGAGGATGCACTACAGCAGCAGTACAGCAATGTCAGCAGCCTGCTGACCAAAGGCAACTCTGTTTTATATTGATAGAATGGCTCACAGCAGAGATATGCAGTATCAGCAGAACCTGCCACAAGTAAAAATTCCAGTAAGTAATCTTTTAGGCTTTACAGTTCTGAATAGACAGCACAGACTTGGCACAACAGGCCTACCTGTTGCTTTTCTTCTAAAGAGGAGATCCTGAATGTTGCCATAGTCTCACCCTTTTTTTGTTGTTGCTGTTGTTGTTGTTGCCATAAGCAATAAGAAACCTACATAAGTTCAGTATCATTTCTGTATTAAAAGTAATACCAGAATTGATTGCAAGTTATACAAAAGCATAGATGTTCTTAGGACTGGTGTTCTAATTCAAGAGATCAGCTTAAACCATTCCGAAAAGGACCATCTCACATGCCGTGTGCATGTATCTCATTATATAAAATACCAGTGCGTATACATGTGTTATATATAAAACCATGAGCAAAACAGTACTAAGTAGCTAATAAGATCTGTAACAACAACATATAGCACTAAGTAGCTAACATATCACCTACGTATTGCTACAGACTCCCTGCATTCTCCATCGCAAACTAACAAAACTTTAACTCCAACAGCTACACTGTCCCCAAGTCACAGACCGTAGGGCACGGCTGTTGTACCTCCACCACCTCTCAGAAGTACAGCTCCCACACCTCTGTCACACTGACAGACTAAGAACAGTCCAACTTCATGCAAGAAGCCCAGTTCCCCGAGAACTCCAGTAACATTTTCTACTCCTGATTCATTATGCTTGACAACGGACCAGAACTGTACACAGAAATCCAGGCAGGCTGCCCTCAGTCCATCTAACAGTAACAGTAATGCTTCCCTAACACATATTAAGACCGCATTCAGCTCTTTCACACCCACGTACCATCAGCAATCCACTTTCAGTTACTGCAAATAGTTTTTCTCCTCTTCATCTGATGAACTCTCAAACTTTTCTCACTTGAAAATACTCACACAGAACAACAAAAAAGCTGTTACCAGTCCCCAGCCTTCAATAAAGTACCCTTTACAAATAAATTTGATGCATTTCTTGAACAGTCACCTACCTGTGCCATTCGAAGCTAAGTAACTACCAATTAGCAAACACAGCATTAGCATCTAACATTGACAAACACAGTAACTGCCATTCAAAGGTAATATGTGAGCCACAATCTTCTGTAAGTAGGAAAAAAGTGACCAAAGGCAAACGCCATGTTTAAAAGCAGTTTTTTTCAGCTGTACCTTCACGTGTCACACTTCAAGATACCTCCCACTCCCTTTTTTACCAGGCATTTCTTAATGCTTAACTTTTCTAAGCATTTCTTAACGCTTAATTATCTAGTTGAGGCAGAAAAGAAAGCAAATCATCCAAGAACCACTTAAAGTGATCTGAGAGGAAAAACTAAGGATCTGCAGCTTGTTTTACAGAATAAAACGTTCCTTCAACAGAACTCACACATCTCACCATTTCTCATTTGTTTTCTCAAGGACCTAATGACCTAGCCTACAACAGCTGTAACTGCAGGTAACGTCATAAAGCTGTATGGAGTGGTGGGGGTTGGTGGGGATTTTGGGAAAAGGGTTCCCTTCGAGATAAGAATCCAAGCATCAAGTTCCATTGATGACACAGGGTTTGTGTATTCTGGTAACAACTGACTAACTATAACTGAGTTTTAAAGGCAGCACCTAATGGAGAAGATGGGATAAAACAATCACTTCTACCTGCCACAAGAGAGAACTTCACATAAAAGTGCTCCTGCAGCAGAGCTGGACAGACCAAGACACGGCTGGGAATGGAGGCACTGCACCCTGCAGGCAAACACAAAGCTCCTGCTGCTGTGAGAAATGGGCAGCATGCAGGGACCAGACATGTCTCCCAGAACCAGACCTCAATGCAATCTCCATTCCTTCACCTCTCACCTTCACCAGTTACCTGGACAGCAGACAGTCTGTTCCACCTACAAACAGCCAAACTATCTACAAGTTGGCATCCACAGAACGTGCCAAAATGAGTTGTTCAATATTGATATTGCTCATTTTTATCTGAGCGTTTACAAAGATATAGCCTAACGTGGTAGCCTTTGCTCCACTGCAATTCCACGTGTTCCACAAGGCATAACAAAGTGAGCTCAGCATACCTCAGCCTCTGTGAAAGACAGTTACATGTCAACAGACAAAAACGCTGCTCAAAGCAACCACGATACGTCCATCCTACATAAAAGAATCAAACATTGGTTTTCCAAGCAGCCTCCTTGGGTAGCAATCCAATTCCTTATGCTAAAACTCATGCAAAGGTTATAAAAACCAACCGAAACATCACATGCTCAGAACTCTGCCTCACCACAAAACAGTTTCTCTACTGAGGTTTTGTCTCTACCAAGAGCCCTGCTCTCCATGAAGGCCGGATTCAGCACGCCGTGCCAACACCAGCAGCATCTGGCTCTGCCCATCCCAGACTGCCCGCACACAAAGCACAACTTTCATGCTCATCATCTCTGAGGCATTCCAATCAAACACCGCAGACTAGCTCCAACACTGGGACTTCTGCTAATTAGCCTTCTGCCTCCATATGTTCCGACACGCTCATTCTATCAGCATTTGATAATGCAATGGCAAACTAACAAGCTCCAAACAGCACATTCATAGCAGAACTAAATGAGACCAGCACACGTGTAATCCTGGCAAGAACTACGATAAGAGCCTCTGAGAAGTAACTCATAGAGCTGTATTTCACTCTTGATTTACATCTGGGTCCCTGAGTACCAGACAGAAGGAAGAATCTGTCATTTGTGCTCCTTTACACACTGTACTTCCTAATAAGACACACAGAACGCAAATCTGAACGATGCCAGTCCAAACAGCTTTTAACTAAGTTTACCAGCTAACTTTACTGCGGATGTGATCACTGCCCAGCATCGTTCTCCTGCACTCTCTATCCATACCGCAGGCTCACCTTCCCTTACATTAAAGGTTCAGAGACGTTTGTTTCGTAGCAATGCCTTACAGGAGATGCGCTCTGCGCAGCAAGTACCGGCGGGGCAAGTGACTGCTCGGGCGTAGCCATTAAGAAACGCTGGGGCACGGAGCCCCAGCCAGCCCTCGCACAGAGGACTTTCCTTCGCTCCTAGACGTAGGGAAGGCGCCTCCTCGCCCTCTCCCGCGTCCCCCCAGCCGTCCCAGTACTCCCTGTGCCGCCCAGCAGCACGGGCAGAACGAGACCCTTGGAGCGCCCGGACGCGCCCGCGGCGCCCAGGAGCGCCGGCTCGGCGAGCGCGGCCGCGGGCCCCTACCGCTCG
>JAPSGF010000048.1:4126804-4191823 GCA_035772895.1 Perdix hodgsoniae | reverse complement strand
TCGCGCCCCTCGCCGCCGCAGCGGGGGCGGCGCAAAACGTCGGGCGGGTGCGAGGCGCCGCGCTGCGGGAAGCTCGGCCCGCCGCGCCCCGGCCCCGCGCTTTGAGCGGAGAAAAGCCCGCGGGCGGGCGGGGCTGCCGCGGAACTCGAGCGCGGGGCGCGGCAGCAGCCGGCGGCGGTCCGGGGGAGGCTCGGCGCCGTGCCCCGGCGGCGCCCACGTGCGTCGCACCTTGCCGGAACGCGCCGCGCTCGTGCGCTCCTCCGTCACGTACGGAAGGGAGGGCCGTGCGCCTGGGCGGCTCTGCGGAGGGCGGCTCGTTCCTTCACTGCCTTTCTTATCCTTAAACAGATTTCTTATCGGTGCACTTCGTTTGAAAACACGGTATTTCCCCTCCTGCTCTCACCCCTAACTGGAAAGCACGGCCCTACACGCAGGACTCGGTCTGTAACCCAGGTGCACTCAGGGCGCTGCCTTAGGGCAGCCATCACGGTGCTGTCACACCTGACACGTGCCAATAGCAGAACAAGGCTCGTTTTCCAGCGGTATCTGAGCAAGGAACAGAAGAGTTTCTCTTCACACAAAAGGTTCCAGAAAGGAGGGATAAAGAAAAAAAAGAAAAAAAAGAATAGAAGAGCAATTGTGCTCTCACATGCTGGTATTCCAAATAATTTCTGCTGGAACAACGCTGCGCTCCCTAGGAGTTAATCCATCTGCTTTCTCCAGAGCAATTACTGTAGGGTAACTCCGTGTATAGACAAGTCTTTGGCTCAGGACCAAAACACACTTGATCAAAAGAGCAGAAAACACACCAGAAATGTGCATCTAATGGGTAAACAAAACATGCTGCTCAGTCAGACTCCCCAGTAGTTACCACTAACAGGAACCATCCCTGCAGGCTCCTGCTGCCGCACCCACATCCCATCGCTGTGCAGACACAGCTGTGGCAGAAGCATTGCTCCAGGTTCAGCTGCAGGCACACAGAAGGAAGGTCTCAGACTAATTACAAGAAAGCAGGCTTAGTGCAATCCGTGCATTTCACAGACATTAGTAAAGATCTGAAAACAAGTCTTTTAAAATGCTGTTGATGTCTGTACTGAGATCTGAGCCCTTCAGGACCACATAAGCGTTTATGCTCTCGGCACTTGTGCAGTAGCTATAGTTACTTGTTCTGTAATACTTATGCTCAGAAACTTGTGCTGTTAGGAGTCACAAAGTGCTGCCATCCCGTGCACCACCACCGCACACCATGTGAACAGTTCTGGCAGGAGCTGCTGGCTGCTCCCTCTCCCACCAGCACTGCCTGGGCACGTTTCTCTGCTTCCTTACCCATAGACCTCACTGAGGGAAAACAGTTCTCCTCTCCAGAGGCAGCACATGGTTATGCTAAAGACTGTCTCAAACAACCATAGCAGGAACAAGAACGGACTGCACACAAACGGCTTGGATGGTCTCTTGTCATTTTGTACTATTATAACATGTTCTACGTGAGGAAAGGGTAAAAAAAAAAGTCTGAAACAAAAAGTCCATTTCCTTTTTTCACTCTTCCTCCAAGAACACCCCACACTGTGGGTTATCAGTAACTCTCACATACCTCAGCAATTCCTCTCCTGCACCACCTACAGGTAAGGGGGCACCAAGGCTAGCTAGAGCAGCCAGTTAAACAGCCCCTCTGCTATGCATAACTTGGCAGCTCCAAGAAAGGTGGTGGCCAGATCAAAGCAGAGTTTCTTTTTAATCACAAATACTTTGCCACAGCCTAGTTCAAGCTGGCTGCCTATTACTGGCATGCTGGTACTCAGCCAGAAGTGTTCACCTGCTGTGTCCATGTATTGAGCAAGCCTTTGTGCCAGCTATACTTTCCTCCTGCATACAACTGCACAATTAATTACAAAGGATTAAAAAGAAATAAATAAAAATCTGGAAAACAGAAGAGGTGAGATGGAAAAGCTACAGCTTGGCAAGATGTTTTAGGCTTTCCCTAGGAAGAGGGCAAGGAACAATGCTTTGCATTTCTGAACTTTTATCATTTATATTAGCAAAACACACCACGCACAGCAGAACATAGAACTTGCGGTGCTCAGCTGTGCAGTCTTAATGCAGTGCATCGGATGGTCCTGAAAAGCCAAAACAGGCAAACAACCCCTTCACATTTCATCGTAACAGAACACTTGATTTTATCATTATGTCATTCCAGATGAAGATTGGTACAGGCCAAAAAGGTCAGTTTACTGTGCATGCTCTCATGCTACAAAGTTGTTCCAGTCCCAAAACTGAATCCAGCTGTAATTATTAGGGTTATTAGCCTGCACCAACCTTCTGGATGGTTCCTGCTGAACGCAGTGCACGCAGCACAGAACTGCTCCATCCTCCACATTGTTACTGAAAGGACACATCCCAACATCTACAGCAAACAGCCAGGCTGCTGGTTTATTCACACTAGTACATCCTCACAGCCACGACAGGTCCGTGCTATAGAATGAGCAAACAGCAGTGCAGGAGAAAAACTGCTCAGTGTAATAGAAACAAAAAGTTACAGCAGTCAAGAAACCAGACAGCTTGAGTAGTTACACTGACACCCGCTTTGTTCTGAATTATAAGAATCATTCTTGAATATCATTTCTAACTAAAGAAGATTGTCTCAATCTCTTTTCCCACCTTTTCAGAAAGTCTTAAAAAGCTTTTTAAAAAAATAAAAATAAAAAAAATAGATGAACTTCAGTTCCTGATTAAGGTGTTTGTTTTTACAACTTATCTTCTTCTGTTTGGAGCCTGAAACTGACAATTCTGCCATTGCATACATTTGCAAAAGTAAGAACTTTGCCTCTGCTTACAAATTGTTTAGAATTAGATATATTTCACACTTAGAGTCATTAAGTCAGACTTTCAGCATTTAGTGTCATGCTTTTAGCATTATATTTATAGGTAATATAGCAATACATTTTAGCTGAAAGAAAAAATTTCGGTCCAGATTCAGAAGTTTGGCTGACACTGCAACCCACATTACACAGCAGGTCTTCAAGCATTTTACCAGGAGAGAGTATTTTTCCACCCACCCCAGCTGTCAGGTGCATTCCTTCAGCAGTTTCAGAATGACCAGCCCAGGCTGTTTGGAGTGTAAACATCTCTGTAAGCATTCCAGGAGGAACCTTCAGCACATAACTAGGCAGGGATCAGAGAATGCTGGTGACAAGTGTGACCCAGACACCATAGTTTGGATTGCTAGGGAAGGAATTAAAGATGTTTCTTCAAAATTACTGGTAACTGAGGCACAAAACCACAGCCACTGTGAACATATTCCTGTATTCTAATTTGCTGGTCACATACTGGGGGTATCTTGCCTACCACTGTAAGGGTAGCCTAAGCTTAGACCTTTTAATACAAGCAAAGGCCCCTCTGAGAAGGAGAGGGGAAGCTTTACAAACAAGGTATTCATAGTAGCTTCCTGGAAACTCTCCCCAGGAACTTGGGGAGAAAACGAAGTCTTAGTGGGACATGTTTTATCTCCATCAAG
The DNA here is from genome assembly GCA_035772895.1 of Perdix hodgsoniae. Lineage (NCBI taxonomy): Eukaryota > Metazoa > Chordata > Aves > Galliformes > Phasianidae > Perdix > Perdix hodgsoniae. The sequence goes on along the minus strand of JAPSGF010000048.1, from coordinate 4,188,312 downwards.
AAACAACCTAAAAAAAAAAGTTCACTACTTAGGACAAAGCACGTGCTCTTCTAGCTTCCACAGACTGACTAAAGAGCCCACAGCCATCCCCATAGCACAGCTCCCCACAGCCTTGGCAGCACTTACCTCCAAGAGCTGCAATGGACTGCATGCACAGGGCCCAGTCCTGCGCAGTGTCTGCAGAACACAAGACCGGGAATCGTCACTGGAGGAATCTGCTCCAGACCTCTACCTCTCCTGTTGTACTAACGCAGTGGTGCTGGGACCCCTGGCCACAAACTGGTGGAAGCAGCTCCTTGCTGCTGACCACACATTTATTACACCTGCTGTCATCAGTGGTTCTGGATTAGAACCAGCTGAGAAGGCAACCACCTGGGGGGCCAGGCACAGGCAGTTTGCACACAGGTTTCCATGACTGATAAGAACCATGGAAAAAAATACATTTTTTAAAAGCTGAATCACATCAGTTAGGGATAATAAGAAATCTTTGTTCCCTAACAAAAATGGAAGTTTTTGGATATCCACAGGCTCTAAGAGTTCTGCAGTTGTGGTTCTCCAGCCACCTCATTCACATGCCAAGCGAACTGCCCACCACTGATTCAGCAGGAGCTGTTCAAGACACGTCCCAGTACAGCTTTCAGACCCCTGGAGGCAAAGCCAGCAAAGGCTGCTTCTCTGGTCAAGGCAGGAGCTAGCAGCCTCTACTTTCCTTATTAAAAGTACTTTTACTTCATTTTAAATAAAAATCTAACAGATGTATTCACTTTCCTCTATAGATTCTTTTTATTATATAGATTCTTTTTTATATAGATCTTTTTATAGATTTCCTCAAGAGATTAACATCCGGAAGAACAAACTGAACAAGGTAGAGCTAAGCACCATCATCTTGTAATACTTTTTGTGTTTTTTGTTGTTTGGTTTTTTTTTAAACTTCCTTTGGATCACCATTGTAAAATACTTCTCTGAACAGTTTCTAGTTTGTATTAATCTTAATCTTCTAAGTCAGTACATAACAAATTCCATCTGTGACTGTCTTAAGTCTCACTTGGTAACATGCTCACTAATACAAATTTAAATCACACAAAGGCTGAAGAGAAAGCCCAAAAATAAAGCCCGTGAACCCTGTCAGGTTTTGGGCTACTGACTGAATGACAGTCAAGTTGCTCTGTCTCCCTGCTTTGCTTGGGTGTGAGAAGCACTTGTGTGAGCCCAGAACACGCTGTAGTCCTCCTGAGCTTCCTGCTGAGCAAAGCACCCTTCTGCTTTCAGAGCTTCAATTATTAAACAGGAACAAAGGATTCTTTAACCTAACTGCCTATCTACCTGTACTGTATTTTTTTTATTACATGCAAAAACTGTCAGATACTTTCACATTCTCTCCCATTTAGGCCAACAAATTAAGAAATTAGGGAAAAAAAAAAAAAGGAAATCTGTTAAAGAAGAGTTTGGTTTTTTTTTTAATGCCAGTTCTTTAACTATAAATGGGTACATTCAAAAAAAGAACTGAGAATCGTCAACATACACAGTAATGTCCATTAAACATCACTGTTTAATAATTAAACAGAAGCTGTTAAGCTTAAGAAAAAAATAGTTTTATTCCAAAATAAGTCTGCTCACATGGAGTTAATTAGGACCAACTTCATGTTTGAATAAGCACTACAGATGTACTTATCCAAAAAAAAAAAGTTCCTTAGTAATTCTCATCTTATTCAGTGAAAAAAACTGATTGCACGGCACAGCCATGACCAGGCAGGCTGAACAAGCAAACTGCAAGTCTGATCAGTTTTGTGAAAGGGTCTGATGGGAGCTGTTGTGTTTTTTTCAGTGTCGAGTGAAATATTCCTTTGCTGCAAACAACGAAAATCAGGGCCAAAGAGGAAGGGAAGGTCATTAAGTATGACAGTGCAAAAGTTTGTTGTATTGAAAAGATTTCCAATGCATGGTGTTCAGTAAACCTTTGCATACTTCATTTTCTCACTATTTCTTCCTCCCTATTCTGAATTATGGCACAAACATAATTCCAAGATCCTATACAGTAATTGCTGTAATGCTCATTTTCAGACCATCATTATCTTTGTCAGTATCTCCAGACTAATTTTTCCACAAGAAATTTTTAAGTGGTAAAAATCAGTTTTTTCTTTTAACTTTCCAATGGCAATCTCATTTAAACAAACACAGATTTATATGGTAAGAGGAACCATTCTAAGATGCACTTTGTAGTAACGACACATTTTTTCTTACCCTGCAATTAACTGCCCCTGTGCAGGGCAGTGGGAGTTCTCTGCCTGTTTACACACTTCTAACAGCAGCAGTCTCAAAGAGAGCACCAGAAATGTGGCAAAGCTCATTCCATGCATGAGTGCTCACAGACAGCTGAGGAAGGGAAGACACTACAGTCAGAGGGAGGTTCTCTCCATTTTCACTAGGGCTGTTCCGGGGACTTCTCACATAGCACACATAGATAGCTTTATTTGTGGGTGTGAGATTTTGATACATACCACACAAAACATACATTTTTCAGCATAAAATCATATTGATTTCTTTGAATTTCTAGCCACATTCAGTGAAATACGTGCATCAGTTGCTATTACCCAACTCTTTTTAAAATCTAACAGCATCTCCGAGGTCAAGGTCCACTTTTAGGTAATTCTGCAGCCTAACTGGCAGTTAGATCAAGGCATGATTATTTGACACGACTGCAAATAGATATACACTGATAGATATACAAACAGATGGACACTGACCCATTTTACTGTGGATTTGTTCTTCACATTAACAAAGTAAAATGCAGTTATTCAGCAGTAATGATGTGCTTTTTGTGCAGATCAAAAGAGGACCATCTCAAAACATTTTCATTCCTCCAAAGCATTTTCATTCCTCTGTCATGAGGTATAGCAGTATTATAATCTCCATTTCACAGTCTACTAAATGACAAGAGAGTGACGCAGTATCACAGAGGAGAGCTGCAGCAGAACCCCCCACCAGACCCCATTTCTGGATTCTCCTTCCCCTGCCTCATGTAAGAGTAAATCTGAAAAATCAACAAGTTCTATTTCGCACAGCTATGTGGCACCTGAGCCAAGGTACCAGAAGACATGCACACTTGACTGGCATTACCCAACATTATACTGACCACTATAATACCCCACCAAGATATTCCATCTCCTCATCTTCAGGAAGTCCTGCAGTGCATTATGGGTTACTGCTGTACTTAACAATGAGTAGGAGTTTGGAACAGAAGGATATATATATATTTTTTTTTAACACCACTTTGTTTTCACGTTATTTTTGAAGAGCCCAGCAGTTTGCTCTGTTCCACTGCAAACTGCATTTTTCAGGATCTTCACTGTCAGCCCTGCAGCTGACTGACCACTGTTGGAAGTAGTAACTGATTTGTCTGTATTTGGGTAACTACAACCACCAGATCCACCAGGTGTTCAGCTGCTAGGAAAAAAAAAGTGCAGATGCATGTCCTGCAGACAATAAATAGCAATCAGCATATGCTACAAGTACTTGCTGACCAGCTGCACAAGGCAGGGCAATCACCGTGCAGTGGGATCAGGTTATGGTAAGTCTCTGCCTGTCAGCACTGACTGCAAGCCCTCGGATCCTATGTTCCCAAGGCTGTGCGCCAAGTCTATTTCAGCCTCAGGATGCCAACATGACATCTGCTCTGGGAAGAAAGAATCAGGGTACCAACCCTAGGTGGAAAAGTTCGTATCATTCAACAATCTGTTTGATATCAGAAAATAAGCTATTAGTGGAGATAGTCAGTTCATAGGCGTGTATAACCACTCATCTGCATGCAGAACCAGGTATGGATTAGCACAGAAATCAGTATTTAAGTCAGTTAAGAAATGTAGATGTGTAGGTTACATACTGGCCATACATAGAAGCCAAAACATTATGAAATATGAAGATAAAAATAACCTACTGTAGATATGAAAAACTGACATACATTTGAAATTAGTCCCACCACATTACCTGGTCTTCCTTCCTTATGAGGTCACCTCATTGCTTAGCAGCAGTTCTGCAACTTCTCCATGACTAGTAGGGTGCATTTCCTATTTCATTTCCCCTGTAAGAGAAGACATTTGTGCTTTACTTCAATTTCAATGATATCTTCTTATTTATGATATGGAATGCTGTGCATTCATGCTTCAGCACATGCATTCCATTTTGTAATTACTGCTGCACACACATGATCTTCAAGTGTTCTGCTACCTTTAACTATCAGGTCCTGCTCTGTCTCCACATAGCCTGTTGCTATTTGAAGTACAAAGGAGAAAAAGTGGCATGCCACAGTCCACTGGGAGAGTTATTTTAACATACACTTGATTTATAAAGTATTTGAACTCTTTCATCTTTTGTGGATAACATCACACAAAGCACTGAAATAACTATTCCACTGGCCAAAGGTGCTTTTACACAAGGAGCACAGGAACATACAGGCAACTGCAGGTTGCTGGCATGCCCCAGACAGCATGAGACCGAGACAGCTGCCACAGCCTTTGCCCCATTTCCTGACCTATTACTATATCCAAAGCTTCCTCATCCTTCCTGGAACATCTGAATTCCTGCAGACCATGTACACCTGAGCATCCCATAGACCCACACCAAAGTGCTTGCAGCAGGGCACTTACAAGAGACATATTTTCAAACACTGCAAAAGCCAGAAGTCTAAACATTGTGACTCATAGCTCCTGAGCTCCAAAATGCAGCCAGACTGGGCCATGCCAGTGGTGTTATGAGATTGCTGCTGGAGAGCTGTTTGCAATAATATTATAATGCTGTAACAACACTGAGGTAATGGAGCAGAAACTCTCGAAGACTGAAAACATTTTTCTGTCAGACCAACATAAGCTAAGAGGTATATCAGCAGGACACAAACAGAAGGAATATATTCAACAGGAATAAACATCTCTAGTAAGACACCCTTGTAGAACACTCATAAGATACTTTCAAAAGGCATTTCAGTTCTTCCTAATAATTTTTAATAGAAATAGTAAAATGTTTTCAATGACATTTTGCTATTAAGCGTCTGTTATTCTGGCATCATAAAACATTAGACTTTCCATTCTCAGCACTAAGAGCATTTTTGCCCTGCTTAGCTTGAGGTTAATAACTAACCAAATCTCCTGCTTTTGTTCTTATTATTATTAGTTAGTCAACAGCAGCTTTTAGTATCTTGTGAGACAAGTTTCAACAAAGGTGCAGTGTGATTTTCTCTGTGATTAGAAGATCAAGACTGGAATACATGCCCACACACATCCTCTACAATCAATTTGAGAGAGAGGAAGAGGTGGAGAGAGAAGGAGAAAAAAGGAGCAGTGAGGAGAGGAGAAAGATTTACCACCTTTGTTGCACCGTCTTCTCATTATCTCTCATTCTCTCTTATAATATACTGCCCAGTATATTATAAGATCATAAGTGAATGAATATTCCTTGGTCATCTTATTCATGATTTTAAGTTTTGTCATATGCCATCTCAATCTTGTTTTCACACAGAACAATTCTTGTCAAATCAGTTTCTCAAATAGAAATCACTTTATGTTCTCAAACACTTGCCGTGTTTTCTGTGCTTCAATAATTTCACTCTACTCTTTTGAGACCATCAGAACACCACACACTTTTCGAGATGCAGCACAGATTTATAGCAGTAGTGTAATTATGCGCTCTGTTTAATACAGTGTTCCATTCACAATTCCTCATTTTCCAATTCCCTTTATGATTGCTGCTGAATCAACAGCAAGCTCTCCATAGCAAGGCTAAGATCTTAACTCAACTTTGAGCTTACAGTCTTACTGTCTGCTTGAAAGAATTCCAAGTACGATGGCCCTTAGCAAGCACCATATTTCTCATGTATTCACTAACACTGATCTTACTGCTAATCCTATCCTGTTGTGACCTTGAAGCCAGCTTAATTTCTGTAATTCACCTGATCAACCTATTTCAAACCATTCTCAGACTTGAGCACTTTTATACTTCTGGTACCTTGATAACATAAGTGACAGTTAAAACTCCATTTCAGGGAGCTCAGCAATATCATATCATATATGAACTCCTTCCATTCTCTCAAGAAGAGTAAATTCAGCTAATATTGCACAAACTTACGATGCTCTGAGCAAACAGGATGAACACAGGCAAGGAATCCACACTTTCATGCTCATAATTACACACTTATGCACTGTTGGAACACAATTGGAAACAATGGCCAAACCAGAGCCTAAGAGCTGCGAGTTGCTCTCTCTTCCTGATCCTCAGGATTATCAAGTTACGACCTCAGGAAGAGAAACATCATGAACCCAGAAGTCACATCTGCCTTTCAGAAGGTTGCTAATATTTTCTTCACAGCAGCATCATGCCCCAAATTACCAGCCAGGCCATATGCCTCTTTAGTATAAACAATGCCAAACACGTCTTCTCTGTTGAAGCAGGGTGCTGATGGCAACTGCCTCGCTCTTACAATTCGACTGACACCATCAAAATTCTTTGAAAGCAGGAACCTTTATCCCATTAATTTCCTTGGGCCCCTGTTCATTTTCCAGCAATGACATCACCAACAAGCAACACCAGTTTTTGAATTCTCAATATTATTTTATTGTTCAGTGTTACCAACTTTTCACCTGCTTCATGAGCATTTGGACTATTGCTGTGCACTTGTTTCTTCCTTATTCATAAAGTACCTCAAGAAAAGCAGCTTTAAGATATTTTATGAAAAGATATATGAATCTTATGTTTAGAAAGCTGCACAATTACAGTAAGCCAACACCTAAGTGCTGCCTTTGTCTCTACATGCCTTCATTAGAGACACGTAACCTCTGGTGTTATTTATATGAATGCATATTCACAGCTATAAAATTCTCTGCAGTTCCATATTATCATACTTAGGCACTACATAGATGGCTACAGATGCTCCTAGTTGAGCAATAACCTTTCGATAGATCAACCACTGTCATCACAAAAGAGGGCTCCCATGCAGGCTTGTTAACCTCTATATGAACAAGTGCAGCTCTACACCTGTGCTGTGTTTAAGACTAGACAAATATTTCAGTGCTCAAAAAGACAATTAGCCATTAGCATTTCAGTCCATTGTTGCCTAGACAACACTGTTCTACTAACCACTGATCTACTAATCATAGGATGAGCTAGGACAGAATATAAAGGTACTTCGTATTTATCAGAAGGAGGTTAATTTGGAATGAACAAAACCAACAGTGACAGCATTGTTTTTGAACCATTTCTCTCCCCCTTCTTTCCCTCCCCTTCCTCTTCCTCCCATATTAAGCAGGAACTTACATGATTCTTGTTATACAACTTTATTCCTTGACTATTATCTTCTACTCATCCATGTTATTTAGCTATAATAATGAGAGAACAGTTGGGAAGAGAAGCACACAATTTAGCAAAATCTAAGCCCTGTTCCTGAAGAATATATAGCACATATCCTAACTTTGTTAACATGAGTGCTTCCAATAATATTAAAGGAAGTAATCATTGGAATATAATTAGGCATATGAATATGTGGAAAACAGAGGGCCTATTCAGCTGCTAAATATAGGAATTTACTCACTCTGAAATTTAAAACATGATTAGGATGAGATCTGCAGAATCCTCAAGGCCCACGGATGCCTGACAACTGACTTTAGACATCATGTTCCAAAATGTCCTTTGCAGAGAAATAATTAGACACATTGAGATTGCACCCATGTTCTTCAACTCATGCTCAGTGTCCATTGCATCTTCTTAGAGTATGCAACAATGCAGAAAATATACATTGTGCCTCGCCTCCAGAGAGAAACATCTGAAGTTAGATTAAGGTTTCCCTCACAGGATTGAGAGTCAAAAACTGATCTTTTGACCAAAGCTTTCTAGTCCCTTTAGTTTGCTTCCCAAAGGCATATTTTCTCCCGGGGATCCATCATGAAGCATTAATCTTATACCATTGCTTAACTAATCCTAACAACTTCTTAAAAACACAAACATACTGATATAGTAAAAATGTGAATTCAAACAGATTTTAGCTTGTAGAACTCAAGTATGACCCCCTTAATTTAGGAATAACAATAATAAAAATTAAGCTAGTGCGAAGTGATGACAGTATTTTAGTCATACTGGAACAACTCCTGTCTAATACTTGTATATTTCTGTGACAAAGAGTGGCAGATATTTACCTGCTTTAGTCCCTCCAGCCCACTGCAAAATTGCACTGGGAAGCCAGACCTTAGATGAAAGTCAAGAGCGGTGAATCAGAATCCCAGATACTACATAATACCCTTCCTCAGCAAGGTGATGACCTAGACACCAGAAAGGAAATTGTAGCCAGTCTCCACCTAACTCCTGTGGTACAAATTTGCATTCTCTGCAGCACTGCACCATAACATGCATTAAATCAAGTCCACTTCAGCTAGGAGCTGCAGCAGGTAGAAGCTTCTGGGTTGCATGCCTGGTGACGCTGGTGGCACCATAGGAGCTACCTCTGCAGAGGAGACTATGATATACTGAAAAAGACTTATCTTCCCACCAAGTAACATGCCCCATCATGAAGCACAGAAAGAATTTACTCAAAAGAACAAGCTTCAAGGCAAGCAGCAAAAGCCTTTTTTCCTGATGTATGTGACATACTAGAGCTTTGCTTATGGGCATGTTAAAATGCATAGACAGTTTTGCATCTACAGTCTTACTCTTTATGGGAGGACAAGTTTCCTTCTGCATATTGCCCTGATCTGCGTCTCGCTGTTTTGGTAACTCAGGTTTTGAGGTGGCAGTTGCAGATACTTAGCAAGTTTTACCATCTTTATTTACTGCCTAATATTGCTTTCATTTTCAACTCAACCTTAAGACAATTTTATATAAAGGAATGAAACTGAAACTATAGTTTCAGAATGATACACATGGCTTTAGTTCTACAATATTTCTATTCTACTACGTTAGCTATTAGGCATTTTCATAAGCTCTGAGTTTCACATGCAGTGCAGAAATAACCTCATGATTTGTCTGATTTCTGAGCCCCATCATGTGATCCATTATAAGAATTAACAGAAAGAAAGATTTGTTTCATCATTATGAGCCCACCCCCTTCTGACTTGGAGAACATTGGCAAGTTTTGAATGAAAATATGTGGAGAATGTGCACTACTCTTATGAAGGTTATGGCATTTCAGTGATCTAATTTAAAAACCTCACTAAATGAAACCAAGAGAACAGCACCCCTGAAGATTGAACTGAAGCACAATGTGAAAAGGAGAGCTCTACAGTTTACCAAGAAAAGAAACCCATCATGGTACAATTTTCAACCCACTTTCCCTGTAATTCTCAGCTTGAATGAGAAGTTGCTACGCCACAGTACTGTTTGAGAACATATCTATAACATATCTATTCTGTGCTAGAAAAGAAAAAAAAAAGCAAAAGTAAACTGAAATTATTCAGTAGAATTTGTCACAGCCTTCAGATCTCAGTAACATGCAAGGAGATATTCATGATCACAAACCCATTGAAACTGACAAAAAAATTGGGTAGAAACATCCAAAGATCATCTCCAGCAAAGTGGGACTGTGCCATTCTTAAGGCAGCACACAGGGACTTTGTTTCTAGCTATCTCAAACAGCAGCATGAAAAGGCTTTTAAAAACTGTCCTCGCACGTTTTACAAAAGCTTGGAATACTTGTTTCTATTTCATTCTGCATTTTAGTCCTAGAAGTATCAGAGTAGCAGTCCCAGATTCCTTGGTCACCACCAAAGGGTTTCTCAGAAATCCTTAGATATTTGCTGGGTCTACAAATTGTTGAAGTTACACATCTTTTTTCACCCTCCAGAAAGTAATTTTAATGCACCGGAGCTGATCTCAGTCCTGTTTATTCTTAGACTTATTTAAGACTCTGAAAATTGAAGACAAGGTAAACAAAATACACCAACCCCCACCAGCCCATGAAAAACACACAGCCAGCTTCAGAACTGCATAAATATGCTTGAAAAAGGAACACTCCCCAGGCTTGGCTAAGAAAACCCATGAAATAAATTAAAGCGGGACGGATGAAAAACAACATCATGGCACTTACTGGCACTTTGGAGAAGGCAGAAGATAACATGCAGCCACTCCTTTCTCATACTCCTCCAGTCAGAGCGGGCTTACAGCCATCACCCCTACTCTCAGTCAGGGGGAGGTTCCCACACTGCTCTTTTTCACAGCAAATTGAGAAAACAGCAGGGCTGCCAGGTGTCTTCACCTCACTTGTACCAAGCCATGCCCTATCTCTTGTGAGAAGCCTCCTTCATGTCCTGCACACAAACACTCCTTACAAAAGGGCACATCCAGCTCTTACTTTTCCTTCTTTCTGTTTTTTCCCCCCTCACCTATGCCTCTGGGGGTGACGGAATCAGGCCAGAGACCCTCCTGCAACCATTCAAGAACTTGCCATAGACAGGCCAGACCTAGGGGCTGAGTAGGGACTGCTCTGCATGGCTACAGGTACAAAGCCCCCAAGTAGCACCCACATTTTCCTCTCAGCCCTCACCTTGGCACTGTTAGCACATACCAACAGCACGTTGCTGGCCTCACCCAGCCTGTGCCTTTGGGTCAGGTATCCAGAATGTGCCTCTTCCTCCAAACAGAGCAGCACACCGGAAAACCAAAATACCAATGTTCTGCTCCTGCCCCAGCATGAGATGTGAGGGGGGCACCTCCAGGTGTGTCAGCGCTGCAGCTGTTCACCGCAAACCTTGTGAGGTACAGAGGACAGGGAGCAGTCCTGAGGGCAACTTCACAGTCAGCGAAGTCATCGTGAGAGTGAAGGCTAAAGGAAAGGAGAGCAGTTCAGACCAGACCCAACAGCTTGGAGGCCTAAGAAATCAAGGACAATTAAGACAGACTGTTTCTCAGTTCCCACCTTCCCACTGTTGGGGGCCCTGCCTGTGGGTAAGGAGCAAGGGCAGTCTTAATACAGAAACAGCTGCTCCTGACCCCCCAGCTACAGCAGGCGGGCAGCGGGAAGGAGCCCGCTGCTCTGGTCGAGATCCCACAGCTGCTGTGCTGACAGGTGGGAAAGGCACGCAGGGCTGCGCAGCACCAGCTGGCCATTAATTAACGCATAGGGGAGTGAAACCCAATGCCCCTGCTTGGGCTTCTCTGAAAGCCCAAACAGCCTTCGAAGGGAGGCTGTCTCTGGCTGCCCACCCAGCCCCCAGTGGCAGCACAGGAGCTCTCAATCTAGGCATACAGTTCCTATTGGTTTAGCAACTAGGTCATACAGTCACAGCAAAGTGCAGAGTTAGGCAGCCTGAGGATTTAATGGGGTGAATTTGGTTGCTGCTCAAGCATTCACGTTACACAAAAAGGGAGTTATCGAGTAGTACCATACACAGTGAAACACCTCTTTTTTTGCACCTGTCTGTCTGCCAAACCAACTGAACAAATATGGCTTTATACCCGATACTGGCTGACCACTTTCCGTTTCAGGAAGACCTGCTGGCTTACAAAGCACAGGGCAGCAGACTTCCTATCTGAGTTTACCCAGACCACCTCTAAGGTCAGCAGGGGGTTGCATAGACACAGCAGTTCAGCTGCAAGAACCTGCATATTAGAGGTGCACTAAACATGCAGCTAATGCATGGGACCTTGTAAACCAAGGGACTGTATCTTTTGGTACAAGAGAAACTCTTTAAAACTATTAGAAAGAAAACACTGACCCTTTGTAATTGTTTCACTGTTTAGAGAGTTTGGAGTTGGCTTGTTTCCTTTCAAGTGCCCAAAAACTATAGATGGGAAGCAGTTGTTTCCTGCATACCAAAACGCTTTGTCATTCACTCAAGATAACTGCCTGAAACAGTTGTCAACATTTGTTTTCCCCTCCTCCCCAAATAAAGATGCAAAAAAGTCAGCCTTCTCCGTCCTTTCCATCCACCTTTGATGCTGATGAATTCACTCTTGGCAGCCAGCACTCCCCTGCTCTGCAGAAAGGGACATGTCTTGAATCTAAAATCATGTTCTAGCCATGAAGTCACTCCCTCCTCCCTCTGTGGCATTAGCAGGATATTTATGGGCCCTTCTACAAGCTGAATAGCCTCTGAGGAGTGGCTTAGGCTACAAGGACAGAAATACCACTGACAGGAAACTTACGTTGCAGGAATGGTGGGGTGGGATGTCCAACATGACATCTACAGGCAGTGAGCCAGAAGCATTTCAAAGAAGCTGAGCTGCTTCTCTGGTCTCTCTTCTCAGAAGCCACTGATCTCCAAGAGCAGTGCCTTAGCAAACACACTTTGCAGAAATCAAGAATACGATGGAAACATCTGCCAAAGTTTTCCTGAACTCCCAAGGACGTCTCACACACAACCTATCCCCACAGCAACCTTACCTTACCACATCTTTACTTTGTCTTCACTACTAGATTTAACAGCTAATTCCAGGCCTGTTTGTCCATCTACACAACTCTGCACCCTGAGCAAAGCAGATACAGCCCTTGGAGCAGAAGAGAAAACCCTGAGGAAAATGTAGCAGAAATTGAGCCAAAGCAGAAAAAACAAAGCAGCTACAGCACCAACTGGTACCACACTACACCACAAAGCCCCTGGTCACCACTTTTCCATAGGCCTAAGACCTCATTTCAAGTACACTGCTTTTTATTCCTCTGCTCTCTCTACAGACTCAAATATGCAACACTCAGAGTTGTACCCATCTCTCATACTAAGAATTATTTTACTTTTTTAAGTAAAATTCTAAAATACTGAGAGCTGCAGCATCTGAAATCACAGAGCCAATTGGCCAAGCAAGCATAGAGAAAAACCTTGGCAGAATTTGGATTCTAGCACACACTTTACTAGCACAGAAAGCATAACTTGTATAAAGTGATATTTTCCAACAACTACTGGGAAATACCAGCAGGCATCCTGGGACAAGGATAAAGACAGTTGCATTTCTTGTGTGGCCACGGGCAGCACCACGATGGGTGCTCAGGCGACTTCAGCACACTGATAGTGACCATGCAGCAGCGTGGATGCTCACACATGAATGAACATTCAATTACTCACCCCGTACCAAGCAGCAGTAAAAGCAAAGACCATAGCCATGCAGGCCTATGCAACTTCCATTTCATAATGCACCATTAAACCCCCATCAAATAATGACAGCTTTGTCCCACGGGCTGGGGCTGAGCCTTGTCTCATTTCAGAGCCCATGGGGATCCAGCTCAGCTGCTCCTCCGGCCCCTTACCTGCTGGCCTGGGGGCATCAGTGACTGCCCCACACTCAAGACCCAAAGCAGTGACACTGTGACAGAGCACTCCTGCCACACTCCCTGTACACAGATCCTGCCGACCTGATCAGACACAGGGATTGTAGCTCTGCAACCTCAGAATTAAGTAAATCCTCCTTAAGATCTGAAATGTTTTACGATTATTTAAAAGCTAGGCCCTAGGTTGCGTTGAGTCACAGATGTGACAAGTGTAGCTGTGTAATGGAAGAAAACTACGCCCAGTACTCCTTCCACAACCAGTGAAGTTATATTTGAAAAATCACTTCCAGGAGACTCATGGTTAAATGTACCATCAGCAACAGCTCCATTTCCTTTTACAGATAGGTTCTTAGAACAAAGGGCATTTTCGAGGATCCTTAAGTGTCCAAATAGGCAGATCAAACTCTTCAGAGGTTTTCTTCAGCAGGGGAACAGGGAAAGCACTCAATTACTCTCTAGCAAACTGAGCTTAAAATCAAAGCTAGAAACTCAAACACACAGGCACTTTGTGAAACCTACTATATACCTGTTCACATCTTTAGAATCTGTGTATACTGATGATACATTATCTCTACAGCATTACTATGTACACATGTGGCCTAGATTTTTAAAAACAAGAGCAAAAAAATGGTTTTCCCCCTTCCTCCCCCTGTTCCCCCCCCTCCCCCCCCCCCCCGCCTTGAAGCAAGATCTAGAAATGAGACAGTATTTTGGCATCTATCATTACTAAAGGAAAGCAGACAAACAACAACAACGAAAACCTTTAGCCATTAAGTTAAATCTAAGCTTCAGGTTTTGCTGGACTTCTGACTGGGACCATCTCCACATAAGCAACATCACATGGAAAAAGAAACAAGTATAAAAAGAACACAGGAGTCATACATATGACAACTGAAAATAGAATCAGCAGGTTTTGTTTGTTTGTGTGGGTTTTTTTGCCAGTTTCATAATTAAACAAAACAAAAAAAATAGGCCACTTCATCAATACGTTGTGTATTTGGTGATGTATCTCACAGCTTTGCAAATACTCTTACTAATAATACTGTCACAGTGGTTGTAGAACAAATTTGCAACTAACCAGATAAAAAACTGTACATTCCTGCGAAGGAGCCAGCAGCAAGCATTCAGGGAATGGATTGCTTGGAACTGAGCATTCATAATCCAGTGCCTACTGTGCATTCATTCCTTTCAATGGCTATGGTAATTAGGCTGTCTCACGTTATTGTGACCCACAATCAATCTGTGGGGACACTCCAGGGGAGCTTTGGGTCCTAAATCTACTAATTTCACATTTAGAAAGACCCAGGCATTACAACAATGCCGAATTGATATGCAGAACATTCAGATAATTTTAAACACTTGATTCATTGTCCCCAGATGTAAAAAGATCAGGGCTTCCTTCAAATGCACATTGTGCAAATTCACTGGGTGTGTCACATTACACTGAAGGGATGTTTGCTGAAATGCAACTGGGCCATGGAAGTGGTAGCTGATTAAGTGGAAAATAAGGAGCCTTGGGCACAATGACCTTTATAAATCATGCACAAAATGTAAGCAGAGACTTACAGAATGCTTTTCCACACTGACAGAAAATAGTGTAATGTAAGGGACAAGTTAGTTTCTTGGATAAATAATCTTGCTATACAACTTTAGTCAGTTATCTAGCTTCTGACTTCGGCAATATAGCACCCTTTGATCCAATCCTAATAAACACTCCAAACAGCTACAGTGCAGTGATACAGTCATGTGAAATAGTTCCTTGTTGCATTAGTAGATGCAGTTCTGGATGAGTCTCACTCCATCCAGTATGTTATAGCCAAATGGTAATCTTAGGAAACTGTGAACAAGGTTCCAGTTTCAGGAGAGCACCAACCCAGATCAAATAAGTAACCCACAGTCTAATTCCACATTAGAAATGTTTTAGGAGCTTCTGACCATCTCCTTTACTCAGCTGTAACTGAAGTGCCATTTCTTAGAGACGGCACAATTCAGGCTGTGTTCCTGAAGAGTCCGAGCACACTGACAGACAAACTCAGGAGAAGCCTGCAGCAGCTGCACTTGAAGCCATCAGCCACCCTGCCTTCACAGCCCTCCATTGACAGCTCAGGATATCAAAGCCTGAGGACTGAAGGAAGGAATACATGCTCCCCTTCTGCCCTGCCAGAGAATGGAAAGAAAAAGGAGAGCAGGCACCCACAGAGAGATGTCAAACTACCATGGCAAGACTTACCAGATCTTCCAGAACTCTTATTAATGCAATAATTTCATTTTGGGGGAGAGTAAAAAAAAAAAAAAAAAAAGAAAAAAAAAAAGAAAACACTACCACAGTGAATGCTTAAATTGCATCCTATGGGTTAGATTAAATATAAACTATGTACAGGTTCTCCACTGAGAATTCTGAATGTATTTATCTTTTTAATTGAATCTATCCATATAAAATGATCCTCTTAAGTAGATTAGAAATCTGATGTACTGGGCCCCCATGTGGTTTACCTTTAATATCTGTGCACTCAATTACTGTTTTTTAAAAGCAGGAATTACTCGGTGAAACACTAATGCTATATTTATTCAGGATTTAGGCCTATTTTAAGATTAAGCCTGACTTAATTGTACCAAACTATCAGCAATGTTGGAATCAGCCCACTGAAACTCATTACCATACATCTGCCTGAAATTTGCACTCACCAATCTGTGAAGAAAAGAAATACCTCCTTTTGCTTCTGCTGGAACAAAGTTTGAAGATGTGTAAGGAGCCTCAGAAGCCTTTTTATCCAGATGTTCCAGTAAAGATGTTGGTTTTTTTGTTTGTTTTTAGTAGAAAAAGTTAAAACATGAAAGCTGCTCTAACAAAAGAGAGGTATGACAGAGGTAAGTCTTACTTACATCTTGCTACATGGTAAGAATAGTAAGGAGCTACTGCATGCTGCATGGATCTGGGAGCACACAGGAGGCGAGTAGTCCATCATTCCTAATTCTTTCCCTCCAGGACACTCACTGACATCTTGATCAGGCCCACAGAACGAAGAGCTGCACTGTTCTTGGTCAAGGTAGAGCTGCAGAGATCAGAAACTGCCCATCCCCAAGGCAGAGGACAGTCCTCTCCTTACTATGCAGTGCCAGGCCTCAGCTTCCTGTCATTCCTTCCCAACTGCACTGCTCTGCTCAGCTTACGAGAGACAGAAAGAAACTTAAGACGAGTAATGAAAGTGTGGTTAGATATTCTATTACTGCCACCATTTCTGCATTAATGCCTTAAATGTCAACAGCAAGTTACATGTACATACTTGACTTCCCAATATTTCTTATCAGTGTTCTTTATTTGACCATCAGCTAAGTAAGCAGACATACAGACATGCACACTTACAGTATTTCCAGACTATGTTCCTCACTCCCATTATAAGTTTTAGTTTCTTAGCATGGTATCTAAAAAATCCTTCCTAAGTATCATGTTGAAGCTCCTGCAGAAATCCCAGCCTTGACCTTGCTCAAACTGAAAGGTACTGCAGAAGTTCAGCAGTTTCATGTGGTTCTAACTCTGGAGGTCTGCAGATTAAATTACTTGTCCAATGAAGCCTAAGTGTTACCTTCATTTGTCAAAAGAGATTAAAGAAGAGAGGCAGCAGCTACAAGGACGGGAAAAGATAATTCCTGAGAAAGCATTTGCATTTGTCTGTCAGTAAAATACTGCTGGTAGATCTGTACTATATTTGTACTTGATAAGAAAACTGTACCTCATGTTTAGTAAAAGTCTGGTTGCAGTTCCTACACATAATGACCCTTAATAGTAAAATCAGAATAACACTAATTAGAACAGTGAATTAGTGACAATCCTGTAGGTTTCAGTGCAAGACAATACATGCTTCCATAAAACAGATGAAGGCCTTAGACCCTAATAGAAATGCATATATAGAGAAGTCTAAAGTCTGTATAGCTATCAAGTAGATACACACCAAACTTCTAATTTAGAATGACTTCTTCAATGTGTATCTTTCTGAGGAATTATGTACTACACTTGCAGTTAAGTTCTGTAAAAAGGACAAGCAGGCAAACTTCCCTTCACAACATACAGACAACACTAACAGACTGAGTACCTTAAAGTAAGGAGAGAGAGGTTCCACGATAAACAACGCCAAGAAACTCTTCAGTTTCATTACATAAATATGGCAGTTTTTCACAAAATGTTTATAAGGTAGTTCAAAAATGCAAGTGTTTCATCTGTTATTTGGTTTTTAAAAAAAAAAGTAAACGTATTTTGAGTTTTTAATTTCTACCTTACGCAAAACAGATCTGGACAGAGAGTCCAGGTGCTTAGTTATAAGGTTGTTGTTACCAGAAACATTCTAAAAATGTAGAGGCCTCAAAAGGTTTTGTTTTGATTTTGAAATAGACAATGTATCTGAAATTCTAACCAGACACTGAAGTACAGCTGAAAAACCTTGCCTTTAGGATTTATCTTATACGTAAAATAAATGTTTATTGTGGAATAGTTCTGTAAGGTATACATGAGTCAATTTTAACCACTGTTTCTCAGATAAACACAACTGCTATGTTTACAGTGAAAATTAATTTAGTTACGTAGATAGCTCACTCAGCTCAGCTCATAAAACATCTGACAGAATGGAAGAGGTATTTGACAAGCCCTAACTGGTACTCAGTAATTTTTCAGGTACTTTCTGCCTGCAAAAGAAAAAAGCAAGAAGAGTATATTCAGAAGGAAGCCTACATGGAAGCAAAATCCCCCTGAATTTGGAAGGCCTATGGAGGGAGGCAGGTTGATGAACAAAAAAAAAAAAACAAAAAAAACCTGCAACTGTTTGATCCATCGATCAAAACAGCACGTAGCCAAGCCCCACCCCCAGCCCTGCTTGTTTTCATGTAAAGCACAAATTCTGTCTGACTAAACAGAGGGTCAAATCACATAAGTGTTCACTTCCAGGCATTTCTCATATTGCCATTACCTAATTACACATTCACCTTATTAAATGACACTGTCAGAGTTAGAGCCAAGTACCCTTATTTCTCTGACCTCTTCAAAATCCTACCCCATCTCTGAGTGCAAGGGCAGTATCGTGGGTCTGTAAGAGACAGCACCTTGCACAGAAGCAGTTGCTGCCAAAGCAAAAACCGGGAAGAGAGACAAATTGAATGTGTTCCTACAGTTGTTAAGCTTTAAGAAGTATTTGGCTTTCTAAGGAGAACTTTGAAGCAGAAGTAGGTAGGTAACATGTCAAGACAAAGAATGGCATCGCTGCTAATGACCTTGACTGTCTTTTACTGCTTAGTAAGCTAATTATATTAAAAAAACAGCAAAGGAAATTAGAAAGCATCTTGATGTTTCTATTCCTTCCAAATAGAGACAGCAGACAGCATGAAGCAGGAAAGTCCCTGCAGGCTACAGGCACCAAAAATGCTATTGTATATAACAACCAAAGCCAAACAAATGTTCTAAGTCTATTTTTTGTTTTTGCTGGGGTTGTGTTTCGCTTTTTTGTTGTTGGTGGTTGGTTTTTGATTTTTTTTTATTTTTATTTTTAATAGCCAAGGGCTATCCACAGTGGGCTATGCCATAATGCATTATATGTATGCTTTGTAAAACAGGAACTTATCCTCCATGTCAGGTACTAAAAGAACACTACACCTAAATACACAATCACAGAATCAGGATCACAGAATGGCCCAGGTTAGAAGGGACCTCAAGGATCATCAATCTCCACCCCACCCAGGGGTGCCCAGGGTCCCATCCAATCGGCCTTGAACACCTCCAGGGATGGGGCATCCACGACTTCTCTGGGCAGCCTGTTCCAGCATCAGTGAAATAAAGTGAAAGAACATAAACTATCTCCTGGAGCCCAAACTTCACAGCCTTGGCATAGGTAACAACATTTCCACAACACACAGTCTTTTGAATGTGTGTTCAAGAAGCTCTCTGGAAATAGTCTGCTGAATTTGTGTCACCAAGCTGATGTGCAGCAATCACAGCTCCAACAATTCCTACATGCTGATGACACATGCTGCTAAGATAGCTGCATCCTGCCACATGCAGTGATCTGACCAGAGATCCTTGTGCGTTCCAGGCTCTGCCTGCCTGCTACAGTTAATGCAATATCAGGGCCAATAACTTAATTACATGAAGACTGGGAAATGAAGAGAGTAGCAGCCCCATGCTCACGTTTAGCACTTACCTCACAGGCATAAAGTCAGCATCAAGGAATATATGTATGTTCACAAGGAGATTTACTGCTGCAAACCCAAGTAATGTGTCTGAGCAGAACAGTAATGCAGCAGCACCCTGTGCTGAACACTCTAACTACTATGTATGTAAAACGCAACAGAAGCATCTGAGTTTCTTGACACAAGTGTAAAAGCACATATCAGTGCTCCACCTGCCATGGGCTGGCTCCAGCTGCAGTGTCTCACAGGACCACCACTTCCCTCAGGTTTTACTGCCCATGCCCTGGTCTGCAGGGCTGCTCTGTGCCCTCCAGTGAACTCGCTGCAGCCTGCCTGGGTAGCAAGCTGGGCACATTTTTTTGTACTACAAAAACTCATCCAAGTTTGCCAGAACTGGTGACCTATATCGAAGAATAGAAAGTGACCTTTACTGTTGGAAGGTATTTTATTCTAATAAATATAACCCCTGCATAGTGCCACATACAAAGCAGCTGGCATGTCATAAAGACAGTGGTGACCAGCAAAGGGAGCAGGGGTGATCATATGGGAATACCTTGGTTTTACACTTATGGTGCTAGTGAAAGAACGCTTTATCAAGCAGTTCCCCACCCCCCAATAATCTTTCTCTGCAGAAACACCACTGCCCAGATGCTTTGTGAAATGTTGCTTTCCTGCCAGCCCCCACCCCCAGTCCTTTTCCACTTCACCAGGGCTTTTATGTAGCATTGCAAATCAAGGATTAGTAGTTCCAACTTTTCACTATATCCAAACAGCTGAAGTCTCTTCTCACTGACCTCAACAACACTCAACCCCTCCTTCTCCATCCCTTCCCCCCAGCCTAGCAGAAGTAATCAAGTAGTTTGGCTTGATACCAGAACAGTGAAAATGAACATTAGTTTGAAATTCTGCTCATGTAGTCCTGTGTCTCTGAACTGAACGAGCATTTTCTACACTTTAACCTCTAGACATAGCAACACAGGAGAATGTGCATTAAACACTAGGAAACATAAAGCTCTGAAGCAGTTGCTTTTCTCTCACATTTACCAGTGACATAATCTGTGATCTTAAATCATTCTGTTTGTATCTCAGCTTTTGTCTCTTTAAAACAGGAGTAACGCATGCTAAAGTGTCTGAGAATACTTTAAAATTTTAAAAACTTGAAAAACAGTTTGAGAATACTGGGGCTAAATAGCAACTTTTTTCTTTTTTTTTTTTCTTTTTACAGAATGCAGACTGGACATCTTGGGATAAAATCACATTTAAAACAATTTAAAATCACATTCAAGACAATGGCTTATGTATGTGCATTACAGTATTTTCAAAGAAAGTGCCACAACCATATTTAATAGAAAGCCTTCACAAGCCTTTCAGTGCCATGAGTCTTTGTAATAAAAGCATTTGGTTTTGTGTTAGACTATAATGCCTCCGCAAGAGCTGTCAGGATATATCACATCAAAAAATCCATGCACTAGAAGAGGAGTGTCTGTCCAAAGGGGGTTTAGTACTTTACAGGAATTAAAAATCTATTTCTTTACAGAGAGCACACATTTGTGCACTTGAGTTCTGGTGCTTGGTTTCTTGATCATATTGCAGCATTGCCTTTCCAAGAGGCTTTTGTTGTGACATTTCAGCAGCAGTTTCATAAACAACACAGGTAAGCATTTAGGAACAGTCAGATGAGAGGTTCAGGTACCAGGAGCCCTGCCAAGCCCCAGAGCTTCTGCAACATCCATCTCTGCAGGGCATTACTCTTAGCACAACCATGTCTAGCTGAGTGTTTTGTGTACAGCCTAATTGAGCAGCACATTGATAGCAAAGTCATGCACTGTCCTGGGTTCAGAAGGACTGCTGACTGACAACAGGGTCCTCCTCCTTGAGGTTGCCTGAGATACCAGCAGTGACATTTCTCAAGCGTTTACTGACCCGTGCAGTTCCTGGAGATGAAGACACATGCAAAGTTACTTGTGTCCCAGGAACCAGCATAGCTTTGTAAGTGTTCTTTGTGAACATTTATCAGGGCAGGAACTATATTTCTCCACTGTTTTCCAATACCTCATTCATTTCTGCACAGCTCTGGTTGAATTAAAAATAAATACAGACATCCCTTATCATGCTTTATGCTTTCTCCTATACACCACAAAACAGAATCTTGAGTTCAATGAAAGGCTGTCTTGATGAATAATTAGACTACCTTTTACTTACAGGAACTGAAAAAAGCCCTATATTACTATTTCTCTAAAGAGCAACTCCTGTTTTTGTTTTCTGTTGTTGTTGTTGTTTGATTGTTGAGCCAATTTAAAAACAAACTTCTGGTGGATGAATACATTACAGGTAGAAGAAAAAAGCTCAAAAGAAAACAGTCCACTCAACAGTTAGAGAAGGATCCTTATTCTGCCATCTAAAACTAGATAAGAATAATAACATGCTGTATGTGGAACTGTGATCCCTTTAATTCCATCAAAAGGGAAGACAGTTAACACAGACTCAAACATTTCAAAGCAAATTACCCTATCAGTAAATCACAACTATTTGCCTTTGCCATGTATGTATGCAGCTTGAAGTCAGAAACCTGAAAGTAAACAGCTCCAAAAAAAAAAAAAAGTTAAGTAAAGAGACAATTAAGTGAGGATCTCTTTACTAGAAAGCAGTGACCTCAATTAGCTGAAGCACAAATAGTGAGATATGTGGCTAGTTTTACATGCAGTACAAAACCACTGAAGTCTTCCTTAACCAGTAAAAAAATGGGTGGATTTCTGAGGAAGAAGTGGAAAGGAGGAAAACTTATTGATTTGAAATTTAAAAAATAAAAATCCATCCTGTTCTGTTAGGATACTGATTTTCTATTGTTCTATGTTAGCACTTAGCATTAGCAGGAATTCCCAGCTACACAGGCCATTGTTTAGTCTGACATTAAACCAAGACTAAGGCTATCTTGCAAGAAAGATACATTGCTGTAAGAGACAAAAAGTTTCATTTCAATCTGTGACAGGCACACCAGTCTGTTATATCAGAAAATGGGAAAAAACAAGAGACATTCTCAAACAAGGGGCAACAACTTAATCCCTCCAAAAGTCAAGAAAGACTTTAAAGAATCTTAAAGAATCATAGCATTTGTTTCTTGTAACTACTAGCAGCTTGTATGTAGTTCAAAAAACACATATATAGTCCTGATTATTTTTTATATGAGCCTGTGTTACAGCACTCTAACAGCGCACTGCGTACACTTTACGTGCATTTACAAAGTCGCAATCTTGAAACAGTGCCCAACCAGAAGAGTCAAGATCAAAAGTATGTTTTGTTGTTGTTTTAAAACCAGAGGAATACATTTTGATGAAAATGAAGTCTATTACTCTCCTCAATTAGATTCCAGCTACACCACTTCTGGAGTCAGCTCTCATTTCTTCGTGTGCTAACAATCTCTTCCTTTTCAGCTGGATATGTTTTCCCCTTCTCAGTTACCAGCCTGTCCAACCTAAGCATACTACGTACATCGACACTTTGGCATCACTGCTGTGTGCATTTGTGTTTTCTTTCACATTTTCACTGAGTTTGTTTTAAAGCTACCAGGCTTTTTTTTTTTTTTTTGTATAACACCTTCTTCTCTGATGCATTGAAGTGACAGTTTCAAAAGAACTTGAGTTCAAGTTTCAGTTCAAAGATATACATAACTGCTGATCACTTCATCAAGTGCTGTTTGGTTTTTAAAAGTTAGGCATTTTAAACAAGGCCACTTGCCACTCACCTTTACTAAGAACAGACATAACTTTTACATCCTGCTATTTACCTTAAAGTTACACTGAATTTCAGCAAGCAAGCTGTCTGGTCCATGTTTAGCTGGCTGTTCTTTCCCATTGTGGTACTGAAAACTTATAACAGCATTAGCGGATCAGGACAAGGAGAACAGACACAGCAGAAATATTCTACTGTTACAGTCCGCTAACTGATCAAATCTAGAAAATTATTTGCCCCTCTCCACTCACCCTATTTCTGCAATTAAAGGGTAGAGCAGGTAGGGGAAGGGTTGGAAAAACATTACTACCTTCCCCCCCCACTTAGTTTTCATCTTCAGCTACAAAAAATGCGTGCTCTTTGAATGAGATTTCAAGTGACAAGACATAGGCAAAATACAGTTCTAGAGAAAAACTTGAAGTTTATTTGGCCTGCCAAGACAAGTGGCTGGTAAAGTAATTCAGGGGTACAGTCCTATGGGAGGTGAAAGCTAACGATCAGCAGAGTTGAAAGATGACTCAGCTGAGCAATGAGTCATTTAAGAAGGAAAGAAGAATGCCAAAGCACAGATAAAATTCTTTATCATAAATGTTAGTCACTGAGTATTTTCCTTGTTTGAAAACTATCATTTTGCTGAAGTTGAATTTGCAGCTTCACTGCTAGGCAGTTCAGCACTCCGACCCCAACTGATGTACCTGCTAATACACCAAGTTATGCACACAGTACGTATGTGACCCCAGCCTCCCTGCTCTGCACTGGCAGCCCACCAGCACTGCTCCATCACTCCTCCTACAAGTTCTCTTCTGTTCACTTCCTGTGAGAAGTCAGAAAGATGAGCTCAGATGACACTACCTTTACCAGCTGTTTAAAAACACTTATTTCCTTACCTGTACTTGACATCTAACATACAGCATGCAGGAGTACTGCATGTGCATAGGTGTATGACACACAGAGGTACTACTACAGACTTGAGCCTACCTGAAGTTGTTTATTCAGGTGTACTGCAAAAAATCATCTGTCACTTGATATAAATTACCCATTAGTAAATCTACTGACACCCAGGGCCAGTAGTCTGGCCTGAAGTTGTCTACCATGAATTCCAGGTGAGAGATAGCCAAGCAGCATCCCAAAGAAGTGTCTCAGCCATTTAATAAGCATCTGGGCACTTAGCTCTCACACTAAGAGTGTTTCATATGGTAATTCAGAGGAAGCCTAATCAAGAAAGTAAGCTTCATGGATTTGTGTCATGACTCATACACCCACAAGAGAAAAAGAACCCAAGTCATAGGTGCAAACTGATCTTAGCACTGAGAAAGCTAGAGTGCTGAAGAAGAAAATACAGAACTGCATGAGTGATGTTGTCTAGCACAGTTTCTTGCAGTAACTGTAGAGAACAGATTTTGCAAGTGTCTCAGGCTTCATGCTAAGCACTTGCAGCTAACAGATGTCTCCAGAGGGCATACAGTAAAGCAGAGCTTCTGTGAGAGGAAGAGTGCAAGGTTCCACAGAACACTGGGGGCAGAGCTAAAGGGGAAGGCATTGGATGATATTGTAACCTGCAACTAGAGCATCACTCCTGTAAGCGGTGATCTAGGGGAGCAGGATTCAGAAAGCTCCCTTGAAAGGGACTTAAAAAAAAAAAAAGGTTCCTTAAGCACAGGAAATGGAACAGCAGCCCTGGAAAGCCTAGCAGCCTAAGACAGACACAGCAATGCACTGCTCTGGTATAGGTCTCTCAAGAAGTACTTGATGAGGGCTGTGACCAAGAAAAGTCTCTATAAAATACAGGGTTTCTTTGTTTGTTTGTTTTAAAGCTGACCTTGTGATTTGAAAGCCTGACTCATGCACTTGCCAGGAATTGGCAGCATTTCACGTGTAGGCAACTGAACAAACACAAGTTTTGTAAGACTTCTATGCTTTCTTAATGCAAATGATTTAAAGTACCTAGAATAATTAATGCAGACTCGAGCTGATTTTCACAAGCATGTAGAAAAAGTAGACACTGAAATACTACGAGTTTCATATTATTTACCACACATGATTTCCTGTATACAACACCAATTCATCATCACAATTTTAATTTAAAAAAAAAGGAAAAAAGAAACTAGCCTTATTGTCAAAAGAAATTTGTTTATGCTTGCAAAGATCACTAACCAATGACCTATAATTTATTTTAACCTTATTTTGTATTGCTCCTCACATGCAAAGAGAAGAGATTACTCATTTATAAGCTAATGTGGAGCATACAACATATTTCAAAACTTGAAGATTGTTTGCCTTCCCTGGAGAAAACCATGTATCCTATTGTTATCTACAAAGAAAACTGCAAAAAAAGATTAATAGTTAACAAGGATAAAAACTGAAAAAGCAACTTCTGCTCAAGAAGAATTCCTCAGAAAGATTTACTCCTTCAAAAATAAATGATGAGAAAAAGTTGAGACAGACAAGAGCTAGAGTTGGGATGTGCAAAAATATGATCAATTACACCTTGTTCCAAAGCACAGGTTTTCATGACTGACATAAATCAAGGCAAGGAGGTAGCTCAGCTAGTCTAGAAAGACAATGAAAACACCATTGAAAGAGTTCGCATCCAGAAATACCAGGTGCCTTTATGAAAATAAGGTATGTTTTGCTAAGCAGAGTCTGAAAGGTGTTTTGCAGCCAAATGAAGCTTGAGTAACAGAAGTCCTTATTATTTAATTAAGAACTCATTCCAATCCACATTTATGTAAAAAGCCTGAAACTAAGTGATTTTGCTGCAAGGCAAGAAGGTGCAATGGAAAGGATCTATTCATATAAGTCTAGGAGCCATGAATGAGGCAACAATTTCACCATTAAGAACATTTGCTGCTAAACAAGGAGTTACTGTGGAACACGAAGTGCAGACTAGCTAATTTAACAAAATGGCTTTTGATTGGAAAACCACTCCTGCTCCACACTCACAGAGGGACATTTCCCTCTTGTTTTGATCTGCGGTCACAAGTCTTCATTTCTATGGAGTATGACATCCCTCTATCAAACATACATAACACACCAACAACTCTTAGGCAACAGCTGTAAAGTCTGACTTGATTTGCCAGGGAAGCCTTGTACTACTCAATTATTCCTTTCATTCATTTAACAGCTCTCTCTTCATTAAAAATATCCCAACTTGCCCCTTTTTCAAGCAATCACGCACCCTCCATTCACACACAGAAAACATTTTGCAGATAATGTGACTAAACAGCTGCCTTTGAAGCCAGCTAGTGCATTTCCTCAAGCATGTACACTGCTGCTCTTAGTGTCCAAGCCAAGCCTCTGAATTAGTGCCTAATCTTCCTGAAATCTCTCCCACTGCAGCTGTGCCCTGCTGTGTACACCTCTGTGCTGGAGGGGACCTACCCACATTTAGGGTGCTCCCATCCTGCAGAGAGTCCCACACAGCTGGATGCATGCAGCACAACTCTGCTTGGGTACAGACTAAAGAGAAACTCCATGGATCATACAAAAAAATGCCAGAAAGAGGCATAATGTGCATACTGGAGTCTTTAACAAACACAATTTTATTAAGCATGCAAGGCCTAATAAGCACAAAAAGGAAATAACCAGGCGCTGCTACAGCCGGAAACACACCGGAATCCTGCTTGGACTGGAGTTGGCTGGGAAATAAGCTATTGTCGGGAGCTCAGAGCTGAAATGCTCTGACATTCCTAGCTAACTTCAACATGCTGGTGTATTAGCAAAAATTATTTAAGAAAAAATAAAACAAACAAGGACACTGGGTGCTTACTTCAAGGGAAGCAGGTCAGAAGGAGACAAAGTCCCAAATGTGCAAATCCTGCAATACACTGTTGTTCCACTGAAGTGGATAGAAACAGTAACATGGACAGATTCATCTACAAATACATATGAATACATGCATCTCCAGATGCACTTGTTTTAAATCTCACTGAGGGGTTTGTATACTTTGATGAAGGTGTTGTAACTTAATTCACACAGAATGACACTTCAGCTTAACATTTACATCTTTTACGGCCCCCTGCCAAACTACCACATTGCAAAATGACCAAAGATCTGCTTTCATGTTCATGAGGAATTTTTGAGACTGGAGAATGGAGCCAGGAATCATTTCACTGACAGTGCTCCATGCTCACCTGCAGTTTAGGAGCTGAACTGATTTAACAATTAACAAATCTGATTTGTCCCATTAACAAATCAATTTAAACTGATCAGTTGTTCATAGTTTTCCAAGTGTCACCGGCATTCATCTGACCTGGACATGCTCTGTACTAAGAAAGACTTTACAAAAGTGTTCCCTCTCCTACTAATGCGGTGTCGGATCCCTGACCCCAGCTAT
The DNA here is from genome assembly GCA_035772895.1 of Perdix hodgsoniae. Taxonomy (NCBI): domain Eukaryota; kingdom Metazoa; phylum Chordata; class Aves; order Galliformes; family Phasianidae; genus Perdix; species Perdix hodgsoniae. The sequence continues at coordinate 4,160,848 of JAPSGF010000048.1, read as the reverse complement.
CTTGTGAACCCGCATGTTGTGGCACACAGCTCCATCCAGGCTTGAGCTGGAACCTGTGGGCTTCTGCCCTCACCAGTTTCTCTTCCCTCCAGCTCCACTGGAGCTGACCCACCTCTCTCCAGTACAGCATGGAAAGCTGCACAATTCCAAATGCAACAATTCTGAGACCTCTCCTAAGGAGCAGTAGCCAAACATTTTTTTTAAGAGAAAGCATAGGTAGCAGATCACTGAAAGGATGCTGCTTAACCTCCCCTACCATTTACCTTGCTATACTCTGCCTCGCAGCCTGACGTTCCTGTTTCATCCATACATCTTTATATTAGATGTGCTGTTTTATATTGTATACAACATTAAGAAGTTAAACACATAGGCATATCTATATCTGATCAAATAAGAAGAAAAACAAAGGCTCCTCAGTATAGATCAGTGTGAACATGGAAATATTTAAGTAGTAACAAAGCAGCTAAACTAAAACCATGTCTGCTGAGAACTGCTGCTGATCGCTGGTAGCCAGCAGAAAAGATGCCTTTACTGTTTAAAGATCATGTCAGTTTCATCAGTTGGGCCTGAAAACTTACTGTGCAGACTGTTGGACATGCAGAGAAATCCAGATGTAGATACTTATTTCCTTCATCTTCTCAGTGTAAAATAGCAAGGCTCAGTGTACCAGAGCTGCATACAGAAGGCTCATTAAGTAAGTGACAGCTATAATATTAAACTGAATGGAATGATAATATAATTCAAGAAATCTAATTGCTACTACATAGGAAATTCATTTTCTAACAATACATAGAGAAAGCTGTCTTAATCACTAAACAAAAATCCACTCCCTTATAATTTTCTTTCATTTTCAATTTCACAAAAGCAGCCCCAACTCCTCCTATACATATCAGCACTTAACTAGTCAGTCAATCACCAGAATCAATCACCACACCTGCTGTCTCCATTGTTATTCCTTAAATAAAAACATAAGCACAGAAGAACATGCACTGACTAGAACTCACCAGGAAAATATTAAAAACAAAAACAAAGAAGTATTCTTGTGACTGAAATTAAATACCTTTTAAAACTGTCAGAGAAAAAGGAATCTTTCAGGGGAGAAATAAAAAAAAAGTACAAGTAAAATATGTTAATTTCATGACCAAAAAAAAGTCACTTGAATGTGATATTTATCTGAAAATAAAAACTCAGCTCTTAATAGCTCTTTCCACTCATTATCCTTACAACACCTTGCCAAAGCAATCAATGTCATTGCTCTTTCCTTAGAAATAGCAAAACTGGGAAGATCTCACTGTTGTCAGACATTTGCAGATCAGCAGGAAAGCTGGGAAATCTACTCATCTCTCTGCCATTCCAGGGCTGAGCTTTGATTTCCAACCTGATTTCTGAACAACAGAAAACAGCTCAAGGACCTGATTTTAAGTATTTAATAATAATATCAAATGCTTACATTCCCAATTTTATTATTTGATCTATTCTCATCCCTTAAAGTCAAACACACATGGAAAAAAAGTCTAAGATGAGAAAGGGAAACATAGGAAGTATTTAATCCATTTTCTACAGTGTGCAAGTCGTGCACTTTCCATATTCTAAGCACAAATGAGAAGAATCATTAACTGTATTCCCTGTATTATAACACATGAAGGGAGGCTGCACCTCGTTTTAGTTTTGTGGGATACATTTGTCAGACAATGCCTTTTCTTAGCACTCACTGCATTACCTAAGCACACTGACTAGTCTTTCTAGACAGTGACAGTTTTGCACAAGGATACATCCAGCTCTGTACCACAGAGTGCCAGCAGCATCCTATACTGAAACGCAGTGAGTGTCCCAACAATGCTGCCTTGTGCCACTGAGCACAGCATTTGGCACTTCAACCTCAGTGGGCTGCTCAGCACCTGAGCTCCATTTTGCACTGATAGCAGAAGACTGTGCAGAGAAGCAACATACGTGGCACTTTCACAGCCAGTGGCACCTCAGTTCATGAGTCACAGATACAAAAGAGGCTCTTTTACAATCTCCTGAATCTGCTTTTTCATTAAGGAAATCCTTATTGTATAACTACATAAGGAATCATCTTTTCAGGGTGGACTGTGTATTTTTTCCACATCAGGGCAATGAAAAGGTTAATTCTAATTAATATCCTAACTTCTGTATTACAGAATCCTCAGTGCTTTAATGCAAGATGCAATCACTGGGATGGCACAAGAAAGGGGTAATAGTCTTCCCAAGAAAAAGAACAACATCTAAACATCCCAGAAGTCATTCCTTCAGCCAACACTGGGTTCCTAAAAGTAGAGCATATTGCAAATATGTATTTCAGTGCAATGCAGAAATTTTAGGTAAATGTAACAAAATACCTGAACCTTCACCATATTTTCTTCTCCAGGACTTAGAGTCAGACAAAAAACGCCACCCATCTGCTGACTACAGTTATGCAGCAAGTCTTTTTTGACTGTCACAGAAATGTTAATGGACTAATTCATACTTCGCCATAAGGGTGGTGAAACACTTGAACAGGTTGCCTACATATGCAGTGGAAGTCTCTTAGAGACAATCAAGGTCAGACTGGATGGGCTCTGAGTAACCTGATCAAGCTGCAGGTGTTCCTGCTCACTGCAGGGGAGTTGGACTAGATGATCTTTAAAGACCCTTTCAACTCAAACAATTCTATGATTCTACAACTATTACAGCAACATTACAGGTGCTATCTAACAAGTAACATGGAGGTGTCTAACTTCATATGATTTCTTAGAAACAGTGTGCTGTAGCTCGACCCAAGACCAACTGCTTGTCCCCTTGACTCCTCCATCCCAATGGTAGTATTTTGGACTAAAGGACTGCACATGCTAATTAACAACAACAAAAAAAAGAACAGCTCTTAGGAATGCGTCAGATCTGCTAAAGGATGCACAGGGTTGGTTGGATTTAGACGCATGTTCTTTTCATGCCCATGAAGGCTCTTACTCAGAAAACAAACCTATGTATCACTTCCTGACTCTGCTGCTGGGCAGGGTATCCTGCTACAGGGTGGAGCATTAAATTGTTCAAGAAAAACACTGGCTAGCAGCCAGTGGAAATTTCGTTTTTTATGGATCAGGCTGCTATTCTATCATGATTCATCAGCTTCAGCAGCCACTGGTGATGTTTAAATATGGCATATACCATGGAATATATTTTCTGCTAAATCTGCTTATGAAATGCTTATTCTAATGTATTTGGTACAGGCTTCTTAGCTAGAGGATATAGGAGGATCTGCCACCAGCATACACCTATTTCAAGGACAGTTATGAAGACAATGGAGCTCAACTCTTCCATTACTAACAAGTAGTATTACATGGGGGATTTTCCAAGTAGAAACTGGAACACTATTACTCCACAATTTTATTTATCCTCAATGTTTCTGACTAGTCTGATTCTCCAGCCAGAATCACAAAGTCATTCTCTTCTTGGATCTAGAAGATCCAGACATGTTTAGACAGTAGCAAGTGCTGCAAAACACTGCAGTAAGTATCTGCAGAGTTCAACACTCTGCTCAATAAAAATAGAAAGCATGAAGGTCTCAGGAGTTAACTTGCAAAGTTTCCAAAACCTTGAACCAGATTAACAAAGACAAATGAGGTGCTGAAGTAAAATGATACACAATACTTTGCTCACCTGACACAATGGAAAAAAGACGCAAGCTTCCACAAGCATCAGCCTGAATGTGCGAAATAAATTCCTCTTGGAAACAGGAGCAAACCTGGATACTTTTTGCTCCAGGTTACAAGGTAGATACTTCTCATCTTCCCTAATAAATACATGCACTTCAAGTGAAGAAATCACCCTCAAAAATTGAAAGGATTTTATTTACTTCGTACCAAAAAGAAAGCACAAGAATAGAAAGTGTCACCAGCACACAGAAGGTGATACTAGACTAACAAATACAATATTTACATACAATAGTTACATACGTTTATTACAGGTTCTTATTTCTCTTGCCATTTAAAATTCAGATCATCTCCTCCTTTATCACACATTTGTTCATTCTCTGGGGCCGGATGAGAAATATGAGTAGAACCACAGCTAGAATATATCTAGTTTTGTATTTATACGCATATGCAACTTAGCATCATTTTAGTCCCTGTAATAACTACATGCCACTAAGTGTGCTCTCCCCAGCTGAAAGGACTTTCCTCAAGTTTAGGAAGACAGACAGGCATTATGCTGTTCTGACTGAAGTCAACAGGAGTTGCCAATCAATTTAATTTAAAGCTGGATTAGGACTTCTGTGAAAAGCTTACATAGAGAACCACGTACTGCAAAAATGTAATCCTTTACAGAAAGTCATTTATGAAAATCTGTTGGAGAATAAAGAAAATGCACACTGTTTGTTTAGGTAATCATTTAACGAGTCCAATGGCTGAAAGTAAATCCTTGTGCAAAATTTCTAGGATGAAAGGCTTGTCCTGCACTTGAATCTAGGAGCAGCAAGCTGAATGACCTTACAATACTGCAGTCACAATTCAGGAGCTGCCTTCTTCCCAACCCTCCCCAAGCATTTTTTTCTGGAATTGCATGAATATTTCATGACTACTGTGCATACCACAGCAGACAAAGAGCTAACAGATCAGAAATTTGACCTGCCATTTATTAGAGGTGCCCCAGACACGCAACAAAGGGGACTCCAATTTTTCTTTAGAACAATCATGAAACAAAATATGGTTGATTCTGGAAACTCTACTTTAGCTGAGCTAATTGCAGTGGATGGAAGAAGCAAAGGGTATGACAAGAATTCACATCTGGGAGCAAAAGACGCAGAAAAGTTAGACATAATAGAGCATCTTAATCACACCAGCAAAACCAAATTTATGTAAGCTACCTAGAAACTCTGCTAATCCATTTTCTGATGAACTTCAGAAGATTTAAAACAAACAGCCCCACAAAAGCAATTTAAAAAACTATGCTGAAACTATCAGTTACACATCACATATGTATGTTAGAACAACAGGAGTTAGTTACATAGTTTCCTGTCTCAGATTATGAACATCATTTAAGATTGATGGATAAATCTTTTCAATAACATGCAAATTTGTCTGTAAAGTAGTTCATGGAAATAATCTCTGAAGATTAAGTTGGTATTGAAAAAGCTCAGGGGAAAAACATGAAGCTCAAAGACTGAAGTGGTTTTGGTTGACTGACTTTGCACAAAACAAAGACTTAATCCATCCCTTCCTTTCCTGCTCAAAGAATACGAACAACTAAAGCAGGTAAGTGTAGCAGCAGACAGGCATAGAGGGAAAATCATGTAGACACTTTTGTGTATTAAGATGATATTTAAACTCACACTCTGAAGAAGAGAACATTCAATTTAGCCATAAATGAATAAATAAACAAACAGAAAAAATCAGTGTATAAACCCCACACTGTGTAGCTGGCATCTGAGTGTAAAAAAATCATCAAAAAGTTCAGCAGATTAGAAAGAGTGGCTGGAAAAACGCTATGCTGTAACATTTAGAGACCCAGTTGCACATCAGCACAGACCTGGGACTGATCAAACCTATTTTCTGCTCAGAGTTGCAGGCTATAGGTTATGATAGCCGCACTCCAGCTTGTTAGCATTCCTAACTGCTGCACACCCTGGTTGCTGTGCTCTAGCACTTCTTTTGACATAGAAAAGTCAGGTATCTCACATTCAATGTTCATACAGCTGTGGAAGGAGTGCATACACAGACTGAAGTTCTGAATTTGGCTAATCTAATCCATGCTTATCGAGAGATCTTGCAGCTACGTTTCCAAATACTAGGGGAAAAATAAATAGTACTATTTGACACCTTCAAGTAACCATTCACACCAGTAATCAGTCCATGGTCTGGAAGCCATCCACAGCTCAGCAGGACAAGTAATTTGAAGTCTTGTTCCTCCTACTTCCATGTTACTACATCCACATTGAGCTTTTTTTTGCAAAAGGAATATTTCTCAGATACAATTGTGGTAATCCGTGTAACAGAAGTACTTAAAAACTTTTGCAGTTCATTTCAGAGCAGAGATTTGCCAGAAGCAGAAATGTCCCTGCTCTCTATCCTGTACCTTATCTCCCACCCTTGCATCCTAGCACTGGTACTGCTGGCATTATTAATGCTGCATTTAAGTTACCTTCTGGAAGACAACTGCTGTCAATGTCACTGCAACAGCAGAGTAGGAGGAAACAAAATATTTCCTGCGGTTGCATCAGAGAACCTGTAGTTCTTTTTACCACACCTCTACTGTGTGAAGTGCACAAGTACTCACCTTCATTTCCATCATGAGGAGAATGAACAGGCTGGTGAGGACATACACCAGTTTAAATTAATAAACCCACAACATCTACAGCAATCTGGTGAGAAGTAGAGCCCCAGTTGACTGTACCACGTGAAGAAAGAATTAAGGAGGTTTTACATTGCAGAGATTTCTCTTTTGGGTTGGAGATAATTGTTAGAATAACCCAGGTTGTGTCATTAAGTAGTACTTGGCAATGCTTAGGGTCTCTACAGTGTTGCTCTTCTCGAAAAAGCAACAAGACGCATCAGGCTTAGCCAGGCACAGCACTAAGTTATCTCAAGAATCAGCTGGATCATGAAATGTCACAAACTATGCCAGTTTTTAGCTCTTAACCTCTCAGCACAACTGCACAGCAACATACGCAAGTCTGTATATATAGTTAAAAAAATCCCAAACATAACACCTACAAAAGCCTCCTTTAAGAGAAGAGAAGCAGAGTACCAGGCAGACACTTTTCCATTTCACTTCGTTTACTACTGCAAGATGATCAGACACAGCAAGAATGAACATAGAGTAAAAGTCTACACAACAGCAGAGACAATTTGAGCATGTCAGTGCATCTTATAGCACTCAGAACAGCATCCTTTAACACAGACAACAACATACAACCTTTCCAGTATCTGATCTCACATTTTGGTAATATTAGAAGCATCATTTTCTTAAACGCACATTTTCTCCATTCATTCCCAGAGCTGTAGTCTGAAATTACCAGCCCTTCAAAGTAGCACAGTGAGATTTTATTACTGCACAAAAAAGAAGGACAAGATTAAAATTATATTGCCTGCACATTTACCACGTGGTTACATTCACTTTGAAGAAATGCAGCCTTAGCACTCAATAGAGGTGCCTAGTACCAAGCAGAGGCACATTCTCAGATGTGCCTTTATGCATTTAACACCTTTGTTCCTTTAACTAGTCATAGAATCATCATGACAGCCCTTAAAAAAGGGCATCCTCAATTCCCTCCAGTAATTTCATTCATTACATTCAGAATACCCATTTCCCCCAAAGACAGCCTGATGTTCAGACTGGGAGATATAATGAAATCATTGTGGTTCAGATATTGGTACCTACACTTGCATCAGAAATCCACATCCTTTTAAATGCACATGTTGTCAGTAAAACTCCTCTTTTCTGTATATGAAAGATGTGTATGAAAGACAACAATGCTGAAAAACAAAGCACCTCATTAGCTCTCTGAGCACAGTGCACTGCAGTTTGTCATTATCTAATGTATTCCTTGCAAGCCCTTGGGCAGTGGATACAGCAACCCCTGAGGCTGCATCACAGATAAGTACTACTGACATCCAAGCATCACCAGCAAAGGGCATTGCTCAAGATTACTCATCTTGGACAACTATAATATTAGGGGTGAGGGGCAAAAGGGAGCAACAAATAAACAGAAAAAGCACTACTGAGGTGGAGGAATATTACCATTGAGTGCATTTATTAATAAAAGCCACTTATGAGAGATCTGTCTCTGGTTCACCCAGAGCCCTGATCCAACAACCAGTGCGTCCTACATTGTCATATACCAACATGTTACAATGCAGATTTCTCATTGTTAACAGGAAGTTCAACTAAATGGAATAGGAAGAGAAAAATCTAAATTGTAACTGTAGTTTATAAAGCATTTTAATACAACCTTCGTTGAATCATAGCTGTTTCAAAAACATTGACATTCTACCTTCTATACAAAAGAGCTTTCTGTATTGAGGTCCACAGAACCTTTATATACAGCTGCAAAGACTTGTTGATACTGCAGCACAGTCCTCAAGGCAATACAATTGCTTGCAGATGAGCCAGGAACAGATTCATAAAATGGGCATTTATGCACTAAAACTATTAACCAGATGCCAGAGCCTGGCTGCTATGCATCACAGATAATTCCTCTTCCCGCCCCACCTGCTACTGTGGGCTGGAAATAAAACTCTTCAGGAGTTATTCTAAATACACTATTTGACTCACTGAAAACTGGAAACATGTGAAGCTATTTGGTTGTACATCAGCTGTTTAGGCATTGAGCATTTAGAAGAATTTACCAGCATTACAACAGGAGAGGAATTATTGGAACATAAGCACTGGAACTAACAGCCAGACTTCCTGGATAGCCTTGAACAAGCTTAATTCCCCTGTCCCTCAGCTGTCTGCCAAGGGCAGCACATCCCCAGCCTGTGATGGTGTAGATCCATCAGTGTTCTTCCCTATACTGACAGCATCACATGGCTGGCCTGACAGTATTGATGTCATGCTCCCACCACAGCACGTCCCAGTTCTGCATGCACAGCATTATTTGCTAACTGCCTTTATTTCAAATATCGCTATAACTATTTAGCCAACTAATCCCATTTCTATCCACTTATTCTGCTAGTTTCTACTGTGTTTCGGAGGCTTTTGTATGTAATCAAGGTAGAAACATGTTTTGCTTTGTTTTAAGTTTTGTTTAATAATTGGTTCCTAACTAGCTTTAAACACAAAAAAGTCACATATGCACAGATACAGACGTGCAATAAAAATAGTGTTAATTATTTTTGTTCCCCAAAGGTCTGTTCAGTTATTAGGTAATGTAATTTTTTTCCAACAAAAGAAATGCCAAAACAGAGGAAACTGTACTCCTCTGCCACTGAAGACACCCACTTTGGAACTGAATTTCCTGAAAAAGAAGAGAGCACAAACATTTCTCATTTCTCCCCTCACACAGCCTGCACATGAAATTGTCCAACATCTCGGAAGTCCTGAAAGTCAAGTGGGACAACCACAGACTTCCAACTGCCAGCCCAGCTCCCCCACAGCAGCACAGCATGGGCAGCATAAGGCTGGGGGCTGCTGCCCCAGCATTGGGTGTTGTGTGTTACAGGGCAGCAGGCAAGCTTGTCAGGACACAGTTCATTCTCTCATATCCAGAACCACCCATTGCAAAAATATAAAAGATTATTTCAGGACACATTTTAAAATATCTCACTGCCATACTGGTTCTTCCCTCTCCCTCTCTTTTTCAGACTAATGGAAGGTCAGCTCCTCACCTGGGCACCGGAAGCAATTGGCTTTTTGCTGGTTGAAGCTAATGCTTTCAAAGACCTCAATGACCCCAAAATTACCCCCCTTCCCCCATCCTGCTCTCTTGACTGCAAAGGCACAGGAAGAGATTTTCCTAGCACTGAGCCAGAAAAACAGTTGCAGGCAGAAGTTAAACAGTCCTTTTCCCATCTTTTGTCTTTTAAATCTCCTTTAATTAGTAAGCACAGCTAAAATAAACCTTTTCCTTGTTTTGATTTTTTTATTTGTTTCTTACAGAAGAAATGCATCCTTCCTGCTGATGGACCTACCCCACTCTGTTATAAACAAAGTTTGCTTGTGTAGATATACGGTCCTTCAAGAGGCTTCCTCATGCAACCCATTTTAAAATTAAGACTACAAGACGCAGAAGTAAAACTTGTCTTACAAAGCCACTGAGGAGCAAAGGCATTTTTTGGGGTAAGAGCACCACTGAAATCACAACTTACTTTATGTAGAGCACAACAGTTGCGAAGCACAGGGCTTGTCAGTAATCTACTAAAGCAAAGATACATTTGCTGAAGTGTGCCATAAGACACTGTTGATTGTTGTTCTTTCCTAAAGAAACGCTGGCACACAAATATACATCACCTATTGCTGTGCTATGTAAGCAAGTTTCAATACTGAATAGCCTAGTGATTCCCAGCTGCCTAGGCTATAAAGAGAACAGCTGGCTCCTGTCATGACAAGTGTTTGTCAGAAGATCTCAGAAGTCAGGGGAGCTGCTACTGATGAGCTGAATGCATCGGTGGCCCTTTCATACTATATCCAAATTGTGAACTACAGTTAAGAACTGGTCCAAATCCATGCAAGTTCTTGAATTTCACTGGAATGCTTACCGTCTTCACATTTTAGCTCTATAGCTTTGATTTTAAAATTTTAATTTTACTGGGAGGGAAAAGAACTGTTAATTTCTATTAACAACTATGCACTGGAAGAGATACTCTATATATGTTCATATTTTTGCTTTCTATAAAGGATTTGATGAGGAAAATGTGACCATCCTAAACTTCACTGAGGAAAAAAAAGCAGAAAACAAAACATTAAAAAATCAGTGTCACACACAGTTTCACAGAGAAATAAAAAGAAAACAAGAGTCTCTCAGTATATGAAGTGATGATGGGTTTGCCATGATTGTTTTTTCCCCCCTGGGAGATTACGTCTCTCAAGACGATGACATCCACTTAAAGGACAATGAGCCACTATTTATATAAACGTCCATCAAGAAAACTAAACAATTGCAAATATTGACTGACACACAGCAGATAGGTTTGCCTTTGCTGTCATTGGGAGATACTGTAGACAGCTCTTGTGGAAGGGCAGATCTTTTGCATTCATACCTGACACATCACAGCTGAACATGACATTTCCATCAACAACAGAATAAGCATTTAGTAGTCACTTTGTTTCCCTAACAGGGACATGTGCCTTTCTATTAACATAAGGAAAAATATGTTTTTTATCCTAACAAACACTAACAGACCTTTTTTTGTCATAATGCTAGAGATCACCTATATAAACAGTACAATCTTATGTTAACAAAGCATATTTGTTTTCTTTGTACACAGAGCAGCTCCAGTACATCCAGAAACACAAGTCTGCATTCTGCTACAATCATTTAAATGGGATGAAACATTAAAAATGCATCTATAATGCACAAAAGCATTTTCCCCAGTTGCAAGATCTATTTTTGTGCAGTTTTTTCATTTGTTTGTTTTTATTAACACAGCAAGTCCTTTAATTCAACTGCAAAGCAATTAGGAGTCTCAAATCCAAGTGAAGAATCCAGTGTCAATTGAAACAAGGCAAAACAGCGCTGAGAGGAGCATAATGCATCCTCCTACTGCCCCTGAGCTCATGGTTGCTCAACCTGTACTTCCTCATCTCTGCAGTTTTCCTTTCAGAACTGATGCTTTATAATCCTAGTTGGTATTTGCCAGCCTCACTGCAATGCACTCACAAGGAGTGCAGTTCTCATGACGTGGGCAGGGCAGCTTAACTCTCAGTAGGGCATAGCAGAATAATACTGGGCTTTTGGAAACATCAGTTCTATTTCTATGACCTCCATACAGGTTTTGGACACTCAAGAAAAATCAGACAGTGAGAGAAACTGAGAAAATAAAACTAGATGCCCACTTTGCCTTGCTTCCACTTATCCACAGAATAGCAGTTTCAGCACTGTAGCCTGAATTGTCATCATAGTTATATTCCCACCTAAGATTTAAAGGAAGAGCATGTGTGCACTAGCATAAAACAGGAGGATGTAGCCACAGGAAACTGATAATCAAAATATTTTTCTTTTGTAATGCATTTTAATTTGTCTAGGACTTTATTTTTAACAAACTTCAGAAACATAAATCCTTCTTCTATTCTATTCACTTCACCCTTTCAATCACACCAGCAGGAAAGAAGGAAAGTTGTTGTGAAGCAGGATAGTTAGGGAGTTATACTGTAATTGTTAAGAGCACTGAGCACAAAGACTACACTAGGACAAGCTGCCCAGGCCATGGAAGTGGTGTTACTGAAGTAATCACTATCAAACTGTTCTGCAAAGCTGCTGGGGAACTCTGCATCCAGAGGGATGCGTAAGCCTAAGCGCATTTCCTGTGAAGGGGAACACGGGCACTCACTGATGATTTGTAGGATTTCCATCTTTTGTCTTAATATGTATTTCTAGCTTGCTGCAAGTTGGAAAGCTGAGCTCATTGTGAACGTTTCAGATCTTTCCCTATCGCATCCTGAATCTCACAGTTAATTTGAAAATCAGATGGGAGTAAAGGCCAGTAACTTGAGAATCACCGAGACACCTTCCAGATTGGACAAAGAGACAAGTTAGGTATGTTCTATATATAAAACGCTCAGGGTGAAAGTACAAGGAACCACGCTTTTTCCACTCAGTGGATTTATAATTGGCAATACTCATGCTTTCCTGTGTCAGCCCCTTGTAGCAGCCCCATAGGTGCTAATGCTATTGTTTGAGCTCTGCAGGAAGGCTGCCGGCACTCACGCGGAAGGATGCAAGCCTGAGAGCTCCTGCACTGAACTATTGGGAGCAGCACAAAGGCAGTGCTTTTTAGTTCTGGAGATCCATAGCAAAGCCTCCTCCATCTCTGCTTATCAGGATGGCTGTAGGCCTTGTTCTCTGGTTACTGCACCAACTGGTCATACAGTGGTCAATTCCTGCCCCACAGGTCTCAGTCTCTAGCTGTTACTCCTTTATTTAAGTAGACAAAGTCATATCATTTGCAAATGGAAGGAGGGGACATGAAAGGAAGCAGTTAACAAGAGAAGGGCAGATGCAAGTTTCTCAACCAGTGGCAAGCAAAGAGGGACACAGCATTGTGGCAGCAGCACAGCATGGCTCCTGCCTGCTGGACAGTACTGGGGGTCACCAGAGCACAGGACTGACTTCTGCTCAGCATCCCAAGGCTGCTTCCTAGGGACGTACAGGAAGAGTGTTCCCCACACGCAGTGGTAATGTACCCCCTCTTCACTGTGCTTGCCATTCTCAGATCACTATCATGCGCCTTACCACAGGTTACAAAAACAAACAAGAACCACAGAGAGAAGATGCAGTCTCACTCTGGATGTTTACATTTGTCCATTTTACACAAATTGAGCCATGCCACAAAGCAAATCCTTAGCCACTTAAAAATTTTTCAGTTCATTAACAAAAGCAATCAGATCTCATTCACACAGAGCCTACATATAAGTTATGAAAAGGTGGAAGGATCTCCAGCATTGTTTCCTTCTAATACTCTGCATTCACAGCCAGAAGCAACTACCTTCATGTACAGGATTTTAACCTTATTTCTGTGCTTGGGTTGTAGGCTTGAGAAAACACGTCCTGTACATGTTCAAGCCTCAAGTTGGCCACCAAGCTTTCACTGCACTGCTAGAATACATCTAAGTAGCAGTTTCCAGAGATTTCTCATCACACCAGACTTGAACCCCTCCAGGAAAGAGGGAAGCACATTTCAAAACAAAAGTCTGTTAAGGATATTACTTCCCATGATCCCTCTCTTTCTAAGTTTTTACACCTATGAAATTAGCACCTCACATTATCTCAGCTGTCACTATTTCAATTTATGCATATAGGAATATCCCTGCACTTCCACCATTTATTTCACTTCAGTTTTTTGTAAGTCTATATTAAAAAGAAAGCAACACTAGAATGTAATCAAGTCCCAAAGGCATTTCAGAGATATTAGAATATTTCCCCATCTTTAAAATTCCACTTCTGTTGATTTGCCTTAGTAAGAATGCAGTCTAAGTTAGAGGGTCCAAGCCTACTGGATTTAAAGAATGGCAGAGATAAGGCAGTCTGCAAAACTGTAGGCTGTCTTCATTCCTTATTGACATCTTTCTTGAAAAATGGTGATCCTTTAACCTTAGAACATAATTTCTAAGGGAGCTGATTAAATGAAAAGTCTGTTTTGGTCAATGCTAATTATAGCAGAAGACCTCACAGTAACCTTTAAGTGCATACATTCTGTCTTGCACACTGTGCTAATTAAGAGGTTGAGCATCATTCCTTCAGTTCATCTAAAATTATATTCTCATGTAGGGCAAGATATTGCCAACACAATTTACAATGAGTAGTGTCTCTTTAAATTTGCCTAACTAATATTTATTTCTTCCAGGTCAGTAGTAATCAGGAAGAAAAGCAGCCACAACTTTACTCTGCAAGATTCCTTTAAAGCAGAATAAAACATGTTTAAGATAAAGAGAGTTGAGTTTGTTTCCCTATCTTTCCCCTTCAAAAGAGAGATTGTTTGGATTAAGATGTTTTTTTGTCTGATGTTTTGGGATTTTTTATTTGTTTTTTCTGAGCTTTTTGTTTGTTTGTTCCTACCATTTATCTCCCCTCTCCACTCCCCCCTCCCCCCCCACCTACACAAGGAAGCTTCTAAATAACAGCCAGGACATCATCTCACAGAGCATCAATTGACTGGACTCTGCCTCCCACACAGGAAAGCCTAGAAACTCTCTGCTTCCTTTCTTGTACCTGCTGGTGTTACACCAGTAAAGTAATGGAGGTCAATAAAACATTTATCCTAGCTGTTTTTAATAATGCAGAAAAAGTTAGGATCAGTTTTTCCTGTTTTCACTCCACAGTGACTTGATCACCAGTTTCTGATTTCTAATTGAAAGTGTTTATTCTTTGCTATTTAGAAAACATAGTTCTTTAAAGATGACACAGATTTTAAAACAATTTGTATACAATCTTGTTAAGCTCTGCTCCACTGTTAGAGATTTCTGTACCTTTACATTTCTACTCCATTCTCCACTATGCAAAATAAATACTTTACAAAAGACAAATTAGTAAATAGAAACTGAAGCGAGAGCAAAGGGAACATCATTTCATAGCAGAGTCCATCTTCCAATACCTTAACACAAATATCAAATGTTCCAGTCTTGAATAGATTTTCTGTTGCACTTGATTCAACTTGTCCCTGATGGCCTAAGAGATATGAAAAACATTTTACATCCCTTCCTAGCAGTGCCCCTTTCTTAGATGCTCTGCCTTAAACCTCAGGTTACAGTTTCTCGGGACTCATTATTAAATCCCACCCAAAAACCAACTTCAATGCCTCAGCACCTTGGCTTAGTTTTTAAGGCTATGTCTCCAGGACAAGTTCCTGCAGTACAGAAATAAAGACATACCATATGTCCAGCCTGTGATTTGTTCACTTGTCTTAGGGAAAAGCAGACATTCCCTCACTGCAGATATAAGGATAGAGCAGCCTTCTCAGTACTCGGTGATGAGCATTTCCAGTACAATTAATCAGATTTCACTGATTTCATCTATTTACCAAGTGAATTTGAAAACCACAAAATAAAGATTCTGCTGGACAAATGATTCCTTGTTTCACTACATGCTTGTTTTTCCCAGCAGAATAACGAATAAGTATAAGCAAGCACAGTACTTCTAAATCCAGACTTCTCCATTATACGGCACTTTGCAAACACCCTTCAAAATCCAAGGTAGAATGTTACAGCCATGTTTATAGAATGCTACACGTATCAAGGAAAGTCATTCCACTGTAAAAATGTGAGCCCCATCATCAACCAGCGTCTCCTACTGATGTTAGCATTCTGAAGTCAATATTCTTAGGTTTAAAGTCCTTTGTAGTTTGAAATAGATCACTGAATGAGAGAAAGCCACCTCTCACCCAGGTTAAGCATTTTAATTACGTTTAGTCTCCCCACATTTTAGTATACAATTAAAATAAACTACACCTTCCACCTTCGAAAATAAGAAATTTTCATAAAAGGCGTTGCATTCATATTTCACATAACATGAGCATGGACTTATTTACATGGAATCACCAGGTGTAAGTCTGCAAGCCAGAATAACCTCTTGATCATAATCACACCTGTTCTATAGTTATTCAAGAGAACAACTTCACAAGTACTTGCACAGGTGGCCTGAAGTTCCTGGCAATAACTTCCTGGCATTGCTGAGAAGCTGCCATCAATGCCATCCCTTCACATATCATCTCACCACCAGCATGACTGTAGCAACACAGACCACTATCATCAGTCCCACAGGAGAGCAGACTACCGAGCACCATCCCTATATGGGCCAGGAGTCCCCCCAGTCTCTGCACCAACCCCGATGTTTCCTCCCTCTCTCCAGGGCAGGAGAACAACTTCAAGCTCATTCCATGCCATAGGGGATAGGATCTGTGCTAAACTGGTTCTAGCAGCCAGCATTTTGGCACAAAGCACAGGAACATCACAGAGTGAAGGCACACGCTGTGTCAGAGCAGTGAGAGTGCCGCTCAATCAGAACGGTGGGGACAACTGCCATTGCTTTGGAAATCCTCAGTTCTTAAAAGAACATAGGGACTTACTGGAGCTGTTTTCCCCCTTTCCATTCTCTTCATTAAAACCACCTTATCATCAGCAGTGTACCATTCTACGAAGACATGTTTACCCGAGTAAACCAAATAAACAAGGAAGTACTGTGATGCCACAAAGAGCAATCACATGGAAAGGTTACAACAACATCAATTTTCATCAGTTTTTCTCCAAAACAACACTAGCCACATTTCTTACTGCTTTGATATTCTTGCTAGACAAGGGCCTCTAAAACTGTCATTGGTTTATGCAACTGTGATGCTCACTTCGAAAGCAGATTACTTGTTTTTAAACCCATTTATTGAGGTGTTATGCACTATCCAACCTATAAACTTGTGAGCCTTTGAGTTACATTAAAATAAACACTTTTTTTTCCTTAATTCACCACACCCTAAAATACTCCACAGCCTCCTGAAAACTAACATCTGACATTGCATTGATTATCTCCTTGTTTTACCACTCCGAAGGAGAGGAAGGGACTGTGTATGCGTGTCTAACGTTTTCCACCAGTTTTATTACCATGAGAAAGCTATCTATCACAGAGCTAGACAGCCATAAAGTGATTTAGAAGGGACATAAAACCAAATGGGAAAAATCATTAATCATCCCCAAAATGACACAAAATGGATGAAGAACAAACTAATTAAGCCTTCCCAACTCTGAAATCTTAGAATACAGCAATATATCCAGCAAGTTAATGTTTACTCACTGGATAAACACCGGCTCATATTCTAGGGGTTTTCAATGCTGGCACCCATTTCAGGCCTTAGCTAATGAGATAGCATGCTTCCATTTTTCAGCCCACAGTCACATCTTTTAGCTCTAACTCACATTACTACAAATATAGCAAAGCACTAACTCAGGACTATGAAGAAATTAGCATTTGGCCAGGCTATCTGAAAGAAAAGAAACCACTTTTTCAAAGCAGAACAGAAGCTTCAGCAGTACCTTTCTAGCAGCCTCTCCCATATCATCATATGGAATTTCTCTACAGTATTCTCAAAACTATATTTCCTAAAGCCTCTTTTCCTACAGACATGCCCTGGGCTTCTTAGCCTACTTATCTCCTAGCACTTCCACTACTCTGTGAAGCCAGACAGGTGACATCTGGGCAGCGATACTTTTCTGGCTGACCAGTGGGTGTGAGACATGTGCTCACTGACCAGCCAGCTGATGCCTGGCAGAAGTGACCGGAGCCAAGATGGAGCTGCCCTTTCTCAGTGGGAAGCACTAACTGGGCATTTTTCTTCTACTCAGCTGCTGATTTTTCTATGGAATTTGCAGGAATTTAAATTTGAGATATCTTACTGTAGGTTACATTTGGCAGCCAATAAGTTCAGGAGTCACCATGGAATGAAAGGAAGAAAAAGAATGCTAGAACAAGTGCATGCTTTTCCTTGCTACTGCAAACCTGCCTGCATCTATGCCACAAAGGTTCACCAAGCATCTCTAAGTAGTTTTCAGTTTTTTCCACTTCCATACTTCTTGCCTTACGAAACATTAAGGATGACTGGAGGTATGAGCAAAGCCAGGCAGGCCTTCAGCTTGGGAAATCATAGCTTCAGGAGCAGGTGGCAAAAATAAATACTTTTTTTTAAAACAAAACTCATCACATAGCAGGATGGAGAAAGGGGAAAACAATGTTTATAATTTCTTCTGATATAGAAGACTGAGTCCAGTAAATGAAGCCATCAGGAGCCAGTTCAGAACAAACATGCATGGTAGTTTCTCACACAGATAATGGAGAACTGAGCCAAACCATGCCTTAGAGATGCTGGAAAGCACTCATGATGGCATGGGGGAACAAATATGTGGAGGGAGGGAGTCCGATGGGTGCCGCTACAGACTGCACACATCAAGGACTGGAAATCCCCTTGGTTGGGGAAAAAAAAAAGTGGAGGAGGGAAGCTACTGAGAGAGGAGACACGGGGTAAAGCAAGTGCCATCTATATTCATGTCCTTGCCTATGAATTACAGATTGTGTTGGCCCAGAAAGACTGTGATAGCTGTTACAGCTTCTCCAGGCTCATACTCATAAGCTGGCTTGCAGCTCAGGGCTAAGCTCACTGCTGATGGCCTGTAACTCAGGTGCAGCATTGTTGCTTTCTCTGAATTTGTTAGAAATTGCCATTAATAGAATACATCATCCTAAAGCAGAGTTACCAAAACCTACCCCAGCAGCATTCTCAGTGCCTGCAAAGAAGCAAGGCCACAGAGCTAAAAAAAATAAAGAAATAAAAAAAGAAGAAGAAAAACCAACAACAGAACAACATGAAGTACCAAACAAGCCACAGTCCTGAATAAGTCAATGAAGGAGTAGCATTATTCAGGGACCATGTTGGACCAGCAGGCAGTCAGCTGAAATGGGTTAACAGCTTGGTAGTTTGGCAAGCACATAAAGCTGCTATTGCTGCTAGCAAACCGAATACTTGAAGAAAAGAGAGCTAGAGAGCCCTTTTACCATTTCAGTTTTCAGGAAGTCATAACACCACAACCTCTTGCTCCAGAATCACCCAATAACCTGTCAGGTCAGATTCATCACTCAAAGCCAGAGCAGCTCTGCTGTAGTTTAGGAAAGATTTTTTTTTCCAAAACAAAATCATAGAGCATCCTTTTCTTAATGTGGCTTCATCATTTTGCTTAAGTTTGCCAGCATCCTAAACCCAGTACATAATTGTTCTATACATATTTGATATACATTCTTCACACTCATGATGCAAAAAATAAAGTTCCCAGACCTAGCAGGCAGACCTAGAGAGAGAACAGGGCAACAAACCTGTGTTATAAACTCAGGTGAAATGATTTAAGCCTTGACAACCTACAGAAGTAATTTTGGGAAAGGTAGAAGGCCAGGTGGAGTCAGTACGTGAAAGGAATTCTAGTTCTCTATGCCACTGCACTAGACCCTAGACCTAGCTAGACCTATTTCTACTTCATTCGTTATTCACTGGGTGACAACTACCACAGCAGCTATGATATTTGTGCAACATTCAGGCCACAGGAAAAAAAAAAAGTAATTACTGCAGTAAGCCATTCAAGTGAGAACTTAATTGACTTTAAAGGATGGATGTGACTTTCAAAAATGTATCAACTGTTCCATTCAAACTCCTCCTGCAAGTTACAGTGCCTGCTACATTGCTGACACCTTTGGAACATAAGATTTCACACTAAGACTCTGCATACCCAGTAGAAGCAAATTACTGCTGTGTCTTACAATAATAATTTTAGTTGATACAGCATGATAGCTTTCTTAGGAAATAAGATTATTGGTTTGAAATTGGAAGCCAAATGTACTGCATTTTGAATACAGGAGGTTATTTAACTCTTATCAAGGCCAATAAGGAAGTCGTTTGACCGTAGGTTAACACAATACAGAAGGATGTTGGATTTCAGACTGCACTGCAGATAAAGTGCAAGTTCACATTGGCTGGAAGAAAAAATAAATAAAAGAAAAAAGGAAAGAAAGCTTTCCTTCGTTTGTGTTATTCTTAATACCTCCTAAATCCACAATAAAAGGACTTTTCCTGAAGCATTTCTAACACAGTGAGTACTGACATCAGCTGTAAGTACTTGCTTTTCCTCTTGCTCGTATTGTTGCACCTTACTGGGCAGCACTATGGGCACCAGCTTTCACAGGTCCCACAGCCTGCTGCAGCCACCTCTCTTTTCACTGCCCATTGCCACCACCTCCTAAGCACACAGGACATTAGAGGACAACCCATATGCTTGGCCTTGCAGCCAAAGGAAAAATAGACCAGGCCTGCAAAACCAATTTCCAGGCAAAAAGCAACATTCATATGGCAGAAATTGCTACATAATATAGAAATCAATCTTACCCACCCTAATTGTCAGAGCCAAATGCTATTGTTTTACTCATTGCCCATATTTCTTTCCCTTGCTTCTGCACAACTACCATGTAAGGCTGACAAGCCTCAAACGTTTGTTCAAGAGCAAAGAAGATAAGCTTGTGTTCAGAGCAACTGAAGGAATACAAAAACAAGCTAATACTCTTTTAATCACCAGATTAGCTATTTCCCTAGGCCAGGGAGCTAAGATCATGCTGATGGACAATGATACACACCACTCACAAAACTTCTTAATAAAATATTTTAACGGAGCTCCATGATGGACTTCTCCCACACATATTAGCAACAGGCTCAGCAACCCTGTGACAGCCACCAGCCTACACTGCCAGAAGATTTGTTAGCCATCTGTCCAGAGATGCTTAAATTTGAGAGCTGGTACAGGTGTCCTGGATGACCAGAAAGCCATAAGCACTGTGCTACCTCCACCATCAATCAGCTCTAGAAGCATTCCTGAATTAGCTGCTATGTTAGAACTGAGGGTTGCCTACCCTACGGATGGTACTCTGTACACCACTCCCACCCCTGCTGTTTGAAGTAGGACGACTGATAAACAAGGTAAATCACCTCATGCTCCTCTTCCCACTGCATTTCACTATTAAAAAAAAAAGTTGCTGCAGAGAGACCATGGAAACATCTTGGAACTATTATTCCAGACTCCTCAAATGTCTTCTTCAGTCATGTTTTACTTCTATAAATGCAGCGTACTAGAGAGATGTTTTAGCTGGTGGGAATCAGACTTCCCTCCCTTCCTCCTTCCACTCCTCTCAGAGGAACAAACAATAAAATCTACTGAATGGACTTCAGCACCTGACAGTCACTAAAGCTGCTCCCACTTAGAGTCCATGCTGCCTTCTGTTCAATCTTATTTCCTTGTCGGGAGTCAGACTTTACTTATGGACAGATTCTTCTATGCAAGCAAGTGCAACTATAGATAATTACAAGCAATGCTTTTTCCTTTATTCACAATTAAAATAAACCAAGATTTAAAAAAGAAATAACATGACAGAGAACCTACAAGCTGACCTGAAGTTTGAACATTCTCGCATCCTGGCTCTCCTGTAAAAATAGCAGGCTTGAAAAAGGACAAAGTCAGGGACAAAGTCAGCAGTAGTAAAGCTGTTCCCACTGCTCCACCAGCACAACCAGGCCTGTGGCAGGCAGATCATACAGCAGCCTCCTCTGCCACCCACTGCCTCTAGCCTGGCTGATGTACATCAACCCGCAAAGCTAGACTTTTCTGAACTACTGCTGTAGGAGTATCTAGATATAAGCACAGCATCTCTGTCAGATTGTACATTACAAAGTGACATTGCAAGTTATTTCTTGTTACTACTTTTATAGTACTCCAAAAAGGACAAACCAGAGAGTAATTATGTTGATCTAGGTTTTATTACATCTAGTAAAGTGACTTGTTGACAAAAATTGATTGGACTAGTTAGGGCACACGTAAAGAAAAGCTGTGTGCACAGCCTCACACTCACTAGACTGTAAGTCTCAAACTACTGGAACGTTTTCTCCACAACACTCCTCCTTCAATTAGTATTTGAAGTATTCAGTATTTATTTTTATCCTTTACAGTAAGTACATTAATGATGCCTCAGTCACTCTCTCCAAACAAAGAGCTGGACTCAGGTTACACAGGGAAATGTAGCTTATTTGCTAAACTTCATCTTCCACCCTGTATTTAACATATGCTCTTAGTGTAACTTCTTTACAAGTTTTTTCCTAATTTACAGGTGTGGGAAAAAAAGAATTCTAAATATCATTAGATATGAATCATAATCACAAAAATAATTTTCCTAAAGTTTAGACACATGTTTTCACCCTCAAGCATATATGTATATATATACATAAATATCAAATATTAAAATATCAGCCTAAAATACTAAAATTTGGTGAAGTGATAGGGATCTGAAGAAGTGATCTTTCACAAGTACAAAACAACATTCACTGAATTCCGGTGTTAATTGTAGATAGATGATCGTGTTAGACACAAACACTGCATAAAATACCTTTGCATTTTGCAAATCTTTACAATTAGTGTTACAGTTCTCATGCTTCACCTCAGAGGAAAAGAAGCGACTGAAATTAAGCACTCAAGATCAAAGCATGCAGTTAACAGCACTGCCCTCACCACAAGTTGGAACTAGATGATCTTTAAGGTCCCTCCCAACCCAACCTGTTCCATGATTCTATGATAGTAGAGAACATTAGGAAATACGTGCCTGAATCATATTCACTGTTGAGAACCACATGCCTACAAAGTTCTTCTGACATCTAAGACTCTCTTGTTCTTGATCAACAAGGTAAGCATGCTCTATTTTACTAAAAACAATGTTGTTTTGTTTTTTGTTTTTTTAAGACATTTTACTGTTATTATGCCTTATGATATCCTTTATCCTTTTCAAAATATACAGCTGCACACAAACAGACAAGTATTCCTAGTTTTAATGCACAAAGAGATCATTTGCCCATAGCCATTTTTCACAAGTGGCTTCTGCCACATGTTTCATTTTTATAATAATGACATTACCTTTTGTTACTAATCACTACAGAAAGACAAATTTTCTCAGGGCCAGATAGGGAGAAAACAAATCATTCTCAAACTCCCAAACACAGCAAGGTTAATTAAGTGCTAATTAAAATAATTTAACACTCAAGTTAGCTTAATCTTAAGAAGCCCTCCAAAACATGGGCAGCTTTCTTAAGATGAACTTTCCCACTTCACCTCACTGTATTCAAGCTGAACATGAAACTCCAGTGAGTCTTCTTTGTGTCGCAAGACTCCAGCTCCGCAAAGCACACATTTAGAAGCAGTACTCTGGTGCAAGGAGCAAAGATATCACCCAGGTGTCCAGTAGCAACTTGTCACAAGAGTAAGACACCCTGAGGCTCCATAAAAGCAACCTAGGTCTTCCTGTTTGCTCAATACATAGATCCAATGGCAAAATACTGTTTATCATAATCGTTAGTTTGCATAGTGAGGCAATTCAGACATGGATTTATGATCACCAAAAATGATGGGTTGCACACAACAAGAAGAAGACAAGGAACACGTGTTCATACAGTGTACTGTGCCCTAAGAATGCTTATTTCACGGAACAGCACCCACCATGCCCAGGAAGCTGGTTCATTAGTACATGTGAGTCAGGTGCCTGTTAAAAGGAATTCTGAGTCACTGCTGGACTCTGGCTCACGTTCACAGTATGCACAGACAGCACAGGAAATGCGTTCTTAGGCCGTGAGTAAAGTAAGCATCTTCAGCAAAGTCAGTATTACATATTTTATTTTTAAAAAAAGAAAAAGAGAACCAAGCAGGGAAGAGATCCAAACAAGCTCAGCAATTCTGAGTCCTCCTTCTCAAAAATAGAGCTAGTACCATGATATTTCTCATCAGACAAAGCAGTTTTTCTGCAAGCTGGCTAGTTAGCCAACACATGTCACTGTGCTTGGCCCAGTGACCCCAGCCTTTCCTCAAACAGTCTCAGCCAAGCAGTGCTATGGACACTTCTCATTAGTCTATAGAAGACATAATGGAACACTTTCAGAATTCATTCAAATAAAACAGACAGCATCGTACTCTGGGTACCTGAAGGTAAAAGAAATATAAACTAACATCTTATCAATTAACCAAGCAATTTAATTTATTAAGATGCAAAACTTGAAGCCCACCCAAATTTGATAACAATCACATTTGAAGGAATTCAGCATTATCATATACTATCTTGTTATAAGGCTGCAGTTGTCATATAGTTATCACATCAAATAATAACATAATTCAGTGTTGCTGAACAGCTACCTATTCCCCAGGTTTCAGAAGACACGAGTACAAGCATTATCTCCAGCAAACATCAAGTACCCATCTGACAACAGAACAGAGCACTCTCATTATCCTGAATTCCTATGGTATTCACACAGCATTACAGCATCTTATCTTGCACTGCTCCCTTGCACGCTCTCTTAGCCCTCTGCCTTACACATAGCTGTACTAATCAATCTTAGAGGTTTTTCTGAATCTTTGCAATTCTATGATTACAAGATAGAGCCCTAATACTCAGACCAAAGCACTAAAGCTGAAGACTTCCTGAACACACCACAGCTGAAAACAAGAGAAAAGTATAACTCTTATACTCACAGCAGCACAGACCAGCAACCCAGACCAACAAGTACTTTATGACCCCCCACCTCCTTTTCCCCTTAAAATGAGGAAGACAGGTTTGGATGGGTAGTCCAATCAGTTTCCTCAGTAACTACCCACAGGTGATACAGGGCTTAGAGGTACCACCACAGCAGATAGGAACCAGCTGTGACAGGTTTGACAACAGGCCACTGTCTGATGGGCTGCACTTAAGCACCTTGCTACAAGTCAGCTGTGCTATGTGATGTGAGACAAGAGCTCCTGCGGAAGAGAGGAACTAGGGGGTATAGTGACACTGCTATTCTTAGGGGACTACAAAGGTCATTATTTAAAAAGAAAAAAAAAGAAGTATGACTCAGAAACTAAATAAAACTATAGGGAAGTTTGACTGTGCCTTAAGCATAAATGATGAAAAAAGCAGTTTACAGAAAGGATTCTTCGCACCAATTTTGCCAATAGAAAGCTATGTTTGGAAGACATGCTGTAATAACTACTTTGAATCTACTATGATCTTACAGAACTATTGTTAAAGCTACATATTAATGCCTGGTTATGTTACGGAGTAGCATCAGATTTCCTTACAAAGGTGCTCACTCCTTTCCACCTGAAACCACTTTACCAGCAGGCTGCTGTTGCAGTCAGCTCCCTGCTCTGCAAAGCTTGCCAAATGACTTTCCCCTTCCCTGTGGGGAAGATGTAGCCGGCATTTGCTAACTAATAACTTTACTGACTAATTAAGGAGGGGTTTCCACTGATAAACTATCAAGCTGCAAGACATAGCTTGTGGTAAATCAAGCGTCCTGTATTTCAGCCTGCAGAGGTTGCTTTCTGGAAATAACATTGCTCAGCAAGCACTGTGCTGTTTTCTTCACACAAATGGTGCAGTCAAGACCTTCTCTTAGAATATGACCACCACTTCCTTCTCTGAGCCACAAAAGAAGGCCAAAAGAAAATTTCACTTAAGCCCAAACTATTAAAAAAAGAAATAAAAATCTCTCAATGAGTGGTCTTCTGCAACTCTTATGGGGAGCTCATGGTACCAAAGTGAAGGTTGCTACTTTGTTTTTTTGGAGGGAAAAAAAATTGCGAATATAATCCAAAGTAAATGCAAACATTCTTGTTCCCAAACTGTGGGTACCTGAGGGAATATTCTGTTTGCAGGAGTTATATTAATGAAGAGATCATAATGGTCAGGATGCTATTCCTGTGGGTCCTTTACAGTTTCACTCTAACAGCAACCTAACTATGCCCCTTACTACAGTCTATGACTGTGAAACAGAGACATTAGCATCTGGCATTCTTTTGGTTGAGAAAATATAAGCCATCAATAATGCAGGGCATATCCTACAACACAGAATATGTTATCCCTAACAATGCCTATGCTCACCAATAAATAGCTGTTATATGACTACCTTGTGTCAGCTGCCCCTTGACCTCACATCCCTTGCATACAGAGAATTTTCTTGGAACGAAGTGAAATTGTCGGTATGCACCAATAGAAAGTTTGGGTTTTTTTTTAAATACATAGGGAGTTCAGGGCTATCTTTCCTCAAATTTGCCTTTTTTCTTCCATAGGCAAACAATGGATATAATGGCAGTCTGTGAAATAACTGCTTAGTCTCTTACATCATTTAGTTTCATTCATTACTGCTACTTTTGATCAGGCAGCAGACTTTAAACAAACACAAATATCTTTCATGTAAAGAGCACTATACATCTGTAAGCTTTTAAGCTTCCACAGTATCCTGTGTCAACGGTTTCAAAAAGTGACTAGACATATTCTTGGAGTACAAATCAACCAGTGGCTGGTAAAACATAGCAGCCCATGTGCCACATCTCATCCTGCAAGCCCTTTCTACTGCCGTTTGCTTCAGGCTGGGGAACACAAAAGGAGCACTATGCAGTTTCCTTATTTTGTGTTTACATCCCCTCCCTGATATATTCTGCTGACCACTGCCAGAGAAAACACCTATACCAGGTCGTTTCATCCTGTGACCATTCCCATATTACTGTTCAGCCTCTCTTTCAGCACTGCTTGCTTGAGACATATGTCAGTTGGGAACAAGGAACCCAGCCTCCAGCCCAGTGGAGCTGTGGGATGGAGCTGGCTGTTGGCAGTCTGAGCATGCCATGCCACCTGGGCCTCTGGACAAGGTACCACTCAACAATGCTCACTGCAGGCACCAGGCCACACAGTACGAATATGCAAGACAAAATGAGCCAGACAGAAAGGATCTAAAGAGAGCACGTGCAGGAAGAGGTACTTTTAACTTCTGCAAAGCAGAGTCATACAAGGAGCTGACCAAGTGAGTGGACACAGAAAGCAGGACTGCCGATGTACATCAGTCTGGCTCAAAATACTGAGCTGGCTAATCGTGGAAACTGCATTAAATACAGAGGGCCAAGAATGAAAGCTGAGCTTCCTGGGAAATGAGAATGAATGATGGCTCCCTTCAAGCTGGCCCAATCCAGCTTTCCTCCAGTCATTGTCTTTCGGATGGCATCAGATAGAAGTGCCTGCAGTAGTCCATCTGTTGCTTTGCGTAAGCTGCGTCTGAATGACCTCAGTGTCCATGCCAAAATGCTTTCTAATTCCCCTCATTGAGCCAAACTCTCTCAGCTGCACTATGGAACAGGATGATAATCCTGCTGATACCAGATCGTAGTGCTCCACTCTGAACATATAAATGGTCAAATGTAAGAAAAGGCAACCGTATGTCATGTTGAGCTTTGGAGATCTGAGTCACAGAAAAAGGAAATGTCTTTGTTTGGATGATACTAAACAGTTGTCTAACTCAGCTGCAAGAGTCACAGTTCATTTACCCAAATCCTTAACTGCAGAGCTGGAGTTCCTGCATGAAGGACAGTTTCTTACAGCATTCACTGTGGTTTGGTGATAGCATGAATCCTATGCTATCTCAGCTACACTAAGCCATGCATTATGCATCTTTAGTTATTAAAAAGAGAGAGATGTTTGAAATCATTATAAATAAAACATCTTTCAGTTATGATTCAGAATCTGGATACTGCAATATGCAGTTAATATAATCCAAAAAGCCAAAACAATGTGCTTGTGTTATAAACTTTCATTTTTAAGTAAATACAGGTAAATAAGAATGCATTACATTAAATGGATTATGCTAGATATCATTCCAAATAGTTTTCATTTAGTTCATAACATATAGAGATCTAGGAAGTATCTTGTCTTCCTCTTTCCAAACCACTCTTTCCAAGAATAAACAAATACAAAAGCCATCTCTTACACAGCTGGTGGTCTATTGCTATTATTCCTACTTCAGTTCCCACCTTAACTCTGTGCAGTTATTTTATTCTGGTCCAAAGGCTGCCTTGTCACCAGTCAGCAGTACTGTTCTTTTAATTATTAACTGAATTAATTAGCAACAGTCACAGCTGAAAGCTGTGGAACAAGTTGCCACCACAAAGGCTGTATTTTAAACTATGAGAGCAAACAGTTACAGTTTATGTGAACACTGGTTGAGATAAGAATGTGTATAGGGCTTTAAAAAAAAAAAGTAAAAAGTTTTAATTGCCTTTGCTACTGAAAAACCAGTCTTCAGGGAAGATGCAGCAAGAGATCAAAGCATACTTAAAAACCCACATAACAGCCCCAAGGATAATAATTCGCTAATATACACTCCAGCATTTTAAGGGCACCTTATTGCTTCCATGGACATAGGTCCTAGATGAGACCAGGCTGCAGAAAAAAACTTTTGCAGGAAAAAACAAAAACAAACAAACAAACAAACAAAAAAAACCCACCACTATAGAGGCAACACCACTTTGTAAATCTGTTAAAGTAACCATACTCATCAGCAACCATTTACTGACAGCCTACATCTATTTGGCACCAAACACAATGGGGCTATAGTCCCTAACTGATTCCTAGATGTTAGGGTAACACAATTTTTAAGAAATAAATCCTATAAAAGGGAAGCAGGCCTTTCTTGATGTAGAAATTTTGTATTTCTGTCTGCAAAACAGAAAAAACACAGATTTCCTAGAAATACCTGGAGTTCATCTGCCAGTCACTCACAGACAGGACTGTGGCCACGTGAGCCCCATTTGAGTTGCAGCTCTCACACTGTTATGTGACACAGCATTCTACTGCCTCTGTTTCTCATTTTCTAATTCAGCACAATGAGAGCGTGGGTAAAAACTCTCACCCCTAGACCATGTGATACAGATTTGTTCAACCAGCTGCTGGTCTTACATGTCTGGAGGTGCTATGTTACTGTGTCAGTAGTTTGCAGGTTCTGTCTAGCATATGACAAAGACAGCATTCAGCTGAAGAGCAGCTTTCCTTTCTACATTTAAGCATGCCCAACCTACACATCTTGCCTCTCCTTTCATGTTGGTGCAGGGCTGGAAACGAATGTTTAAACCAGAACTCTGTCACTCAGCTGAGCTCCAGATACACCCCAGGCAGCTTTCCATGGGCAAGTTGGACACTTCACTCGGCAGCCACCTCCCAGCTTCATGCACTAACACAGTTGGTGCTGCCTGGTATCTGCCAGCCTCACCAGGCTCCAGCCACACACTGCTGGGAGCACACAGACCTGCAGTGAGATGTTCTTGAGGCTGATGACACTAACTGCTAATTTAATCCCCTTTTCTCTCCTCTTCATGAATAGCATTAACATAGACATTTTCCCTCCTCATCAGTTCTCTGCTAGTGCAAATAGGAGGCAGCCCTCCTCTGAACTGATGATCATCACTGCATACCCAGCTGTACCATTTGGTAGGCCTCACATACCACCCTCCCACCTGGCAGTGATCCTGAGTACAAGCTAATTTACACCTTCAGTATAACAGCTGTGTCTTTTGCTAGTCTAGAATATGCTACGTGCAATTGAAATAGAAGTCCAGCAAGGCACTGTTCGCCATCACCTTGTAAAAAGAATGAAAGCAGGAATAAGAAAGATAATTTAAATTGCTGTATGTCTGGTATTGTTTCCAGTCCTCCCTGAGCCCAGGAGAGTCTCCATGCTGTTAAGTATTTCTGGGCTACCTGGAAGTAGCCCAGGGGTGAGTAGAGATGCAGCAGCTCACTTGCAAAAAAGTATTTGTGAGATTTAAAACATTTTTCCTCTTTCTAAAGAGTTTGCATGTGTCTTACCAAAAGAAAAAATTATCCTCGGTTTGTCATTCCACAGCCACGCAGAGCAGGATTTAGCCCTGTGTTGAAATTCTCAAAGCAGCCCTTGCAGCTGAAACCTGCATAAACAAATTGCAGGGGAAAACATGCCCATTATTCCTTGTTCCCCACCTCCTACTGAAAAAATTTGTAACACATTTCTCAAAGTCCTGTGCTTGGGGTCACTCAATTGCTTCACTCTGCTTCTTGGACACACCTTATGGTTTACATAAGGCCATGCGTGCCAACTGCACACAAAAATGTACTCCTCAAGGGCAGCCAGGCTGTCTTTGCACTACAGCATTGTGCCACACTACCTGAGGCACGGCTCAGCAGGCACGCTCATGCCAGCACACACATGGGTCAGAATGGCACGAGAGAAGGACAGCAGCAACACTGCCTATCACCTGCAGCACCAGCTGAAGCAACCACCAGGCCGTAGTGTAAGCCTGCGAAGACAGACCATCCAGGAGAGGAACATATATAGCAGGAGTACCCAGCACCCTCACATGACTTGACTCCCCTTAGGGATTTGTTGAAGCTCTCAGCAGTTCCTGGAGCCAGTGGTGCCAGGGAGCAGCTGGTCAGCACGCTGCTCACTGTGGAGAGCCATTACCCACACCCATCTACCTTTGCCTCCTCACCGCACCCCATGCAGTCATGCTGCCAGCTCATGTCTGAATCAGGCAGTCCAGATGAATTCATGGTTGCTAGGCCAGGCTTGCCTTTTTTAACACAGAGATCCTAGCCAGCTCGAGGTATGGGAAAGTGCCTTTGCACCGCTAAACAGTGTCTCCATCCCCACAAGTCCCCTCCCACACAGCAGACTTGTGGGGCACAGTTCCTCAGCCGAATGCAACAGGCACATTGCTTCCTGCAGAGGGAACATTCTCCCTTCTCTTGGTTGCCAGCATCCCATCCTGCTTTACCTCTTCTGAGCGGTGCAGACAGGGTGTGTTTCTTGTGGCTTTTATGTATCGAGCTCTGACAAATAGTACAACCACCTTTTAACAGTCGGAACATGAAGAACCATTTTCAACCAGCAAACAGACCAAATCTGTACTGTGCTCAGCTCTACACACTTCCCCCTGTTCTTGCTATCACTACAACAGAGCAGCCAGCTTCTACAAAAGTTTGATCCCCCTGGGCTGACCATTCCTTTCTGCAAACTCGTGCTGACCAAACCCTGCACACCAAAGATAAGAGCTGCACAAAGATGCTGCAGTGAGACAAGCCAAATTCACAGAGCTGCGAGTTCTGCATGAAAGTCCTTCCATTTTTTAATGCCGTGCAGTCAGACACTGTTAGGTGCCACATAAGTGGCAGTGCTTAAATAACAACTAGACATGAAACAAATAGCTTAACTCTTCAGATACAACACAGCAAGATACAGGATATAAAATTGATGGCAGTGTGTTACTGATCCATCTCTTTCAGCCCAAAAGGGGAACTGTTACTAACTGAAATAGATTCCCAATTACTAGGCTCTGTTGAAGGTCTACTGCTGTCAGGACTGTCAGAGGCAGCAGGCTCTGGACGCAGCGATTGCAGCATTCCAGAAAGATTTTCAGTCATTTCCTGGTAAATATTCTCTGCCTACTGACAGCAGAGGAAGATACCAAATCTTAACAGGAAACCTAGCCATGCAGTCATGCTCCTTTTTTAAAAATGGGAAAGAACATCATTTCTAATTAGAGAAGTCTTTGGCAGTAATTTCAAAGGAAAAAATTTTCCTTTTTTTTTTAGTACATATTTTTAAATGGTAGCATTCTAGTATCTCCTCATTACAATATGCCTGTCTAACTTTCCTATTGTTATTAATGCTTACACTAATTTCAGAATTCCTTCTAATTTTAGTGCATTACACAATTTGTCACTTATGTTTGCTACATTGTTAACTGTGCTAAGTATCAGATAGTCACCAAGGCAGATGATCTAATGGTTCCCTTTATTTTTTATCTAAAAAAAAAAAAAAAAAGATGAAAGGTCGCTGAACTGAACTGGCTCAAACACGTTTCACAGCACAGCCCTTCCAGCCACTGCAACTTTCGAAAGATTTTAGCCGCTGGCTGCACAGTTCCGCCTTTGTTTACCACATAGGTACACTGGGACTCTCCTTGTAGCCCATACAAGTCCCAGCACTACGAGGTGGGACAAGACAGAGCCTGCCAGAGTTTGAGCCTGAGAGGCAGGAGTGGGCCTGAGCCAGTCAGTCCTGGAGCCAGCCCCAGCACGCTCTCACTGCCAGCGCCACGCACCGCTCCCATCCCCATGACTCAGTGCTTCGCCCACTGCCGCGGGAGGCTCTGTGTGCAGCACTGAGGGTCCTGTGCAAAGTGCAGACACACCAGAAGGAAGGTATCAGCAACTCTTTCCAGAGAGTGAAGGCTGCACCCAGCGCAGTCACAGCTCTCACTGGGGATGTAATCCTGGTTGGTAGGCACTAACCAGCTAACTGGTAACTAAAGGCAAGTGGCTTCTGCTGTAACTTACAAGAAAGCAACCACTGGATTGCTAAACCCATAGGACTTAGGAGCCCTGCTAGATGAAAAACTTAACATGAGCCATCAGTGTGCGCTTGCAGCCTAGAAGTCCAATAGTATCCTGGGTTGCATCAGAAGAAGGGTGGCCAGGGACGTGATTGTTTCTCTCCATTCTGCCCTCATGAAGTCCCACCTGGAGTATTGCATTCAGATCTGGATACCTTAACACAGGAAAGATGTTGAGCTCTGGGAGGGGTCCGGAGGAGGACCTCAAAAATTATCAGAGGGCTGGAGCACCTCTTCTATGAAGACAGGCTGAAGGAGCTAGGCTTGTTCAATATGGAAAAGAGGGCCGGGGGGAGACTTCATCGTGGCCTTCCAATATATAAATGGAGATCATAAACAGGAAGGAAATCAATTTTTTAAATGGGTAGATAGTGATAGGACAAAGAGGAATGATTCTAAACTAAAGGAGGGAAGAATTAGATTAAACGTTGGGGAAAGTTTTTCACTGAGGGTGGTGAAATGCTGGAGCGGGCTGTCCAGAGAGGTTGTGGATGCCTGTCCCTGGGGGTGTTCATGGCCAGGCTGGATGGGGCCCTGGGCAGCCTGGTACTTGATCTATCACTTGTCAATCCTGCCTGCTGCAGGGGGGTCAGAATTGATGATCCCTGAGGTCCCTTCCGACTCAAAGTATTCTATGATTCATAGTCCAAATCTGTCAGAGGTAATGGAGTACAATAAAAGCAAAGCTGAGAAAAGTCAGGCATTTCCTTAGAGCTAGGAAGGAGGTGACACATTAGCAAATACACAGCATAGCAACTTTGAGTAACCAGGGAATAGAGCCATTTCCATGTTCTTTTCTTTCACAGCCTAGGGAAAGAGATCAGAGCTGCCTGTCTGGCCCCACTCCACCAACCAGAACAAGTCCAAAGATGCTGTGCTATTTCCAGTCTGTACACCATGCTCCCAAATGTACAGCGATGCTCCTAAATGGCCACTGATACCCTAAAAAACCAAGGGTCTGGCCTACAAGATCAACAGGGAAAATAGTCATACTTAGCAATTACTAACAAACACTAAGGACATTACTGCAGTATGTGTCCAAATACCAAGGGAGAAAGGAAATGTTTCCTAAAAACTAAATAATGGAATCCTTCCTAAAAAATATATCCAGCATCTTTTGGCTTGACAAGTCACACTTCTCTCTGACACACTAGTAAAAAAAATTCCTACTAATGCCTTACGCAGAACACATCAACTCCAGAGTTCGTCCAGGCAGACCATTACTGGGTGTTGCAGCAAAAGTGTCCAAGTTTCATTATACTTGTAACACAGATCAACCCTGTGTGCCCAGAGTTTCTGTACTGTCATGATGCTGTTCTGTTTCTCCCAGATTTGCTCTCTAACAATTCTGCCTTGACAAACTGTCACTTCCTCTCTGCTTAATGTGTTCCTCCCTTATCTTGTCTTGAGGTGCATCTGCCCTTCTGTAAATAAATAAATAAATAAATAAATAGTTCTGTTTAAGTAAAAACAATCAGGCCTTATTCACTCAATAATGGCTGTTTTGATTAATATACATTGTACAATGCAGACTGTTGCATTCTTGCAACATAAGCCACTTCTCTGACTCTTCTGCGCTGCATCCATACGTGGGATGATTAGAACAATGGCCTCATTGTAATAACACAGCTTTGGCCTTGTGTTGCAAAAAAATGAAGAGAGCTTCCAGAATTGCAGAAAGATCAAAGGTTGAAGGCAGGCACTAATGGCCTAAGAGGCAGAGGTCTAAAAGTCAGCAAACTCCCTAACCTTGGAGGAGAAGTCTTTATAACCTTGCTGCTGTTTTTGGATTACTGCTGCATATGTATTTCTTCTCAGCTGGCAGCCCACATTTTTGTGGCAGATGCCCAGGTTCCTTTATTTCTTTCAAGTGGAAAGAGAAGGAGAAGGAGAAGGAGAAGGAGAAGGAGAAGGAGAAGGAGAAGGAGAAGGAGAAGGAGAAGGAGAAGGAGAAGGAGAAGGAGAAGGAGAAGGAGAAGGAGAAGGAGAAGGAGAAGGAGAAGGAGAAGGAGAAGGAGAAGGAGAAGGAGAAGGAGAAGGAGAAGGAGAAGGAGAAGGAGAAGGAGAAGGAGAAGGAGAAGGAGAAGGAGAAGGAGAAGGAGAAGGAGAAGGAGA
>JAPSGF010000048.1:4115218-4126704 GCA_035772895.1 Perdix hodgsoniae | reverse complement strand
GGAGAAGGAGAAGGAGAAGGAGAAGGAGAAGGAGAAGGAGAAGGAGAAGGAGAAGGAGAAGGAGAAGGAGAGAAAAGGGGAAGGGAAGGGAAGGGAAGGGAAGGGAAGGGAAGGGAAGGGAAGGGAAGGGAAGGGAAGGGAAGGGAAGGGAAGGGAAGGGAAGGGACAAAGTGAAAAAGAGAGAGAAAACAAAGAAAAGAAAGAAAGAAGAAAAAAGAGAAAAAGGAAAAGAGCAAAGAAAAGGGGAAAAAAAAGAAAGAGAAAAGAAAAAGGAAAAAAAAAAAGAAAGAAAGAGAAGAAAAGGAAGATGAAAAGGAAGAAGAAAAAAAAACAAGATTCTCCAGTAACAAGTGAAGTGCTCCCCTAGCACATAACTAAATATACATGCTTCCACTATCTGTTTTTAAGCTGTTCAGGAAATAGCAAGCTATTATTTTTTTTTTTGCTGCAAAGCTTTCCCTGTAGTATTAAGGTGTTAATGTTATGCTGTCATAGGCGCTACTTGCTCTCAATGTATCAGTAAAGTGCTTGGATGACCTCACCTGCAAGTTTCCTGAAGTCTGTACACCATTTTTTAAAAGATTCCTGTTTTTTTCCCGATTGAATAAACTGTTTTTGAAACATTACTGTGTATGTTTTACAGCTGAAGTTATTATTTTGCTGTTGGCTTTAAGTCAAGCCACTGTTTTGCACAGAAGTAAACACACATGCTGGCTCAATTTTGTATTTTAAGTAAATGTCACTGATATTCACAAGAATATCAAAAGGGGAAAATGCTATTAGTCCACATAATAGAGAGTAAGACATTTAATTTTGTGAGAGGAATGTTTCTTGATTAAAATATCTCTAAAAGCAGTCATTCTCATATCATGATCAAGCACATTTTGAAAGTATAAATCCAGGTAATCCATATGCACTATCTATAAGACTTCCTTTAAAGAGTTTGACAGATGCATCCCATATAGCTAGGGAAAAACAAGTTTAGAAATTTGCTGCTCTTTGTTGTGACCAGCGCTCAGTCAAAATTGGCAGTAGCTAACAGAGCAAGTATTGGTGAAAGTACTCAGGCTCAACAGCTAACACAATATTACACCAAGGAAGACAAGGAAGAAGTCAAACACACAGCTATCCACTCTCGAACACATCAATCTCAATCTCTTTGATGACTCAGCCAGCACTTAGCACTTCATCTATGATAAGCAGCATATAATCTTGCTGCACAATAGTGTAGCCTGTTATTTCTATAAGTCTTCCCCTCTCAGAAGTTTTACACAACCATGAAGCAGTGTTGTGGAAAACATGCTGGCAGCAATACAAAGATCCCACTGATGTGAAAGCCAAAGCCTTTTTATAAGCTGGGTGGTCAGGCTGCCAAGTAATGCTGTTTGTTAATGCTGAACACTGTGTGATTGTCAAAGCTAATGCAGTGTTTGATGAAGCAATATGGAACATAACAGGCAATGTTTGAATGAAGTAACCCATACGTTTTAAACTATGTTCTGCTAGCTAAAATATAATTCCCAGTTCACAATATGCAATGCTAGAGATATGGAACAAGTAGAACTGTTTGCATATACCAAAGCAAAACCATTTTCAAATCAGATAGGGTTCAGATCTCTGCCTGGGAAGCCACCAGTAGGGTTCATACTGCAGATCAGTGAAGGTGCATAGCTGCTGATTCACATTTCCCATACGTCAGAAGAGGTAGCAGTATTGTTATGAGGCCTTGCAAGATCGGCCACATCCTAGGTTTTGCAGGAAACCTCCAAGGGGGAAGAAAAGCATGGAGAGCAGGGAAAGTCTGAGTAACCTTCTTGAGATACGTCCTCAATTACTTTAACCCACCCTTTAGTGTCCCCATTCAGGCTGCATGAGTCATGTTGCCTTTCCCCACTTGCCCCAAAATCTCAGTGCTCTACCAGCACCAACACAGGCGCAGCCAGGGCTGCTGGGTCACAGTGGGCATGGAGCAGGGCTCTGTGCTGCTGCTCTCCCCCGATCCTGCCCAGCAGGACAGGTGCCAAGCCTTTGGCTGTGCCCAGCTCAAATCAGCCCATCCTAACTTCAGAGCTGGGTTAGCACCAAAAAATGCTTTTGCCTCAAAACCAGGCTCAATATGGCACAGATTGAACATCAGAACTTTCCAAAGTCTTATTTCCAGAACACTGGAAACATCTGAAGAAATAAAAAGTTTTTCAAGCTCAGGTTAAGTACTATTTCCAGAAACACAAACCAAGAGTGGGATTTTAAGGTAACATTTATAAATCTACAGTGCAGCCAAGTGGACACATTTTGAAAGTACTTACTCATTAGTCAGATTGCCACAGTAGTGTTGTTTGTGCAAGGGAAGATGCCATGCTCCAGCAGAGAGAAAATACAAACACAGCAGACGTATTTCGACATTTCAGTTTCACACAAAAGAAAGCTCAGGCATTGCTCTTCTTGTAAGAAGAATGCATTGATGCACATAGGCATTTATAGAAGGATGTTCCTCTTCAGTAAATACTCCTGAGTGTTGGATGCAGACGAAGCCCAGAGCTGCCTTCAGGCAACCTTCCTAACAGTGTTAGTCTGCAATGTGCCCACCATTCCTGCTGCAGATTCTCCACAGGAGTGCCTGACATCTTCACTGCCTGGCCAGACCGTTCAAACTACTCTTCTGATTTTTCACGAAGACTGGTGCGCTTTACACAGATTCCAATGTCAGCCATCCATTTCCAGTGGTATAAATGAGAGGGAGTAAGAACACAGGAGTATAACAACTGTTATGGCAAAATATGTTTTTCTCCCTGCTTTTGTGAGTATACAGCTTTACTTTCACCTTTACTTGCCATCACCAAGGAGAAAGCCCAGGTTTCCAGAACCGCCCGTTAAAACTGTCAAAGTGATCACACATTTGTGAATGTGAATGAACCAAGTATTGCTGGATAGCATCATGTAATTAAGCAACATATACAGTGTATTTGTTTTTAAAAAGCAAAGCTATATTTAACTATTTCCTTAACGACTCCCATGTGCGTGCAGCACATCCTTCAGTTAAAAACTAACGGTACGAGAACAAATGGACACAGCAATGAAAATTTAATATTAACAGGATTTCAAGAGATTGTATATGACTGACTTATGCTGGTCTTGTGCTAAGGACACAGGGCCATATCAACACTGCCAGGTGAGTTGCTCTCAATAAAAAATGGAAGAAAATGCCTGAGAGGCAGCAAGAAAACAGCTTGCTGTCACACATATCACATGAAGGTCCAATTTATTTAACTCCCTTCAAAATGCTGAAATAGTTATTTGAGCTGATACGCTGGGCAGCATATCAGGCATACGGGACAACAGCTGGTTCAGCAGCTTATTTATTTACCTTCTGCTATCAGTCCATTAAGCAGATCAGCCTTGGTAATATATGGTTGAAGCTTGGCATTTCTTTGAAGAACCGCAAATTACAACACAAGGTTATTATTAAGACCCTGCAGTGCTCCAAGAAACTTAAGGTCATGCAAGCCAGAGATCAGCAAAAACACACTTTCATCTTAAAGACTCCTACAGACTGCTAAATGATCTCTATGTTTCTCTCCACAGAACAGCAAGGATGCTTTTTCAGACTTAGCATTCAAAAATATTTTTTACAAAAATGAAGTTCCACAACAGTAAAGCAAGTTCTGGTTTTTGCTTTAAGGTGTTTTTTTTGTTGTTGTTGTTGTTTGTTTGTTTTTTTAATAATTAAAAGCAAATATCTGGACTGCAGAACACATTGTTTCCTGCCCCTTCCCACTACCACTCGGTGATGACTGTTTTCTCCTTCCTGCTTCCTCTACAGAGCCAGGCAAATTTCAAACTCCACAGTATTCTCAGAGCACCCCCAGTTTCTCTGCTTCTGCTAAGAACAGAATTTAAGATTTATAAGTGTGCTAGATGAGGACCAACTGGCAGCTACAGATACCTACCAGTTGGATTAATGCTTCCTATTTCACTTTTCTAGAATTTGTCCAGAGAAAGCCTGGCTTCATTGCTGAAAGACGAAACTGCATTTTTTTCTTGGCCAAGGGGCTGGTGCTTCCCTGTGCACAAATGTGGCTGAGAAGTGCCAGCTCATGGGAGGAAGCTGACAATATAGCTGTGAACAAACCTTCCTTTCTGTCCTAGCTCTGGGACATCAAGACAGGGCCAGCACACACAGGGGCCAACAACCTGGACAGAACAGTGTTTCCCAGCATTGTTATTCATGAGTCAAACCATAATAATGATAACATGGCACACACATCTTAGGCACAGAGACAGTAACACCCAAATCACCACTCCTGCAGCAAACGGGGAGCAGCTACACTGAGCCATAGCAGCACTGAGCTCCTGCTCAACACAGACACACACACACACAGCCAAATGAGCTGTGCAGTAGATAGAGGGCCTGAGAGCATGTTTCCTCTTGCTACACTGCCTTCTGCCTTAAGCATTTACACAGCCAGGCATGCAGTACAGGATGTGGTAAGTGATCTGGAGCCTCCCAGGCGGGAAC
The DNA here is from genome assembly GCA_035772895.1 of Perdix hodgsoniae. Taxonomy (NCBI): domain Eukaryota; kingdom Metazoa; phylum Chordata; class Aves; order Galliformes; family Phasianidae; genus Perdix; species Perdix hodgsoniae. Next base: position 4,122,188 of record JAPSGF010000048.1, on the reverse strand, counting down.
GCCATCTCCTGCTTCATTCCCTCTGGGAATGAAGAAAAGAGAATTCATAAAACCCAGGGCAGCTGTCTCCCTCATTGAAAGACTACACTAATTAGTCCCCATTCTAGAAAATGAAGCAAAAAGGAAGGCAGCAGCCAACAGGACATAAAGCGTATTATGAAACATGCATGTGACCCATATACTGTATAGTTTATGTTCGAAGAGCAACTGTCCCTTATATATGCTGTCTCACATAGCTCAAGAGCAACTGTTCACAGTTTAATTAGTGCACAAAACCCCCCCGCTTGCAAGCTGGCCTTTCCCTTTGTACTTAGTAAAGCAATTACTCTTCCATAGCTAAAATCCATACAATTCTCAGTTAGCAATTGAGAACAACAGTTCTCAATTAGCAGCAGTGCAGGTTCCTTGGAAACACGGACTGCTCTGCTCCCATCAGCCACTTTGCCTGCATGCAGGAAACTCGTGCATGCTGTGCTGCAGTTCAGGTCTTTCAGTTCCAGAAGCACTGCAAAGACTTCACTACCTGATGGTCAGCTTTCATCACCAAATCACATGAGATAGCATCATAGCTGAGAGAGTAGGTCTGAGTCCAGATTTGCAGTCTCTGGCCACATAAGAGCCCCATTGTTTACAGCTCCACCAGAGCTTAGTATTTCATGCAAGGCCACCTCTGATGTCGATGAGCCAGCTGTCTGAGCAGCAGCGGCAGCAGCGGCAGCATGAATCCGGTCCAGTGGGAATCTCGTGTGTACTGTAGTAGCTGACAGCATAAGCCACCTTTATAAAAAACTTTTCACACTGGTCATGAAAATCACAGACACAAAAAAACACATAATTTCCACACTAAACACCAAGCAGACACAGCTTTTTGGGAAACACTAGTCCCTTTCCAAGCCCTTTCAGTAACAACTGTAAAGATTTGGGCAGCATGTCTTCACAGCATGTCTTCACAGACAAAGACAGACAGTCTGTATGCTAACTCAGTGCTGCACTCTGAGCTTACTAGTTGAGCAGTCTCTCTTAACGTCTCTCTTAAGAAAGTACGTTCACTTTCACCAACTCCCAGGGAATCAATTCTAAATGAAATGCCAGTCACCCGCTGTCTGCAGTATAATCTCTGTAGTTATTTAGACAGGCCTGGCCACAGAGCTACATAAAACAGGATAAAAATCCAACTCTGGAAGCTGTCAGGCAAACGAGACCACAGGATGCTGCAAGTATTGCACCAGTCAGTTCAGTAACAAAAGGCAAGTGTACCACAAATACAAAAGTATAATTCACAGCTCCTGCACCAGAGAAGGGACAACTGAACCCATCGAGTCTCGCAGGGAAGAAGATCCTCTACAAGCTGAAGAACCAAAATGCATGTACAGAAAGTGTGAACATGGACATACTTGGTGATGTCTGTTTATACCAGGCATACAAAGCCCCACTGCACGAGTTTTCAGGCACAACAGGCTACCCAGAATGTTGTTCTTCAGACCGAATGCTATGGGACTTCAACAATCTGGCTGTGATTTTCAGAGATGGTGAAAAACCAAAGCAACTGGATGGATATATTTGCTGTAGCTATAGGAATTCCTAAGGAAAACATCACTATATCACCCTGCATATAACAGTGTGGTGTTGGACTTGGGAGTGTTTTCACCCCAACGATGAGCTCATTATGCTCTATACCTGTGCAGCATCAACCACCATCTGGTCATTCACACATGGTGCATACAGCATTTCAGGGCACATCTGTTATCTGGAAGCCAGGATGCACATGTTATTATTGTAGCTATTCTGTGCATAAATTTCCTGCGTGGACGCATTAATTTTGCAGAATGTCGTCCTTCTGCTTAAAGCAAACTCCTTCCACAGTAAGTTGCCTTAACAGCCCCAAACCATTACTTTTATTTTCTTACTGTAGTTTGTTCCTAGTTACCTGCCTTGTCTAAACAAGCTATTAGAAAAGCACAGCCCCTCACTTTCCTAGTCAACATATAAACCAACTGTAATAGCTTTTATAAAAGTAGAAAATTACTAAATTTTGAAATCCTTTGCTCGTTCTGATTGGAGTGACCAAGCTGCATTCCCGTGGGATGAACACATGTTGCCTCAAAAAAATCAAGTCTTGTTTGTTCTCAGTCTTTGGAATTTAAAGAACTCAGACAAAAAGCAAGTGAGGTAACCAATGCATTCCCCTTTTACTTTCTCCAGCTATTAGACCAGGTGTTAATTGGTTGATTTATCAATAAGAACTAAGAACTCGGAATATAAAAATGAATGCTAAACCTCCAACGTAAAAGGTAACACTTGTTACTTAAGTGTCAGCTTTGTACTAAGCAATAGATGCCCCATTACATGCATGGAACAGTGCATGGAACATGCATGGAACAGTGGGGACATCGTGTGGCCACTTACTTTATTTACAGTTAAGTATTCCCATTACTATTTTTAATCGATTTTTCAACCAGTTCTGAGAATTAGATGCAAAGTCACTTAATAATGTAAGAAAGCCTGATGGCAATTGTATTTTCTTATCCAGCTTTCCATCTACCACCCCATGTAATCACTTATTAGCGATTGCTGTGCTCTACTTCTGCAGTCAGTGCTTTCAGTTCTCTTTCTCATTCTGGGCTATATGCTTCCAAGTCAATTAAAAAAATAATAACAACGATAATAATGGGGGAAAAAAAAAAAAGAAATCTGGGGAGCTTGAGGTAGGCTACATGGCAAGTCATGCATAAAAGTGAAAAACAACATTCTACTCTCATTTATTTAGATTGATAGCAGTGTTCATAATAGGTATGTCATTCCCAGATACTGGCGTTCTACCAATGAGAAAAATACTATCAGGTGAAATAAGGATGAAATGCATATGTAAAGCACCTGCCAATGGAGTAAGCTAAGCAACCACCAGAAGTGAAAAGCCAGGAACACTTGTGAATCTGAACAGGGCTCCTTTCATCCCTTCCCTTGGGGGAGAAACAATTTCAGGATAGGTGTGTGTGCAGAATAGGAGGTTGAGTGCTCTTCGTGGACAATTCAGACTAAACCCCCCTCTCTTTTCACGCTTTCAACTTCACAGTTTGAGGAAAGGGTCCGCAGCCAGCTCATGGGACAGCCATGGCTCTGTAAGCCAAAACCACCTTGACTTACACACTCCTGATCATGTTGACTCAATCACTTTATAAAACAAACAAAAAAGGAAAATCTACTTAATTCTGAGGGCAATCATTTTTTGTGGTTTGTATGTATATATTTTCTCACCACGGGAAAGAAAAACGCTTTAAGTTTACATCTTTGAGCCATTCACTGGCTGTAACCAAACTGCTTAAGGAAACTGGGACAGACAGTGCCAAATCCCAGAGCTCATGCTCAGGTGTTCCCACAAGGACCTCTATGGTTTGCCCCACAGTTTGAGTCTGTTCAGTGTGCCACTTCAAACGGAAAGCAGTACTTGCCTCAGGTGTGTCTAATCCACTCAGGAGGTATGTTGCTGAGCAGATCTTCCTTAAAGAACAGTTCTGTTCTTCCAGGCAGGATGTTCATGTTTTCCAGCAGGAACAGACCTTGTTATTTGCCAGTCAGAGGCGGCATCGGCTCAAGAAATGGGCTGCAGCAGAAACTGCACTCCACATCTCAAACAGTCCGCTGGCACCGCAGATCAGAACTCACCCAAGCACACCAAGGCAACAGAGCATCTCTCAGCTCCAAATAGCATTGCCCACTAAATTGCCCACTTAAAATAATCACACTTAAAGTAAAACCAAAGCAGCCTAGGTTATTCTCCACGTTGAACACTTCGCTCAAACTCTGCTCAGACTGCACAGGTAAAAGATGTACAGAAGTTGCAAGGAAGGCAAAAAAATCTTTTTGCTACTACTTGTGACAAGCGGAGCTCACAGTGACACAAATGATCGAGGCAGCCTACATCTGCTCCCACAAAACACGCCTCTCATCTTCCCTCACACTTGTCATCTACAGCAGTGTTAGCAACTACTTTGTGATTCACATTGAGACTGTTTTTCCTGCATGCTCTTATTAAAGATTTTTGTCATCTAAATATTCACACATAAAACACTTTAAAACGAAGATTTACCTATGGTTGAACCTGAATTTGTTTAAATCCACTAGAAAGTGGGCTCAGATCCATCTGCTCCAGGCTGAAGAGCCTGGGTAACATTGCTGTATAACACGACAAAAAATACCATTTTATAGCCGTTCTACCAACTTCCTTCTTACAGTGAAAAGCATACTGTTTTGTCAGTGCTATTACTTGTGATACAGTTGGCTATGAAAAAGAATTTGTGGAAACAGGAGGGCTGGTCCAAGCAGCCAGAAGTACCACACTTCACACCAGGAAGGATTTCACAGCCATAAAAGAGGCAGGAGGGACTGCCCAGCAGCACTCTGCCTTATTCCCAAACCTGTGTGCCGCACGTGGGGGATCACTGCACTGATGTCTTCACGTTCCACGCACAGAAGACTTCCCAGTTTCCCCCCAGTATGCACAATCAAGTAGACCCATGAATATGATGATTACAGACACTCACCCCAACGGAGGCTGTGCATCTCCTCACCATGGCACAAGAAAACAATCACCTGTGCTAAATAATAGTTGGCTAATGAACTACTAGAAATCAGAGGTCGTGTTCCAGTCTGCAAAGGCTTCTGTTGAAGGGAGGTGTTGAGCAGCCAGTGAATCTCCACTTAGACAAGACAGCCTAACAAACAACTCTGAAAGGATTGTGCAAAGCCTGCTATCATGCTTGTATAGGCTGTTCACAACAAGGGACAAAGAATTGGCACCCTGGGGAGCCAAGCAAGAGGTCATATCCTTCCCAGAAGAGTCTGTGATTTTTGGAATAAAGTAATCTGATGCACAGATGGATGAGACGATAAACAGTTTTTGGAGAGGAAAATGATAACGCTGGATTCTGAAACTAAGCACAGCAGGTAGCAAGCTTCCGGACGGGCGTTGAAAAGACTCATGCGATTTCCTGAAAGCTGATAAGCTTAATTCCTCAGATATGGAATTTTTACCTGTTAACTGTTACCATTACTGGGGAGCAACACCAGATCTCATAGACACAATGCTAGCAAGAGCCCCCTCCGCAGCTCTGCATGGCACAAGAAGTAAGTGGCCCTTCTATTACCAAGACACGTGCTTCAGGATTGCTCAATCAGCACCAATGCTCAGGCATTGTGCTACTATAAATTTAACGGAAAGCATTTCACACAGCCACAAAAGAAACCTGCACTCACTGATGAGCCATTGTAGCTGACACTACTGTCCAATTACTTAGGTTTAGCACTGTCAAAAAGAACAGGCTCATTTCCTGAGATTCACCACATTCATACTTAAATAAGTGAAATACATTGTTCAGGGAGATGTGGATTACAATGGATCAAATGATAATCACAATTACAGGCAATTAGAAACTAATCTCTTTCCTAACGCTGAGCGTGGCTCCCTTCAAGTCAAACATGAGAGAAAAGGCTCATAGGACAGCTTGCCCCGTTGATCCCAGGTTAAATACTTGAAGACCGAGAACAGCAGGCTTTAAGCATTTTCACTTTTTTTTTTCTCAGATTACGTTTGCTTTAGCAAAAGAACCACAACGGTAATGATTACTGAAACATAACAGGCAGGAGTTGCTGCAGACATTTCTGCGAGTATAAAATTGCCCTGAAAAAAAAATGAAGAATTAAAAATATATAAATAAATCAATGACGAACACGTACGGATCATCTGGAGAGGTGACTTTGGCGAGCAACGGAACTTCAGGGTGTTTGGCGTATCTGACCGCCTTCTACGTGGGGATACCTCCCAGCCTGAGAAGCCGACACCGACGAAGGCAGCCCACGTGTTCGGCAGCCTCAGGTGAGAGGCGATGAGAGACGCACGCTGGCACAAACTCGACGCAGCCAAAGCTTTGAACGCTTCCCTTCCCTGCACGTAGCCCCGCAGCCCCGGCAGCGCCGAGGCAGAGGGCCGTGCGCTGCACCCCCGCCTCCGTCCCGCCGCCCGACGGCCCAGCGCCGGCGCGGCCAAACCGTCCGAAACGACGGCGGCGAGCCGAAGCAACGGAGAGAGAGGCGATGAGAGCGGACGTCTGCAGGAGCGGCTCCCGGCCGTCGCTCCCGTGCAGCTGCCGCCCCGCGCCGGGCGGCCCCGCGCCGAGCTCCTCCGCGGGGTGCGGGAGGCCTCCCGGCGGCGCGGCCCCGCTCCCGCAGCCGCACGAGACGCCTCTCTTCGCCGAGCGCCCCGCCGCGCCCCCGCGACGGCCGCCGTCCCCCCGCCCCGCTCCCGGCCTCCCGCCGCCGGCCCGGCCCCGCTCACCTCCGCCCGTCGGGCGTGCCGCGGCCGGGTCCCGCAGAGGAGCGGCCCCGGGGAGCCGCCCGCCCCGTGTGGGGAGCGCGAGCGGAGACCCTTGTGGCGCGCGGCGGCAGCGGGAGCGGGAAGGAGCGCGCGAGGGCAGGGGCGCGCGCGGAAGGAGGGAGCAAAGCGCCGCGCGCGGCGCCAGGAGGCGGCCGAGGCCGGGGCCGGGCCTCTCGCTCCAACGGCCGGGCCGCGCGACGGCTCCGGGACCGCCGCTGCCGAGCGGGGCACTGCCTGGGGGGGGGCGTCAGCCACCGGCGCGTGCAGGCGGGCGTCCCAGGGGAGCCGCACCGACGCGATGCTGTATCCCGGGACCCCCCCGTCTGTGCTCGCCGGCTACGTGCTGATAGGGCAGGGCAGGGCAGGGTTCCGGGCTCCGACGGGGCGGCCGGATCGGCCCCGCGTTTCTCCCGTCTCGCGCCCCGCCGGGCCCCGGAGATGCGGCGCGCGCGGGCGCCCCATTGGCCGTTGCTAGGTGACGTGCGCCGCGCCCACGTGACCGGAGTTAAATGCCGCCCCGGCGGCGCGCGGCGCCGCACAGCCCGTCCCGCTGGCGGCGGCGGGAGCGCGGTGCCCGCCCGGCCCGGCGGCGCAGCGCAG
>JAPSGF010000048.1:4038553-4108553 GCA_035772895.1 Perdix hodgsoniae | reverse complement strand
TTTTTTTTTTTTTTTTTTTTTTTTTTTTTTTTTTTTTTTTTTTTGTCCGTGATAATTTGAATATTTTTTTTTCGGCTCGCGGCGGGGAAAAACGCGCTCGGGCTCACATAAGCTGAGGCTGCTGCATAGCTTCTTGGTGGGCCGAGGGGTACCACGACGTGTAACTGGGGATGTAGGTGCCGGCGCTGCCCGAGGACGTCTTCCCGGAGGCGGAGGAGGTGTTCCACACGGCGGGCACCGGGGGAGAGCCGCCGGACAGGGCCCGGCCGTTGCTCAGAGCGCCGCTCTCCAGGGCTGCCCCTCCCTGCTTCATCAGCTTCTTGAATTTGGAGCGCTTGTTCTGGAACCAGATCTTCACCTGCAACGGCACAGCGGCACGGCTCAGCGCGGCCCGGCCGGGCCCTCACTCCCGCCCTGCCCGCCCCGACGGCCCCCGCCCGCCCTCGCCCCGCGGTTCCCCGGCGTCCCGGCCGCCCCCGCGCCGTGTCCCGCTCCCTCCGATCTCGCTTCCCCCGCCTCCCGCAGACCGGCCGGGATCGGCCCCGCCGACGGGACGGGTGCGCGGCTTCGGTACGAGCGGCCGCGCCGGGCCGGGTCCGGGGCCGCGGGGCGCGGAGGGGCCGTACCTGAGTCTGGGTGAGTCCCAGAGAGGCCGCGAGCTCGGCTCTCTCGGGCAGGGCCAGGTACTGGGTTTGCTGGAACCTCCTGTTCAGAGCCTGCAGCTGCAAACTGGAATAAATAGTCCTGGGTTTGCGGATTTTTTTCCCTTTCCCATTAAAGCGAACTTCCCCTCCTTCTACCACAGTGCTTTTCTCCGATTCGGCCCCTACAACCACAAACGGTGCACAGTAAATAACAGTGATAGCAGCGAGAGAACAGCAGTAACGGCGACGGCGACGGTAACAGCGCAGCGCTCACGGCGACGGGGCGGCGGAGAGCCGCAGCGCCAACAAAGGCTCCGCGCGGCGGTGGCAGCCCCGGCTCCATCCCAGCAAAGTTCGCTATTTTTACCGGCTGCAGTCGAGGTTTAATTACCCTTAATTGCGCACATTGTTTATAGCGCTACGCAATAAATAATGACGGGGACCGCTCCGCGCGCAGCTGGGCTGGGTCCGCTCCGCTCGGCGCCCGCTCCCCGCGGCCCCGGCCCCGCCCGGCTCACACACAGCGCTCCGCGATGCCGCCTCGCTCCCCCCCCGGCGGATCTGCTTCGCTCCGCGCCCCCCGCCCCCGGCACCTACCTGTCTCCTCCAGCCGGGGCTGGGCCAGGCCGGAGCTGTTGGGGTAGGGCTGCACTGAACTGATGTAGGGGTTGCCGGAGTGGCTGCTCACCGAGTTCACATAGGGGTAGCCCAGCGGTCGGGAGAAGGACGAAGCTGTGCTGTACGCGCTGTCGGGCTGCGAGTGGCCCGCGGAGTGTAAACAGTGCATGGAATAGTGTCCGTGGGACATGGGAGAAGGAGACATTTGCTGGCCGGGCGGCCCGAACTCCATAAAGACGGCCTTCCCCGAGACGGGGCTGTTTAGACTCTCAGGCATGGTGGTCATGGTCATTTCTCGCCGCTGGGTCTGTGTGTGTGCTCTCTCTTCAGCGTGCCTTTTGGGGGTCTGTTGTGTTTCTCAGGACGGGAAAGAACCCAATTTAAGCGGAACAGGGTTTTCACTTTCCATTCATAAGAAAATGGAGTTTGTCTCTTTGAAAAGTCTGAGCGTGATGCCGCTCATCTACACAAACTCGCCTAAAAGCTTTGACTCATCCGAGCCGATGAATATTCATGAGCCGGCGGAGCTGATTGGTTCCCCGTCTTGCATAATCGCTTTGGATTGGTCCGAGCCGCTCGGGGCTCGCCCGGACCCCGGTGAGCGCGGAGAGCCGCGCCGGCAGCGCCGCGCCTCCCGGCCGCACGCCCCGACGGCACCGCTGGACGGCCGGGGGCCGCCGCGGCCGGGGCCGAGACCGGGAGGCATCGCGCCCCGCGCGGAGAGGAGCGCGGGGACGGCTCCGAAGCGCTCCGGAGCCGCTCCGGCCACGGACAGAGCCGCGCACGCCGCGCGGTGCCCGCTCCCCGCCGGGGTCCCGCCCGCCCTCGGGCCGCGCCCGCCCGGGCACCGCTCCTAACGCGGGGGGGGGAGGAGGGGGGAGATGGGAGCCCAGAGCGGGGGAACGCGGCTCGCCCCGCTCGGCCCGACGCGCGATTGAGCTGAGCACGCAAACTTCCGCGTGCGTGAGCAGGGAGCGAGGTGGGACTTGGGAGATCCTCCCCAGAAAGCCCGCGATGAATCCCAAATTACTTTGTTGGATAATTAGAAAGTGTCGGTAATTATTTCTTTCATAATTCAGCGGTGTGACTGTAACAGGAAAATGATCCCGCGAAAGTTCACACGTGCAGATGTATTCGTTACCGACTCATTTGATTAAATGCTAGTCTCAAGTGCTCGGCTCCCAGCTGAAGGCGGCCCCATTAGCATAACACTGATGTTTAATTTTCATACGCATAATTAGCCGTATATTGAACGCTAATAGCAACACGCGGCCTCCCGGCGCTGAGCACCGGGCTGTGAGCCGGCCCGGCTGAACCTCCCTGCGCACCGAGGCCGTCGGGGCGCGCAGCGAGCGGGGCCCGGGTCCCCGCGGTCAGACCCAGCCGGGCAGAGGGAGGCCCCGAGGAACGCTCCGTTCCCAGCCGCACACGGTCGCGCCGAGGCGGCGGAGTCCGGCGGCGGGGCCGGGCGGGAGCGGGGCCCATGGCACAGCCCCGGCTGTGCTGGTGCTGGCTTCGCAGAGCTGACACGAACGTGCCCCAGTCTCTGCTCCGTTTTTTTTTTTTTTTTTTCTTCCCCCCTTTTTCGCTCTGTCGGTTTTTATTCCCCACTTCCTTCCGCCTCTTTTCCGGCCCCCCCCCCCCCTTTTTTTTTTTTTTCGGTTTTGTTTTGTATCGCATGCGATGCGTACGGTTCATTCCCACCACCTCGCTGAGGACCGGTGCCCAGGGGCAGCAGTGCAGCCCCACGCGGACCCTCCCGGCCACGTAAGTGACCGCCCGGGCCGGGGCCGCGGCTCCGCGCTGCGAGGGAGGCGGGGTGGGAGCGGACTGGGACAGAACAGACGGGACGGACGGGACGGTGCAGCGGCGGCCTCGGGGGAGGCGGGCACGGCGGCCCTCGCCTTCCCGGGCAAAGAACAAGCGGCGGAATCTCGGTGCGACTGAAAAACGTGTTGGATGCATCGTTTATTTGTACAGGTTTTAAGGTCTTCCAATATAATCTATGAGGCAATCGAGCTGAAAGGCTGCCCTGTGGTATTGGGAACAGGCTGGGGGCTGGTCCTGCTTCTTAAAAAGATGCTGTTAGAAACGATTAGAGCTGACAGCTCACTGTACTCTAGTGAAAACAAACGGTTCAGGGAACGGGAACCAGTGGCCGTCCCGCCCGGCCTGCCCCAGCAGCGGCCCAGCAGCTCCGCCCGGGACACCCCCGCCGCACGGCCGCTCCGTCGGGCCGATTCCGAGGGGCGCAGAGCAAACCCTCCCCCAGGGCCGAACCCCTCCTTCTCTTCCGAGCGCTCCCGGCGCGGAGCACCCCGTTACGCACCGTGCGCGGCGCGGAGCTGCGGTTATCCGTCTCTGGAACAGCGCTCTCCGCGTCTCGTTTTTAATCCTTTCTTGTGCGGCGTAGAGAGAAACGGGCCGGGGCAGGAAAGGGAGAGCTGCTGTAGAACTGAGGGGAAGGAGCCGCAGCCTGTGCTCCCCCCGCTACGCCCGCAAACTTTTCTTTCCGTCCCGGCAGAAGTTCCAGCCCCGTTCAGGGCCGCTGAGGGCAGAGTGGCCGCACTTTCCCTGCGAGGGGATCCCCGCGCTGCTCCGCCGCGGATTCGCGTGTCCCTCCCGGCAACCTGCCCCCCTCCCCTACGGCCGGACCCTTCCCCGGCGAGCTGAGGCTGAGCCGCTGCTGCCGCAAACCAAGAGGCTTTTATTCAACACTCACCGGGTACCGCGCAGAGCACCGTGCCGGAACGAGCCCCCGAGCCGCGTCCCGTGTCCCCTCAGTGCCCCCAGAACCACCCGGAGCTCAGCGCTGTCCCTGCGGGGCCGAGGACGCCCAAAACACACCGAGCCCTCCACTCCCCGCTGCGTCCTTAGGCTTCTCCCGGCACCTTAGAGAGGATTTCTGTTCCCTCCGAGGTAATGACGACGGTGTGCTCGAACTGCGCTGATCTGCAACAGCGAGCGGTTAGCGGGGCGTTAGCACGCCCGTAAGACTCACCGGCCGCCAGCGCTCAGCTCCGCCGCTCGGGAAACAACAAAATCGGGCACCTTTTATTGTCTACCGAAATTGCCGTCCATTTGTCCTTCAGAATCTTAAATTCGGGAGAACCCTCCATTATTATTGGCTCTGGAACGAGAAAAAAACGCCCGAAGTGAGCGGTGCTGCTGCGAGCAGGGGGGGCCCGGCGGCAGCTTCCACCCGCGCTCTGCACCGCGCTGCCCCACCGGGGCCGCACCGGGGGGGGGGGGGGGGGGACGCAGCGCTGCGGTGCGGGGAAGGTGCGCTCCGCTTTCGTAACAGCAGGGAAATTTATTCGAGCTTTCATTAAGACTCCGTAGTAATGATCAGAGCATCAAAGGTGGACAGTTCAACACATCTGAGTTGTTGTTTTTTTTTTTTTAAACAGACTTAAAATGTTCAATTAAATCAGCAAAACAGCGATTCGGCTAATTGCCCCGTCGGGAGGAATGGGCTTCCACCCCCGGCACCGGCACTCGCGTTGTGGGGCGGCTCTCACGAACCCGGCGCCGCCAGCCCGGCCCGGCGCAGCTCAGGCGGCAGCGGGCAGCGGGACACAGCCGCGCTCTGCTGTCTGCACACCGCCACAGCCGCGCTGCCAAAACGACGCGTCAGATCCGCCGCTTAATAAGATTTACGATCAGATTTTTCCTTCCCGAATTCGTGTCACTCGGGAGATCTGTCGCCCAACTGATCCCTCGCTGCATTTTTTTAGAATAACATTTGAATCTCCTTCCCAGAGGCCAGTGTCACCGCCGTCCCCGTTTCTGAAGGGACGCTTCTCTGCTCAAAGAAATGGCACGGAGCTGCGTTGTTGTGTGTGTGCTTTTTTAAAGACAAACACAGAACACATTTACTAACCTATTGTGAACGCCATTCCCTCCTCCATTAACAAATCACTGTCATTGGCTAGAAAAGAAAATAAAAACGCTTTTATAGTTGTTGTCTCGTTCACCTTTTTTTTTCTTTCCTTTTTTCATTCTTTCTTTCTTTCTTTTTTTTTTTTTTTGGTAACAGCGCCCAGCACTCGGTTTCAGAACCCGTTCCGGCTCACAGGTGCCGCGCACGCCGGCCCCGACACAAGACCCGATCCACGCACCCGTTCTCATTCATTGTCCCTGCCGCCCATCCCACCACCCTACAGCTCCACCGGGGCTTTTCCACTCCCGCCGCCGTTTTTCTCCCCAGCCTCAGCCCCGACGGCTCCTCGGATCCCGGGACAAGTCTGGGAGGATCGCCCGCGGAGATTCCCCCGCGGGTTCGGGGCTGCCACCTCGGTCTCGGATCGCACTTCTGCCTCCGGAGCCCTCTCAGCGGGAGGAGACGGTGCTCCGGTCGGGGGCCGCTTACCGTGGTGCCACACCTCGGGGTGCCCGTGGAAGTAGGACCCGATGCCGTGGCCGACGAAGAAGGGGCACACCTGGAAGCCGCCCCGCTGTGCCACAGAGCTGCAGGGCAAAGAGGACACCGTTAGCGAGCACGGCCGACCCTGCCACACATCCGTACCGCCATCAGCAGCACCCAGCGCGGGGCCGCTGCCAGCTCTGAAAGAAAGCAGCCATTGCATAACCATCATTAGGTTTCAGAGTGAATGGGCCTGTCGGGGCAGAGCACAGAGCAGTGCAGCCCCTGCTGCCTGCAGTGCCCCGCTGCCGTGCACCTGCGGCCTGTGCCAGTGTGGAGGGAAACACCAAGCTGTTCCCCTCTGAAATCTGCAAACATCCAGTGCCAAAATGTACTGCAACTCCAGAAAATCTGTTCATGCTATAATGAACAATGTATTTCTACGGAACCCATCAGCACAGTCCCCAAACCAAATCATCATCATTATGGCACTTCAGTTCTGCTGGGAAGATCTGTCTGGCCCTTCACAGTCTCTCAAAAAGAGCATCTTCCAGAGAGACAGATGTCCTGTCTGCAGGAACAGAGCCTGACTCCAGGCCTCTTCCATGGCAGGAAAGCAAAATCCCACCCTGGTGCCCAAAGCTGGGGACCCAGAGGTCTGGGAGTACCCTGTGGTGCAGGCTGGGCTCTGCCAGCAGACCACTCCACAGCACTGACCCAGGCAGCTCAGCCAGCAGAGCCAGCCCCATCCCAAATGGAAATCTGGGGCACCTGAGGTGGAGAGCAAGTGACAGGGGAGCTGCTCCTGAGTATCATCCCCACAGTGTGCCCAGAGCAAACATGAGCACAGAAGCGGGACAGGAGGCAGTCTGTCTGAATAGATTTTGTCTATGAACCTAAAAGCTTCGTTTGCTCACTTAAGATCACGGTGGGCCCTTCACACTTCAGGTTTGCTCGTAGTGACAGCTGAACAAACATGCCTGCTGCCTCAATACAGAGAGCCATCACATTTCTATCTGGAGAAGACTGAAAATTTCATGTTTAGCTGTCCCCAAATTCCTAATTTCTGGCAAAGAGGGATACTAATATGGCTAGAAATTGGGCCTCGATTTGTGGCACTCAAGGTCCACAGCTTGATGTTATATATTGTTTATGTGGAAAAAAACCCCATGACGGCTTATGCAGCAAGAGGTCCCAGAAGTGAGGGAAGTCCATGCCCCCCACTCTGTCAGCCAGCCTGGGTCATGGCTGGGGCTGGCTGTGACACTGCTGAAGGCCAAAGAAGATCAGAGAGGAATCACAAAGTCAGATTACTCAGAAATATACACAAAATGAAATGGAAGGTCTCCGGTGACCCAGCCTACAGCAATGCAGATAATGGTTCCCAGATGGGGGAAGCGATTCCCTGAAGAGAGATGGGAGGCCTGACATGCACCACATGGTGAGCCGTCCCTTCTGCTTCACAGGGCTTTCTGCAAGAGCGCAAATGGCTCCATCAGCTGCTTTGAGGCTGTGCCCCATGTCCAGCTGAGCACGGGCACCTGGGGCGCTGGTGTGGCAGTGTTCCCTACTCTTGCCCTGAAAGAAGTGGCTCTTGTGCATGGCAGTGATGAAGTCTGCCACTTCCTTGCCCAAGAGATCAAAAACATCAGTACTTAGGTGGTTGGGACCAAAACAAGGGATGCTGGAATCAAGACAGGAGATGTGGAGCTTATGAGCTGTGACACCCACACTGACAGGCACCTGTGCTCTCCTGTCTTCCCCCTGGAACTTGTCTACAAGCTGACTTGGTGTTCTTTACCAAAAAATGCAGTGACCAATGAATCTGACATGACATGCAGAAAATCTGAGGAGAAGATAAGCTGCAGGTCTACAATGTGGTCACATTCAGTCTGGTTTTCACATTGTGCTTCAGAAGCAACGTATGGGGAATTTCAAAGCACTCTACAACTACCAGTTTCACTTCAGAGTACTGAGAAAACCCAGTGAGCTGTCACACCCACAAGGGCACTGGGAAAACCCTGCTCCCATCACGAAGGTGGCTGCAGCAGGGCTGTTCTGTCAGCATGAGTGTGCTGCTCACACAGGGAGTGCTGACTGAATTGCTGGCCTCAGCCATCTCTCTGCCCACCAGCATCCAGGGCTGCAGGACCTGGCTAAGACACCTGGACGGCACAGAACGGGGCATTCTGCCCACTTTCGCCATTGCAGCTGACAGAAGCTCAGCGTTTTGGCCTGGCTGCCTCACTCAGGATCTGCCAGCAGCAGCCTTTCTCTCCAGCTCTCCCTGGAGGGCAGCCCCAGAGGATTACAGGTCCCGCTCCATGTAGACACACCTGGAGTGGCGCTGGCTGCAGATGGGACAGGAGAGCGGGAGAGAGGCAGGGCTGAGGGGAAGGAGAGCAGCAGTGTGGGGCTGAGGCATGGGGCTGCCTCCACTCAGCTGGGGCACGACCCAGTCCTGCCGATGCCCACAGACTGCACGGACATGCTGTGTTGGCAGCACAAAAAAAACATGGGGATTCTTTACCACAACTGTTGTTAAAAATATCCATTGATAACATTCACCATTACGCATTTTATTCTTGGAGCCACGTAGCACGCTTGGGCAGAGGTGAATTGGTCAGGATTAAAAGCATAATCATTTAATGAGCCCAGTACTTGATTTCATGTTTTGCTGCCGAGCGGTACAGCCCAGCAGCTGCAGTTGAGTACCTGCAGGGCTGCTCCTCTGCAGCAGGTGGCAAAGTGCCCGCGCCGGGATGGAACAGCAGCAGCCAAGCTGGAAGGGGAAGCTGGAAGGGAAAGTGAGGGCAGCTCATGGACAGAGCTCCCATATGCTGTCATTGTGCTCCTGAGGGGACGGCAGAGCTGGGCGTCAGCTCCTTCTCTACCAGATGGCATCTATCCAAACCCTTGCCGAGGAGGGATGAGTGTGGAGATGTGCTGCAGCCCAACAAACTGCAACAATGCAGCAACAGGCAGGGTCATGTTTCTGTGAGCTCTCCCCGGGGCTCTACCCCCCCTCCCCCCAAAAAAAAAGAAGTTTTGGGGTGTATGGGACAAATCTCTCCCACTGAGAGGCTGAAAAGCAAGTTGGCAAGACATCCTTATAGGGCTGGTCCTGGGCCTCCCACAGAGCCCCCATGAGCATCCAGGAGTAAATAGGTGTCCCAGCCCCAGAGCAAACAATATCCATTCTCTCAGGACTGGGACTCCCATTCTGGGACCAAAAATTCCCAAACCTACACTTCCTTTTCTTTCTACTGGATTCTGTTGCTTTTTCCTCAGGCTAGGTCTGATCTAGTACAATAAGTCCTCACTAAGGAAACTAAGCAAACCAAACCCTTCTTTGAACCTGGCCAACATCCCACACTGCAACCTGGGCTGAGCATGGCAGGGAACCCATCCCCAGCTACGGGCACTTCCCCCAGCGCCTGCACCACTCCCTGGAGCCAGAACTTCCCCACCTGCAGCCTTGCAGAGCAGCATGACCAACCCTACCCACCGGCCAGCCCGTCCCACAGCAGCGGGCAGTGAGTCCACCTGGGAGACACCAGGAGATAACGGATCCATGGGCACTGCTTTCTTATTTAGTGACATGGATGCATGTATCTTTTTTGAAGTTAAAAGTAATCAGGCTTTTCTTAAACGTACTGTTAGCAAAATGCCCACCAATGGGCATGTTTGCTTTCTTTCTTTCCTTTTTTTTTTTTTTTTTTAAATTCTTGAAACTGTTATCAACCTAAATTAGATTTGCATGTGGCAAAAAATATTTACTTTCAATAGAACCATATTAACTAATGTGAGAAAATAACAAAATTTCTCAAACAGTAGTTTTCACTTAAAGTAGTAATCCTAGACTGAGGGAATGCACTAGTTCAGGGATTCCCCATAATGACAATAAATGTTGAGGTATAATTAGTAATATTTTTGAAAGCCAACAATTGTTTCTTGAAAGAAAGGTACATTTCAGTTTCAAACTGGAACACAAATTACTGTATTTTTCTTACAATAGTGTTGAACTTTTATTTGAGGTTCTCTGTTTCTGAAAGCAGACATGATGGATTGAAATAAAAGATAATTTATTGCAGTGCTTACTTTCAAGTGCAGAGAGAAGCAGTGTAATTGTAATTTACTGTAGCTGTCAAGGAAAATCTATCACAGATGACATTAAAATGACTTATTTTGCCTGAGCCACTTATTGTTTAAATGTGCATAATCTGATAGAAACAGATTTTTAAAAATCTGCTTTATATTGTTCTAAATTAATATCAAAACATATACTTAGGAGTTAAGCATTTTAAACCATTTATTAATACTTTTCTCACTACTATTTTTTTCCTAGGAGTTGAAAATTGGTTCATTTAACAATACCACTTTGTGTTTTCTAGCTCTATACACCCACAACAGTTCTACATATCTAAGCTCAGTGGCTAAAAAGTAGATTTCAAACCAGGTTTGTTTCTGTCTGAAAGAGAAATGCCACCAGCAGTAGAAGGAAATGGGAATACAGGGCCCAATTCTGTTCCCACTGGGGCCAATTGACAGTTTTGCCACCATCTTCAATAGGAACAGGTTAGCAAATATTCCCATTCTTCCTGGCATAGTAACTCCTGAATCAACAATCTAGTTTTTGCAAGTCCTAGGCGATGTGACATGGAACTGCTGCCCATGAAACACTCTGTTTCAGCTACTGAGCTTCCGCAACAAAAAAATATATTATGATGCAAGCTTATTTCTGCAATACAATTGTTCCTAAACCATTTATAGGAAGCAAATATTCTGATTTTTGGTGTCTAAGATACATTCTTGAGCAACTTTATAGAAAATATGGATGAAAGATACCTAGACACATCTCCATTCCAATGGGCCTAAATGTTCTCAGTCGTTTACAATCTTTAAAGTCTCCCAAAACAGAAGAATTCGATAGGTGGATGCAAATGCAGAAAGCTGAGCAACCAGAAATACACAGATTCACCCAATTTCTTTCAGCAGAGGAGCTGTTGAAGGGGTTCTGAACAAATGGCACATTTAAATCATCTACGCAGTAAAATCTAGAAAAATAAAATTAACAATCTACTATTTCATATGTAGGATTGGACATCTACTGGCTTTGATTCATCTGCTTTCAGAGGGAGCACTGCCGATATATTTACACTCTGCAAGTAAACTGACCTCCGTAGCAGCACAGTAAAAATTCAATGTCACATTCAATTCTGTTCTTTTTTTTTATCATTCTTTTTTTTTTCTTCGTCTTTTTTTTTTTTTTTTTTTTTTTAAATACAGCTAGAATTAATGTAGTGAATCTGTAATGAAATGCATTATCCTGCATGGAGATTTATCAGATTTTCCAATTGAATGCCATGCTTTGCTCGCACTAGCTGGAGTTCACCTGCATGTTGGTGTGGCGTGTGGCTCCTTTTTGTAAAGAGTTAAGTTGAACACAAAAAAAGGGAACAAAGGTCAGCACCCAGCCGCCACTTGAATGTGAGATTTTTCTTTTTATTCCCCTTGATGTATACTAGGCTCTGTGTTATTAGTCTTAATGATGGAAAATTGTAGTGTTGATACAAATCTTTTTTTCAAAGTAGTAGGCGGGAGCTCCATTTGTTAGTAAGTTTTTTTGTGACTAAAAGCCATGGACAGTACATTTATGTAGCAGTAAAAGGCCTAGATGCTCTTTCCATAGCAGAGCTAATTATTCCTACTGTGACCTTACTGATCTACCCTGTTCCTAGTACATCTCATCTGCACGCCTGTTCCTCTGTGTAGATGGTGTCAGAGAATATGAAAAACCCTATAATGAAACCATTTTCATGATGGAGAAAGGCTACTGGAGTTGCACTTGCTACAAAGAGGCTCAATTATATGAGTAATTGTGATAATTTTCTACATTCATAGCCTTCAATGGGGAAAAAAGAATGAGAGCCACAAAGGAAAATTACTTTAACAAGAAAGTACAGAGAGTAAAAATGGAAGAAGAGACAAAAAGGGGGAAAAAATAACCAGAAAAAAAGTTTAAAAAATAGATCTGGAGGGAGGAATAGCAAGACAGGGAGAACAACAGAAATGCTCAAAAAGCCTATGTGCAGCTGTGTTGCACAATTAAATTGAATTTTTTTTTTTCTGCAGTTGATGAATGTGACTACTGCAAATGTGCCTCTGTAGTTAGCTATCATTTGTTGTTCCGTGACAGGAAAAGGATAATTACCTCTCAGAGAGAATCAAAGGCTGACATGCCCTTTAGACACAGCCATGAATGCAGAGCTCGATAGAATGCTTGAATAAGAATCTAGTGTTCTGTGCCCCCTTCTACTCAAGAATAAATTTTGTTAAAATGCAAGAGCACCACCAGTAAATTTGTTGAACCCTAGGTGTTCAAAAATATGAGGTGCATCTATCGACTCATCCCATTTGCAAAAATAAAACTACATTTTGAATTCACTTCTATTATATTCATGGACAGTAAGATAGTGAGATATGCATTAAATTTCTTTTCCCAGTAGGGGTCTGATTCAACATTTCCTATGAAAGAACAGAAAGACACTATCCTTTTTCTCCAGGCTAGTTAGCCTATAATTTAAAACTGTCAAAAACACAATTTTATACAAAGTCTTCAATAAAAGCTTCTCAGATATAACCCAAAGAGGTTTTACTAAAGTTTGATTCAGACTCTGTTACAATATTTTTAAAGCTATAAACACATCTGACTGATATTTTGCCGTTTGCTTTTTTCCTTAAAGTATCTGAAGATTTACAAAGAAAAAAAAAGCAGCATCCTTTCAAGGTGACTAAGCCTTCCAGCTTTTAAGTAATCGCAACGTATTCAATAGTATGCTGGGACCATTAACAGCCCAATGAAGTATTGCTTAATGAAATGTATACAATATATGTCTTTTTAATTTAATTTTATTTTTTGCAAACATTTTTAAATGCTCTATAGGCACCTAAAAAAAATTAAGCACAATTTTATTCCAATCCGCTAGAAGAGCCATGAGTGATAGCTAGAACAGATGCAAAACAGGGAAAAATCTCTTAATGTGAGCTCTTTCTTCCCCATGACGTTAGCATGCACTGCTCTTTATAAGATAAGAAGCTCTCGAGTTAAATATTTTTGTACTTTTTAAACAAAGAGACTTATCTATGTTGACTAACTCCTTTGTAAGATTCGTTATTGCTATACAATGAAAACAATGGCTTCTAACTTTCTTACATCATTAGACAGATGAGGTATAGTTTCACAAACAAGTAAAAAACAAACAAACAAAAAAAAACGAAAAACCCACCACAGATTACATCTGTTAATATAAATCTACCTTATGAATATCTTTGATTCTTTCCACAGTTATCTTTGCTGAGCCTGGTGTAACTCACTTAAAAAAAATCCCTCTTACCCAAGGAACAACATTATAGCTTGGCAGTTCACATACTGATATCAGACTGAAATGATGGTTTTGAATCATAAAACATGTCATCAGCTTTATACCAAACCTCCAATAACCTTTGTCCCACTTGCCAGCCCTCCCTTTACTTGTCAATATAAGGCTTACCTGATTGTGTTTCCAATTACAGAGAAGGGAGCCCCTGGTCTGCAAGCTGCAATTGCTTCATCTCTACATTTCCTGGCAACCTCCACTAACTTTTGACCAGATTTATCCACACTGCCCACCAAAAAGGTTTCAGAAGTGTCACCATGGTAGCCATTGTAATACACCTAAACACATGCAGAAATGTAAAGACAGTTTCTTGTTTTGCATCCAGAAACATATCATCTAAACTAAATCCATTCTTTCTAGGAATGAGCTATGTATTGCAACAGACAGGTCACTGGTAGGCTGCACGTGCAAGAATGAGACTGGAAAAGCAAAACACTGGAGGAAGGGGAAAAAAAAAAAGACTGCAAGGTGCTTAAGAGTTGCTAATTAAAAACTCGACAAATACAGAAGTTGTGTGTAGCCACCCAGCAGAGCACAGGAGGAGACATGGGTGACGCTGCTCAGCTAGGGTACAGGAGCATGCCAGAAGCTAGGAGGGGGCCATGTGGACACTCAGTGCCAAGGGGGTCCCTGGGCTGGGATGGGGAGAGCTGCCAGCCCATCAGCAGTGGTTGGGAGAACCGTCCCTCCACAGGGAACGTCCCCATGCCAGTACGGTGGGGCTCTGCTCAGGCAGAACCTGTTGTACTAATGACCTGCTGGCTTTCTGTTTGTTTGTTAGTCATTTCATAGGCTCAAAGCCTCAGCTTTCCTGAAGTTCCCTCTCAGGCAGAGCTGTGTGGCACCATGTGGAAAGGGCTTTTTCAGCTCTGCATTACGGCAGGAGGGACACAACTGTGGGAGCAAGCCAAATTTCCCTACCAAAAGACAAATTGTAATGGGGCACAGTTTTGATCTTCTAAAACATTTTTTTCTGCAAACAGTGGGCAACTATCCTCCTGGGACTAATGACTCACCAAGACTGAAGCACTGAACTTTTGCCACTCGCAAGCTATTTGTGAAAGACACAGACTCGCATTCCTTTTGCTCAATTGCAAATGGAAAAAAAAAAATTGGCTACAGACGGTTTATCTCAGGGCCAGGTTTGTGTTGGGGGGGGAGACGTAAAGAAAATGCAGGCAGCTGCTGGTGCACAGCACTGCACAGGACAGTGAATGGCAGCGAGGATCCAACTTTGCAGTCCTCCCGGCGCACACCTCCCTCTGCCAGCTGGAGCTGCTGCTAGCTCTGCTTTTACACTTTAATGCCCGCTGGAGAGGTTTCACTCCAGCTAGTTCGTATGTAAGCCAAATGAATTCAGTTGTAGCTCTAGCAAGTACGGCACTTAAAAACCAAAGAAAAACATTACACTTCATCATCCTGGAGAAATGAGTACAGATTTAAAACACAGCAGAGCTTAAAAATAATTGCATTTACTGCTGGCCATCAACTGCAATTATGTATTTTTAACATTAATAAACTACAACCACAGCAACTGTAACACACTAATTCCTTAAAAGTCAATGACAGATTTGAGTTGCAAGAAGCTTTACCTGCCAATAGTTGGCTGGAAATTGTGCAATGCTGAAAGTTCACCGATGCATAATGCTTCTGTTTCTATACTTAAATACATTCTAAAGGCTACACGATGAAGCCAATAAAATTTGTATTTCACCTATGAAATTCTACCATCTTAATTGAGCAAAAATGGATTTTTTCTTCAAATAATTCATATGTTGCACAAAGTGTTTACAGTTAATAACCAGAATATTATTTAATCATTTTATAGAACCTGTATGCAATTATAAACAATTTGTTGTGGCATATTTACTTTGATTTTTACACCGTTCCCCTGTGAAACATCCCAATTCTGCTCATTAAAAATAAATTAAAAGATCAATTAGCAACGCTGCAAAGTAATATTTCTTCCTTAAATTGTTTGGAACTGAACCATTCTCAAACACAGTACAGTTCAGTTTCATACAATATAAAACGTTTTCAAAGACAATTAGCAATTTCTACCCTTGCAGGTATTTTCACATTCATGAGAACTCTGAGTTTTATTTTGCTTTTTGAGGGTAAACGGAACACAGTAAGAATATATTTTCCAAAAGGCCACTAATATTTGGTTGTACATGCTTTGAAAAGTGGGGTGGAAAAGATGCATACTCCACATTGATACAGAAATATCTGGGTTAGCATATTGTGGAAAGGATCTGTGAAATGAATCTGAACAGTTGTGCTTTTTTCTAAATCTAAGGAGTTGTTAATATTATCCTGACAGATGAAATAACAGCAACAATGACAAAAAAAAAACCAAAACAACACCAACAAATGAACCTTAATGAGTTAAAAGAAATGAGTTGTTAAATCCTTGGCTGTTGTAAGCTGATTTGGTCTAGTAAAATGAGCAAAGCTACACCAGTTCACCACAGCAGAAAATTAGGTCCAAAATATTTTGCAAAAATGAAAGATCACACTGTGTGAAGCTGGCAGTCAGAATTCTACAATTAGAAAGTATGGAGATGGGGAAGAAATGGCAAGGACAAAAAAATCCCCAGAACAACGCAGTTCTGGATCAGACATATACCATGGGAAAAGGTCAATGACCCTAATGTTCATAGGAAAAGTGATTTAAAAGCTGGAATCTCATGCTCGGAGGTAAGTCCAACCGGGATTTCTTCACTTCTACTAGCGTGAAATTTGGGCCCAAGAAAAATAGTATTAAGTTATCAAGAGTTTTTTAATGATTAAAAATCTCATCCCTATGGTACTCTTTTGTATGTTGCATATCGGAAAATAAAGGCAGAATTCAAAAGACATCTGTGTCTGTATTAAAAATAAACACCACTTTGGGAAAATAAAAGCATGTGCAATGAAAAGACAAAAAGCTTCTGCAACACACAAATACACTGTGCTGCCTATATGGTACGAGAATTAAGTTCCCAGTTTCTGTATTTTCCTGCTCCCACAAAAATCCAGCCGGTGTTTATTTAAGCAGCTGTAATTGACCATTCTCTGGAAATATTAAGTCACGGTTATATCACACTATTTCTGTTTCTGTGCAAAAGGTTCAGGGCTTTTATACCAGAAATGGAACACAACACTACCTTCGGGGATTTTAATAAATGTAGGGAACACTGCTAGCAAAAGAGTTGCTGTCCAAATAGACTGACATACACAGGCCAATGTAGCCTCTAATGACAGAGTAAGATAATGACAGGCCCCACTCAAAATCAGCAGGAAGAGGAAGATCAATCTTGGCAGAGTGAAGGAAAAATGCTGGCTTTCTTCATGTTAGCTCATCTCATACATATCTATCTTCAGCTGCTGCCCAGTACTGCGGTGCTCTGCATTAACTACACAGTGGATCAATAACAATTACACCTTCTCAGAAACATGACACATAGCAGGATTGGGTTGACATTTCACTTAGGCCAACATTGATCTCAGTGCATCTGATTCCAGTCCTAAATTCAAGTCAGGCCTGGGTCTAGCTGGAATAAACACACAGTTAAAAACAAAAAAGGAAACCAGCTGCTTGTGCCTTGCCTCAGAAGTAAACAGCACATCCATCTGTGCGCTCCCCATCTCCCATCCACTATTCTTCCTGTTGCTACCAGGAACTCTAAAGTTGATCAAAGACTATTTTTTATATGAATTACTCACCGTGACATCAATGTTGATAATATCTCCATCCTGAAGAGGTCGACTGAAACAAAAACAGAAAGGAGAAAAATAATGGTGACAGACGGTTCCCAACAAAGGGAACATAAGAATAAACACCTAATGACACATACATAAAAATCAGAGGGTAGAGATTTTGTGATGGAGGAAGGCTGAGGAAAACAGAATAACCGTTTTTAACGTTCAGCTCTGACTACTTTGAGAACAAGCGTAGCTGAATATAAAATAATGAGAAACAACTAGTGGGAAATATATATCAACAGCTGAAAAATCCACTATTATGTTTATTCTTTTTCTCTCACTGGGGTTTGTATTTTACTTTGTGAGCAGCTGAATGTGTTGCAAATGATGATAATAAAAAAACACGTACATTCAAATATATTTATTCCTTACCCTATACTTATTTCACTGGAGAAAAAAAAAAATCAGAATTATTCTCTGTACTGTTTTTTTTTTTTATTATTATTATTTATTTTCCATGCACTAAATTCTAAAGGCAGTATGCTGTTTTTTTCCAGTATCTGGACAAACAGGATAATATTACTGCTTTTCTACTTCAAATACACTTCGATAGCATCTATCAGCATTGTATGCTAACATGATATGCATCTGCAATACATCTACATGTGACATACAGTTAAGCTGAAATATGTTCAATATTAAGCACAATTAATTAATTTCAGGTCAACGCTTTCATTCCTGGTGGTAAAATGTAAATTATTGGGGAAATACCTGTCAGGAATACCATGACATACCACGTTGTTTACAGAGGTACAAACAGATTTTGGAAAACCTCCATAGCCCAGAGGTGAAGGATAGGCATTCTGTCTGATTATTTCATGATGAACAATGGAATCTATTTCTTCAGTTGTCATGCCAACCTGAAATATCAAAAATAACATTCTGTTAAAAAAGCAAAGCTAGTTTCTCATATTTACCGAATATGATTGCAGCCAAACACCAAATCTTGGGTGTTTCAAATTCACTGCTTTGATACAACACATGAAGCTGTCTGATATGCTTTATTGACATATTGGACTATTTTTTAAAGAGAACAATGTTTTAAACCAAGGATGCAGTAGGAACAAGCACTCAAAGGTTCTTAAAAAACCCTAAAATATGCTCTACTTCCTTCCACTCCTTTTGTCCACATTTGCTCTCAAAGACACTGGTTTTCCATGGCCTCTTGTTTCAGTAGCTGCTACAGAAATGGTTTTCATGCTTCCAGTCATGTTTGAAACATACTACTTTCCTCTTTTATTTGTAAATAAAGGATATTACTGCCTAGTCCATATATCACGCACTTGCACATCTTATGAAATAGTTCTCTGAGTATTCCTTCATGTTGTAAAAGATCTAAATATTTGAGTTTATATCTTGAAGATATTTTACTTCAAGTTGCCATAGGTTACATGGCCACAGTGAATCTACACGCACTTGTCCATCATTCTTTGGAATGTACACTTTTATGCTTGATGCTTTCTAGATTAATCTTCTTGTCATGATTTTACATATTAAAAAAACTCATAAATCATTCTGGCATTTTTTGAGAATCTGTGGGATGGAAAACAAACATGCTTAAAATACTGTTCTAGCTTTTCTTTGGGATCGACTCTGTCTTGAAACGGTTAGAGCTGAAATTTGAAATTTGGTAGGGAAACCTCCCTCATTGGGAAGAAGTGTCTTTGAGGGTTCCTGTGCAAATTGATTTTGATTTGAAAGAGTTTTGAGCCTTTGAAAATCATACTTCATACACACACATTACAGCAGCTATGATTTCTGAGGACATTTCACTAATGCGTGGAAAGCAGGTAAGCTGCAGTGCAAAAGGCATACATAACCATATGCTGAAATATTCAGCAATCACATACAGAGAATACAAGGGAACACACTTGTGTCCTGTGCTGAGGATAAAGCTGGGTCTATTTGCTCAGCTTGCATCTTGCTCAGCATAGAAGCATGGCTGGGCAGATGAAGAGTGACAGCAACACCCAATATGCAATTTGGGGTTCCCGTGCAGCTGCCCTGCTCTGCAGCAGCTGTGATGGCTGCAGCTTCTGCCCAGTTTGTGCCCAGTGTTGCAGACAGCAGCTCTGGTTCCGTGCAGGTTTGTTGCTTCTGCCTTCACTCACCCATATATTACCTGCAGCAAACAGGCAGACGGAAGCACAGTGCATCACTCTGGGTGCTGCCCCTGCCCAAGGAATTCAGGGCAGCTTTTGGATGACCAGTGGACAAGTCTGCGCTGCCTGTGTGGGAGACTTAGGTACTACAAAAAGTTCTGCTTTTCGCATTACCCGTTTTACTTGCATCTACAGTGCAGCACATCCCTTACAGTTGGCTAGGCAATGTGACTGCATAAAATAAAAACTACTGCCATGTCATAGAATGTGCTGTTCTATTCCCAAATCTCTTCCCCAAATCTAGGAAGTGCTATCATATATAACACCACATGCTATTTTGAAGTCCAATGGGAAGTAAATGGCAACAGCAAAAAGACATGCTCAGCCCATGGTGCCTCTATATCCAACTGTTGTGACGCCACTGTTGTCACATTGGGGACACTACTGCTGGCAGATCACAGTGTCGACACAAGCTTGCGTGGAGGGCTGTGCGCAAGGTTCAGTAGGAGAGCAGAAACAGGTGGAGAGATGGGGCTCTTCAGATAAAACTGGAATGCAGAGTCTCCTTTACAAGGCCAGCCTAAAAGAGCTTTGTTTGCTTTCTCCAGCACCCTGAAAGCTATAGGAGTTCTAATCACTGCGTGAAGGGAATGGACTCAAGGAAAGGCAGGAAGCAGCTTAAATTAAAGAGCAGGGCTGGCATGAGAACAGATGAGTACAAACTTGTTGCACAAAGACGCTCCCTGCTGATGAAGGGAGGCCCTGGGACATGCTTCCATTCAGCCTTGAAGAAACACTTGTAGTACAAAGCGGAGCTGGCCTGGGCAGTGTCTCTGCTCTGAGTGCCGCTTCCCTCCCTCCTGGCCTATGCCAGCTCCTGGTCATCATTCCTCTCACACATTCTCCTGTATTGTGAAAATATAGTGAAAACTATATTGCGCTCCATATAAATGCATTTTATGCACAATAAAAAACATGTACGATAACACAGTTTTACTGAAAATCTACTCTCGTTCATAATCCCCACGTTGCACTCTTGAGGTAAAGTCCTGATTCTTCAGATACATGTACATGTCTTTACAGAAGCAAATTTTACTGTATTTTAAATACAGGAAATAACTGCACATAAAACATCATGTCTGCATATCCATAAAATTAAAGCCGCAGGCATTTTGTTACTCGCCACCCCAGCTCCAGAACTAAATCTCTGGGACAGTGAGATGAGAACAGATAGAAAAATGCATGCTAAACTGATATGTTTTTCCCTTTTTAAGTAAATGACATTGACTTGCAGTCTCCATCTATCTCTGCATCTCATAGCTACTCTCCCATTTTACACTATTCAGTATGCTATTACATGAAATATCAAGGTAAGGTGAAAAATCACTCCTTCATCTGCAAAAACTTGTAGTAGGCTCCTCCCAGCCTATTTATTCTTGAGAGGTACCCCAAAAAGAATATGGTAGAAACATTACTGGAAACCTTGAGGCTTTATTACCAATGCACTCCGGAAAATAGTGTGGAGCTTGGCAGCTGTTTTTTTCCAACAGCAGTTCACAGACTGGTGCTGTGCCAACCCTGCGGGACAGTAGGAGTTGAAGGATGAAGGGGAAGAGCGGGAGCAGCCTGGCCCCTTGGCCTTGCACACATGCAGAGTCAAAGAGCAGAATAGATGAGGAAGATTGGCTGTAACATTACAGGAAAAAAAAAAAAAAAGTATCATGGGCCTTCTGAGAAATTCATTTGATTTGGCATAATCCGAACAGAGGAAAGATTACAGAGACTGCACCCGAGCCAGAAGCTCAGACTGCATAGATTTAAAATACAGAAATAGGTAAGTAGGTATATCAGGAAGCGAATCAGAAGTTAACAAGTCCTTTTTCAATGTTTATGTTACAGTTGAATGTACGATAGAAACAGCAAAAGGAAAAAAAAACATAGGAAAAAAAGTAAGTGAAAGCATAAAAGACATTCAAGCTGTTTGGGGACTTACGTAATCATTACCTTTAAGCCCCTTCCAGCCAGAAGCAGGACATGACGGGCCAACTGACAAGCCTGACGAAGCCCTTGAATCTGATCTTCATTCTTAATTTCTATGTCGTCTCCCCAGTCTGGTACAATGCCTGTCGTCACATAGTCTGGCTTCTTTATGTGCTGGGAGAAAAAGGATTGAAAACGAAGATCAGAAAACTGAGCATGACAATGGGATCATTTTCTCAGATACTGCCTCCTGCTTCATGGCAGCTTGCCCTTTCTGTCGTAGTATCGACCTTCCTAAGCCATCAGGGCAAACCCTCAAGGCTGCCTCAGTATTGCTTCCACTGCCCTTTTGAACTTAACATTGCCTGGTACTACTGACTTATGCAGCCTGTTAACCTCCCTGTGCTGAAATCCTGAGGACTGCAGCACACTTTTAGCACAGTCTCAAGTTTTAAAACTGTCTGAGAAAGACTTTGAACCTTTTATTTTCTTCTGCAGAGTGGCACATCTTATAGAAAAAGCATCTGAACACTGCAATGACCTGGACAATACTATTAGGTCCTTAGTTTCTTGCTCACACAAAACTTGTGCTAATTTTCATGAGACAGTTTTTAGCTTTTTTTTTTTTTAAACTAAGAACTCTAGGATTTAACTTATTTTAATTTAAAAGTTTTCACTTGTTAATCTAGTTCTCAAACTACATGCAAACTTGTCCATCTACAATACTGAGGATATCCCAATTTGAGTCGCAGAAATTGTAACAAACTTTCTTTTCTGTTTTCTCATAAAGCTCTTAGTAGTCACATGGACGTTAAATTTAATTTCTGATTATTTTTTTGAATCCACAGTAATTTCACAGCAAGATAACATCACACAATGAGAAAAATGCACTTCATTTCCACAGGTGCTGGTGATCTCACCAGTGGGGGGGAGACCGTCTTCACCCACCAGAGCTGGGTTCTGCATCGGTTCAAAAAACAGAATCAAGCTGGCAGGGCACAAGGCAAAGCAGCCACTTCAGCTGTATACAAGACCACACAACATCCCAGTGTGAGGGTAAAGAAGAGTGGTGTAACCTATTAACTCCAGCAAGACTTCAAATAAGAAGGCCATTGTTGTTCTTACTGGTATTTCATCACTTCTTCTCTGGCTGAGTGTAACTGTATCTTTACCAAATTCACAGCAGCAGAATTTCAAATGTGAATTTCATTTAAAAGAAATGGCACATCAGCCTTTACAGCATCCTGTTGAAATATATACCATGAGACTTAACATAGAAGGAAAAATTACATTTGCTGGATTACCACTGCATACACTACAGCACTTCTACCACCTCCTTGGAAGGCACTGATTTTCTAACCGCTGAGACCTGAACCTGTTGACTTGTGAAATCTGTTACAGGAAAAATCCAAAGCAGTATACATATAGACATCTACACCTACAGTTTCACAACAAAATATTGGAGAAAACATAAACGTCATCTCAACCTGGTTTCTGGCATACTCTGTAGCAAGCGATACCCGTATCCTCAAGTTTTCAGAGTTGAAAAATTTAGACTAATTTCAGACGGTGTAAGCACACTGATCTGTGAAGAATACTTTTTAGTATGACAATATATTTCTTCCTCTTTATCCTAAAAGAAGCAAGTGATACAGTTCTTCAACCTTTGAAAACATATTAAACACAAAACCACACACTTTCCCGACACAGAGCTTCCACAGCTCCTTAGGTGTCAAAGCATTCTGCATTCCCATCTGCTTCTGTAAACAACTTTTTTTTTTTTTTGTATTTTTGGCCCATGGAAATATTTTGCACTTTGCACAAGAAATCTATAATAATGTGGAAAGTACTAACGCTCATCCAGAAAAGCATTGCTTAGGAAGGGCAATTTTTTGGCTGAATGAAAGATGCTTTGAAGGAAAGAGACAGTTGAACTGTGTGCTGCAATTAAAGAAAAAAAAAAAGGAAACCAGAAGTGGAACATATGTTAAAATTACATGAGAAATCCTCTTTTGGCCCCAAAATAAATAAAGAGAAAATTACGTGTTGGAAGAAAAATAATACCCAGAGACAGTCAAGATTAATTTGGAAGGAACAGTGGGGCAGTAGGGCAGCTACTAGCAGGTATTGTGTGCTCGCATTCTGAACGCGACTCAGCAATTAACAAAATGTTCAGGTAGATATAAACATTTTTATAATTAGCTTGCTAGAGATATATACAGAAAAGGACTCAGAAGTTCACGAATGATTCCTAATGATTTCTAGCAGGACTGTCTATAGTCATCCAAAAGGAGAACCTGGACTAGAAGCATTAAGTGCTGACAGATGATTATAACATCCCATGTTTATATGAACGCAACTTAACGAGCCCCAGGTTTAAACTCTCTAATAACCAGATACATCACTGTTTAATGTGGTAGGGAGCTGAAAACTTCTCTCACTAGTGCTGTTATTTCAAATGCCAGACCACGTCATGGGACTGTATCCAAACCTTTGAATGCACTTGATCAGCTGTGCAGTCAACTCCTACACTGACTGAAAAACAGATTCGATAATAACAATTGCAGTACCTCAGGAACTGGATGAGCTGGAGAAACCATTGCTGGCCAAACTACGCTATAAACAGCATTTCTTTGTCCCTGAGAAAAGAAGCATCTCTGTTGTTGATTACTTGATTGCCCGTGCAGGTAGACACGATTGCATGAAGAAAAAATTCTGAGGCAGTCAGTCAAAGAACCTGTTAACAGATAAGTTTGAAATGGTTAACTTTTCTTCTACTACCATGTTACAATTGTAAGATGTGAAAAAAGAAAGGCACCATGTAAAATAAACTGCAGAACTTTGCAGATGCCAAGAAATTAAAATCTTGTACCACTACAGTATTAATACCAAGAATTACTGAGAACAAAAATAAAATAAAATAAAATAAATGACAAAGCATTACATCAGAGCTTTATAAAATATTATATCTGTCTTGGTTTAATGCATTAAAATGTAGCATGGGGAAATTCCCCAAACCTCAGCTAGGACTGATGCCCAATCTGTTTGTAGCAGCTTGCACAGCTAGAAGCTGCACTGCACTAGGCTCGGGGAAAGGGTAAACTGCAAGAAACTAAGAGAGGAAAAAAAAATCCCATGTTGATTTCAGACATTTTCATCCAAAAATTCTCAAAGAATTCATCACACATTTGAGCTCTCATCATTTGCATCAAAATTCAAAATTTGGGTTTGGTCTGTAGCCATTTCCTGCTTTAGCAGGAAGAGAAGAAACAACACAAGCGATTTTTAGTCTTGGTCAAGGGCAATTGAGGCCACTGAAGTCTGTAATTGCCTTGGGGTATTTGAATCAGATTTCCCCTAATTTACATGGGTAGTTGGGAGGGCAGTTCCTGAGTAATCATTGCCCTCAACTTACTTTCTGGGAAATGATGCATTTTGCCAAGAAAAATGGGCATGAAAGCCCAACTGTTGTCAGAAAGACAACAAAACATAGTAAAGCATCACAAAAGATGACACTAGCATCAAGACAGCAAAGTACACTAAATTTGAGACGATTATTTACACTGCCAAATTAAACACTATAAAACATTGTGTTTATTTCCTTTGCTAAAAAATTCTATAATCTAAACTGCAGTTTCTTTATTTTTTGAATAAGGCTCACGTAATAGTTAAATTGTCTTTGAAAGAAGTCATATATATATAAACACAAGAGCAACCTTCTGTGGTGAGTAACCAGTATGAACAATCAATACTCAGTAAAAAGAAAGTGGTTTTGTTTAAGAAGAGGTTACCTAAACATCTTTACATCACAGAAATAAAGAAGTCTGTCCACTGCATATTTTTAACTATGTAAAATATTTTTTTTAGGAGTTTTTTCTGTATTTTATTTATTTTTATTTACTGTATATTCCTTCCTTCCTACACTTATCTTGTCCAGATCTCATAATATCTCTTCCCATGCACACCTGGCTTTACAGATGGCCCTTTTACATCACCCCACGATGCACAGAAGAGTTGAACTACAAACTTCCCGGGCCCCCCAAAAAATGAACGCAATTGCTGAACAAGGTTTGCTTTAGACTCGTTCCTGAGCGTCTCTGCACACTGGGCAGTGCTAAGCTTAGTTAACAATATCTGCATTTGTCTAACATCTGAAAAGCTGTAGAGAATTTTACTCAATGCAAGATTTTTGCCATTTTAAACTGTTCCTAAGTAACGAAGCAGAATTGGAGGACGAGGCTCAGATCCCGCTGCCAGCCTAACCTGGGTACCCTAGTGACAGTCCCCTGCTTCCTGTGGGAACAGGGTGCCTCTGTGGAAGTGGAGCTGCCCCGTTAACAAGGGGCTGGCTTGGACTGGCGTTCCATGAGTTATCATCTCATCACTAGCTTCATCTCTTGCTACTTCCCTAGCACCTCCTTTACAAGGAAAAAATCTTGCCAAATGGAAAACAAAGCCCTGCAGAGAGCAGAAGCTCATCCAAAGAGTCTGAAGCATCATATAACTCTGAACAGCTTGCACACATTTTTGGAAGCTGGCAACACAGAATCTGCAAAGGCAGCAACTTTTGGGTCTTCAGAAGCAGCACCTTACAAAGCGCAGCAGGAGGACTTTGCTCTCACCACAGCTGATGGCACTGCCCCACAGCTCTGCAGCCATCTGCTAAAGGCACTGAAACCCACACACATGGCCACGAGCAGCTGAAATCCACATGGTCACCAGTAGCCTAGGTGATATTTCCAGCGCTGCCCTTTCAATGGTACACCATTGGGCATCTGTGCAGCTGGTCACATTGTTCACTGGCAAAATAAAGGTGTAAATCTGTCTGTTGTTTGTCAGCAGAGCTCTGAATGTCCCAAATCAATGCATCAAACCAATTCAGATCAGTAGGTTCACGCGGAATCAGCCATCCCACATTCAGAAGGGATACCTTCTTATCGGGAATACTTTTTTTCCCTCTGTTCCCCCAAAGCCACACCATGAGTCTTGTCACAAGTAACAGGATAATGAGGTACCGCCGTCTGTTGTTATCCTACTAACTGCTCATTATAAACCAGACACACACAAAAATACCCACTGCTCGAACAGGTGAAATGCGACAACCAAATAAGTATCACCACAGTATGATCTGTCTCCTAAAGCACATCACAAGAGTTACAAACACAGAATAACTAAACCTTTGTTTGGAACAATACAAAATTATTAGAGAAAACATTCTCCTTCAAAGTAAAAATAAAATGGCATTAAAATATAACAACGTTACTGTTTCATAATGAAAATCTGGACTCCGTCCACTTCCTTCCATAAGAAGGCCTTCCTCATGCCTCCACAGCTCCTTTTATTTTCAAGCTCCCATATTCACAGCTAATTTGATATAGCAACACCATCAATCACTGAGACAGCAGCAACTGGCCGTGTGTTCCGCGTCGCCCCAACCGCTGTGCTGCTGCCAGCCCCCCCACCCTGAGAAGCTCCTGGCAGCCTCTGATGGACTTCTCCTGCACCGATGCCCGAGCACATCCTTTTTGTGAAGCTTTCTGCATGCATTAATTGCTGCAAGACGGTTCATAAAAGCAGGATTTAGGTGGCTTCCAGCAGAACTGCAGGCATCAGAGAGCCGGGCAGCCTGGAACACAGCAGCACGGGCAGGATGCGAGCTGCCAGCTGTGCCTGCCTTTTCTCCTCCAGCAGCAAGGTTGCGTCACTTGCCACGAATAACAGAATATATTTACTATCAACTGCAATAATGAGAATTATTATCGGTGTTCCTGAAATCACATCAGCAGAGATGATGCTCTGCGCGCAGAAAATTACAGACAACTGCTCCCCCGACTCTGTGGTGAATCCCACTGTGCAGGCTGTGCGTGAGCCTGCTGCTGGATTCCTCCGCACATCTCAGACTTTAATTTGTATTAATCATATAAATACGTGCTGCGAGCGTTCGTGAATTACCTGATGGATTTATCTTCTGTGGAAATCATATTTTCCTTTCCTTTTAAATGAGTCAGCCAAAGGGGCTGAATACAGAATTCAAGTGTGATGATGGGTGGAAGCATTTGAAGTGACTGATTTCGCAGCACAAATGTGCCCTATATTTATTAGCCTTTTACTCTAGGTCTATTTTAATTGTTATCTGCTATACTGTATAATGAAATGCTCCCATTTCACCCTCAAAGCAGAGAGTTTTTTATGTGTATCTCTACTAATGACCCTTAATTAAGTTGATTTTAGTCATTTAAATGTGATTTTCCTCTGGTCAAGAAGTATTTTTAAAGGGAGATGCTGGAAATGAACTCATGGTTAAGCACTTCACTGATGCTTCTTCAACGGTTACAGCAACCCATCTGCTACATTTTCAACAAGGTGCAGAGTGGCCATGCAAAAAAAACCGTTCATCTGTATGAGTCATCAAATGTGGCTGTTAGTAAGCAATTTTTTGGTATTTATGAAAGACTTCAGGTTTCCTGACCATTAGCAAAAATGTTACCAAAAGCTAAACTTCATGATGGTTCTGTGCTACAACAAACACAAGAGCACACTGTGAAAGGGAAAAAACCTGGAATTAGAACATAAAATACTTTCCATCATAAAGGCTGACCTAACAGCTACAGGAGCACAGCAGTGAAATCATTTAGATTTACAAGAATTCATGCCAAACTTATTTAGGAAATAGAAGCAGTTTGCTCTTAATAAAGCAAATTTTGTTTAGAATATATGAACATTGGAAACATCAGGCAATTAATTTTTAAATACGTGACTCCATCTATTATATCATTTTTTAAAAACCTGCATTATAATAACCATGCAGATTTTCTGAGTATATTGACATTTGAGGATAAAATACTAGAGATTCATCTGGCTTGTCAGTACATCTTACTATTATATCAATCATACCATTTCGCTTCTTGTGCAAATTTTCCTTTTTTTGAATCTTTAAAGTTTGAAGCAAAGTGTTAGAAAACATAATAGCTGAATCATATGGAGTCCAACCAACGCAAATAAGATTTGATATAGCTTTTTATATTTTTATATTAGTGCTCAAGTTCTAAAATCTGAACTAATGGTTTTGTCCTGATAGACCTTTATTTGTAGTTGTAATTAATAAACACTGACTTTGTAATCCCAGTGCTGCAGAAGTATACATAAGCTTCAAAAATAGACTGGGAAAGATTAAAGGTTCTCTCCAATTCCATGTAACCTGTGTAACAGAAGAGCTGCTCACATTTCACAAGCAATAACCTGTGCATTTGCTAAAAAAAAAAAAAAGGAAGAAGAAAAGAACAACATAGGGAAATGCCTCAGGCACAAGTTGAAACTGATTGGGCAAAGTAGAAGGACAAGAGCCCTTGAAATTAAACAAAAGCAAATTCATTCTGTTGACAGATGTTGATTACATCAAAGCCAAAAAATAACTTCTTTCTTTTTCTTTTTTTTTTCTTTCTTTTTTGCAAGTAATACCTCTGCATTCTTTGCATTAAGGATATAACATATCTTAATCAACACCATCCAACACATAACTGTTAAACTTGGTAAAAGTATATTGTAATGAGGTCTTAACGACAGGCTTCCCTAAACAAGAGTGTATTCACATGGTCATGCCTGCACACCCGTGCTGGTCACGCCACCATCAGCCCCTTACTTCCAGGGGTTAACTGCTCTGGCAGCCAAATAAAATACAGAGAGAGCTGTGTAATTATGGAGACAGTCAAAGGGCAGACTCTATTTTGAAATCTATTTGCACAGACAAGGTCTTCCAATTTCGCTTACAGGAAACAAGCTGGTAAAGGGGTCTCCTCCTCTCCAGATGCTTTCCACACTTTTTTCCCATATCAGGAAATCATGGACATGGATACCATACAGCACTGTTTCCTGGATTACAGGACTATGTCATTACATGGAAAAGAGCAAACCCATGCTCGTGAGAAATATTTCCTCCTAATTGCCCATATTAGGGGAAAGCAAAACCTACTAGGACTACTGAAAATGTGACCAGCAGTAATTTGTAAACAGGACGCAGCCATCACGATGGTACTGGAGAAGAGAAAACAGAAACAAAATGGTAAAAACATTCTGGTTTTAATAGCGTGACTGGGGAAATGAAATATTCATTAGGGTAGATGTGACTTCAGTTATAACAGCAACACACTTATGACTGTACCCTGACGAACCAAAATCAGGACCAGCATGTTTCAGAATCTGTATTCAGACTGGCATTGTTCAATTTAATTATTACAGTCAGTCAGATACTGATGACAGAGGTTGTTTGGTTAAGGAACCAAGGGGTTGCTGTTCTCACTGCCCCATGAGCCCCACTCCATTCCCCAGGCCTCCTGCAGCCTGTCAGGCCCTCAGCACCAGCAGCACTCCTGGCTGATAAAAATGTTGCCTTTACTGCATGGAGAGCAGAGCCTGGCAATTTGTTTGCCATATACTAACACAAATGAATGTTTTAATTGGTTGGAAATTTACAGACTCCATGGAAATGCATTCTTGTTTGGCTTTTCCTTATTATTACTCGCTGTAGTCTGGCACGCTATGATGATGAATTAGATCCTTTTAAATAATGCAGATCTTCTAATTCATTATTCAATCAAACCTATGGCCAGCAAAATAGCTGTTCTGCAAGTTGGTAAACTGGGAAGCCACAGAGAATCAGAAGCTCTTCTATTTACAGGAAGGATGACAGCCTAAGGGTACTTCATCCCAATAATAACAACATTCAAGTAATAGTGCCCAGGTCATGACAAGCTGTGACCCTCCTGCAGCTCCGCTAGGAAGTTGGCTTGGTGCCACCTTCTATCAACAGCAACCCACAGTACAACTTTAACAAATAAGGCCAAGAGGAAAATTTAATTTTATATCCTCAAAAACCCCTTCAACTGATTCCCTGAGCTCTTGTGTATACAGACACAAACAGTCACACTGAGGTAGCGACTGAGCAAAAATTCTGATGTCGTTAAACAGCACTTGCTCATTTTATTACAGGGCTTAAAAAAAATGCAGAGTAGCATCTAGTTGTATCTGAATTATATTTATACGTATACCAAAGGAATTAATTGTCTATTATCTGAAATGTGCTGGAATGCTTAACTTCGGAAATGGGGCACTGTAGCTCTCCTGCGCAGTCTTCCCTCCCAGTGCTATTTCTACTGAATCTTCCCTCTCCAACAGTGTAACACAAAGAGAAAATGAACAGAAAGTGATGCCTAGAGTACCACAGCAAATGAGTCAGATTGAAAAAGCTGGACAAAGCAATATTAAGAGTTTCACACAGTTAATACCAGGGGAATTGAGGGCTCCAAAGGACAACATCTGGTAAATTTCAACTTCTGTGACTAGCAGGAAAAACATTCCTCTTCTGTTACTGCATTCCTATACTGAATAAGTTAATTTATCATATAGTCAGTAAATCAGAATGAGAAACATATCTGCTCAGGTCCGCATGTTAAAAACACCCCTCAAACACCTATCTATCCTTGGGTTTTGTAAAACATCAGAGGAATGACTTACGCTCAGCAGGTTAGTTATTGTGCTCCCCACTTGGATGTTGTAGGGGAGTAACAGCTATTGGAACAAGTCAGTCAGCTTAAAAACAGCACTCATTTCAGGTAAAAAGAATAAGCCATTGCAATAGCCCTCACACACACGTGCACAATACAGGATCTTGTCATTAATATGCACCCATCCACAGCATGATATTCACCGAATCCTAGTCAGATAAAATCTGCTCCAGCGCTCTGGGAAACAGGTGCTTTTCAGCTGACATGTTTATGTGCTGCACCCCTGCCTGCTGCAGGACTACATGTTGCTGGCAGCAAGTTAAAAAGTAATTCCTACCTTCATATCTTACTTTTCCATCAGAAATGGGAAAAATATGTCTGAATCACCACAACTTTTTTTTTTTTAACAAGTCCTTTCAGTGGATGAGCAGGGCTGTTGAAAAAACATAATATTTGCTCAGAAAACACAGGACTGCTCTTGAACTCAGGATTTTCTGCATAGGATGAGGTACGGGGAGAAAAGCGATCATCAGCAGGCTTTTCTCCACCCAGAATACAAGACTCCTTGCAATAAACAACTGCAGCCCAGTCTCTAAGGATACAAGATAACTCCTGAATGATAAGCTGATCTTATCTCAAAATGAAAAAGAGTGTATATTATTAGCAATTTGGGAAGGAATATCTTAATAAAGTACCTACATTACTACACATTTGGTAAAAACAACAGTGTTTCTTGCCTTTTGATGAATTTTATTAGTTCCTTGTATTACCCTGTTTCCACTTCAAAATGTAAGTTTTATTAGGACACTGAGTGTTGTATTGAAAAGATGATGTCCGTGTTCTGTGCTGGAATGGAGAGTAAGGTTGGGGCCCTGCATCCTGAGCACTGGACTTCAAAATACACAAGCAGGTAGCTGTCAGCATTACAGCCGCCCCAGCTACACTGCTGTGGTGTTTGAGGAAAAAAGCTTTGATTTTCCCCCAAAGATGTTCTGCACAAGGGAGATGCTCCAGTCAAGAGCTTGCTGCACATAACTCCTAGCATCCTTGTTAAAGCATTTATTTTTAAGTATGTCAGCCATCAGGATGTGCTTCTAATGCATAGCTTGAAAGCTTATTCATAAATATGTGACACAGGGCACTAAATGAATTATAATGATAGGATTATGGATCAAATTGGGAAGAGTATAACGCCTGGGAGCTGTTTTAATTTTTTTTTTTTTTTACTTATCTCCTTGCTTAACATTTACAAAGACCTCTTTCTTATCATAAGAGTCCCTGTTTATCAAACACTGATACAGGAAGAAGCTGTTTACCTTTTCAGAAGTACCAACATACATCACTTACGACAAAAAAAAACAAGCACTCTATAAGAAATGCTCAATCACTGTCAATCACATGCACTAAAATATACATAAACCAAAGCATGTGGTGTGAACTATATTGGATTCAAACTGAACACAGAATTACAACTATAACAAACAAGAAACAAATAATTACAAGTGACTCATAGGCCTATTTACACATCTTACAAAACCACTGGAAAGGTGGGTAACCATAGAAACCTGACAG
The DNA here is from genome assembly GCA_035772895.1 of Perdix hodgsoniae. Taxonomy (NCBI): domain Eukaryota; kingdom Metazoa; phylum Chordata; class Aves; order Galliformes; family Phasianidae; genus Perdix; species Perdix hodgsoniae. The sequence continues at coordinate 4,076,585 of JAPSGF010000048.1, read as the reverse complement.
CTTAAATTCAGTGTTTTAAAATTTGTATTTAGTTTAAAATGCAGAAAATGCCTCTATTTGATAAAATTCATATTTTAAAAGCTTCAGCTTTTGCTTTGATACTTAAATGCTTAAAATTATCTCATCTGTTACTAACAATTTGCCTTTTGGATTTGATTTTATTCAAGTGAAGATTACAATTTACTCTTTGTAACATAAAATGTCAATACATTTGAATACTGCAAATTAATATTTCTAACACTTCTATAATGGCTGAAATTAAATAATGACACCAAACAGTGCTGAACTTATTATTAAATGTTTTGCATACAGACTTCCCTGAGCTGCACACCAGCAAAAAAAAAAAGATTACTCAAATTAACTGTTAAAGCTGAAATGCTAATAGCCTTTTCAACTTATAGTTCTTTTTCACTGACAATTACAATTTGCATGGCTTAAAACTTAATACTATGATTAGTACTAATGTCCTATATTTTACTTCATAATCTAAATGAGTAAAATATTATTTTTGTAGTTCACTGGCTCTTATACTTAGGCTGTAATGTTCAGTGTGTATTTCATTATGCAGATGAGCAATGGATGTCGTTTAACGTGATTTAAATGGGTCAACAGTATTTTCCTATTCACATTAATCATTCAGACAGCCACAAAAAAAAAAGCAGCCTTGCAAACGAAGCAAAGGAATCTCCCTCTTCCCATCCCAACCCTTCCCAGCAGCACAGCAGCAGAACTGCAGGGCCGAGGGAGCAGGCTGGGTGCTGGCATCCTGGTGGGGCGGCTGCCAGGCCCCGGCGGGTGCAGCCACACAACCCCGTGCCAAGAACGATCCTTGTCTCACACAGCTCAGCAGGAGCCGCGTGTTGACAAACGGAGCCGATCGGGATCAGCAGAACTCGCTGTTGGCACGGGGACAGGCGGCCACACTGCGCACCCGGGCAGTCTGCCTGTTGATGTGGTGCTGGCAGCGAGACGTCCCCTGCCTAAAGGCTGTTGTCAGGGAACTCCTGCTGAAGGCAACGCAGACGGACCAGGCCACTTGTTGACAGTAGATCTTCATCAGCATTACCGCATGGCGAGGGGGGCCGCAGGGCTGGGCAGGTGGCAAGGCCAGGCAGGCTGAGCAAGCCCCGGGAAGCCAAAAAGCAGCCCTAGCCAGGCAGAAAGCTTGAGATAGGTAAACTTCGTGCTTCCTTGGTGATTTCTCCAACAGATACAGGCAAACCCTAGGGACAGCAATTTGGATGCGCAGACATCATGCCCTCGGCAGCCTGTGGGAGGCAGCCAGTCTGAATCAGAATGGCAATGGTCTCCCCCACAGACGCTGAGCTTTTATAAACTTTCACAAATGTCAGACACAAAAAGGGGCTTTCTTCTGTGGTAGGGAAAGGGTAATAAGGTGTTTTGCATTTCCCACATAGTGGTTTCAAAGTGTGTTTTCTGGCTCCAGACACAACACTGCTCCTCTTGCACAGCACTGCTGCAATCCAAGCCCCTCCCATCCCAAGGCACCAGCCATCCTTCCCAGCACGGGCAGGATGGCCTGCAATTCTCTCTGGTGCCACTCTCATTCTCCGCATATGTCTGCAATCGCCTGTCAGGAACAGGAGGGAAATTATCCAAGGAAGCATCTGGAAAAACTTGCACAGGTTCCCCCCCCCGAGAGTGAGGAGGAAAGAGCTGCAGCACCCTGGGCACAAAGGCAATGTGTTCCCTTGCCTGCTCCCATCTTTCCTCTTCCTGTTCATGGATGCAGACAAACACAAGCAGGACTTGAGCTTCAGCTTTTAACGCACACCAGTTGGCACATGACAAAGTACAGTGCTCAACTAGGCTCTACTACTTAGATCTCCCCAGACCTCATTGACCATTCTCAAGTTCCTGGACCAACAAATGTTTAATTGGAATGTAATAAATAGCTGATTACAGCAGGCACCTTAACTGCGAAAGAGCTAAAGCATCTATTTGCACCAGCTTGGTGGCTGACTTACCACCAATTAACCAATAATCACTACTGTGATGACTGCAGGTTCAGTTTAAACTATGACCTTTCCCATGTCTTAGGAAGATGAAGGATATCAGCACATTCCACAAGAGTGACAGCATACACAGAAGCCTGGATTTGACACACTCACTTCCCTACACCTGTCTGATGTAATGCAGGAGCAGTTAAGACGGATGCCATCAATCATCTGTGAATTCCCAAAGCATGTCTTCAAGAGGGGCCCCAACCCTGCTCTTGGGCCCCCGCTCTCCAGTGAGCCAATGTCACAGTCAGATCCCAAGAACTAGGCAGTAAGGAAGGACTACCTCTTCCTGTACCATCAACACCCCAGCTACTGCTGCAAGAGACTTCCTGGAAGACCTACAAGCAATACGTATCTTGTCAGAACAAAGAATTAAACACCAACTACAGCACCTGGTTAATCCCTTAAAACTGGATTATGAAGTCCTGTTGTACTTTAGGCAATGCTTTTCACCACCAAAACCTTCACTGTGCTCCCATTCACTTCTGCTGCTGCAACTTCACAGTAACAGTTACCACATAAAATCTCTCTGTTGTCAGGTGTCCAAATGATGGACAGAGCAAGGCCCATGACTGCTACTTTCCACATAAGCATGCTTGAATAAATAAATTTCTAAACTACCTTCATCTCTGTTCACACTCTATGTACATTTTATTGAACTATTCCACCATCTGAATTTCTAGAACAGATCAAGTAAGCAATGGGCCTCCACAAGAGATTAAGTTCCCAAATCCTTTTCTAAACTGAAAAGGATTTGCACAGATAGTAAATCTATAAGCAGCCAGAAGTGTTTTGCTTTCCCCAGGATGAAGATAATCTAACTTGCCAGCAAAATACAACAGGCATTTCTTCAGAGCAAGTGTAGCTATTTTGTCTGCAAAGCTGGGCAGCAATCCATGGAAGTCTCCATGGGGACATCCCACTTAGCCAATTACTAATTCACAAATTCAACTCAGAACTCCTAGATTCTCTTGCATGATTTGACAGGCATCCATTGTAACTTTCCTTCTGTTGTTGTTGTTGTAATAGGCTTGTGGTTCAAACATAAGCTTTGCAACAGTATTGCCCCTGGAGATGCAGATCAATGTGGGCAGCAATCTGAGCCCACAGCTGAGTCTCCCACTTGCTAGGATAAGACTCAGCTGCTAGCAATTGAGAAAGCTGCAGCTAGAACCCAACTCACTTTTGTATTTGTTCAGAGCTTTGTTTTTCAGAATTCCAGAGACAGAACGGGCACAATCCGTGAAGACAGTAATTGCATGAAAAAATATTTTGAAAAAAGATTTTCCATTCAAATTGATACAAAAAAGACATTTTTTTCCACCCTTAAGTAAAAATACAGCAGCACATACAGCCTTCACACAGCTGAAAAAGAAGACTGCTTAGCTGCGTCTGTGTTATGAGACACAGGCACATACTGCACTGCATGGTGAGCCTGGGAAAGATTGAAGAAGGAAATAAAAGCCAGGCTTCTAGCAGAGCTTACATGCGGCAATCGGTACACATCTGGTGCTAGCAAGGAAGGTCAGCAATCCTGATAAATGCAATGACAGCACACACCCATCTCGAGAATGCTCTACTAGAACCACAGATCTGCATGTGGAAATTCTGATGTCTCAATTTCAATAGTGCAATTACAGCTGAAATCACCAAAGCCTTATTTCTATAACTGGTACTGGTGCTCCTGCAGCTTTCTGCGGCAGCCGCACCACAGAGCCAGACACCTTCCACATTCAACATGCCTGTGGTCTGTCTGTTGGCAGACTTCAGTGCAACACTGGATAAATTCCAGGTGAGGAGCTTTGGTGATAGAGTACATAAAGGACGTGATAACAGGAGTTATGAGTATTGGCAGAATTGCACCTGAGACATGTACTGGAGGAGGTATCAATTCTTTCTGGCTCTCAAATCATCCTCAAATCAGCAAACTCGGGAAAGCAGGTGCTGAGACTCTGCCATATATTTAAATTATGAAAACATTAATTTCTTTTCAACTACCTGCATGGCCTATTGCAAAATGATATAAACATGAATTAAATTCTATGGTTCTAGTCACAACTTCATTAATACTTGGAGCCCTGAACCCCACCCAGTGAGCAAACAGACACAGTGAAGACTGTTCTGATATGTTTGCTACCACTACAATGGCCAGTCAGAGAAAGAAGTGTGCATCTGCTCCAGTTACGCCTGCATACAGTGAAGAAAGTTAGGAGCTCACTATTGCTTTTTCCCCAACTCTAGTCAGAGGATCTGAGACTGAACAGCTGCATGCATCTGAGAGAAATAATTTTTGTCATTTTCTTTCAGTGTTATGTCAAGTGTTATGTCAAGTGTGTTGATTTTCATAATTCTAGAAAAACATAATACAGGACCTCATTTAACTTCATGTACAGCTAAACATGAAACAGATAACCTGATAACATCTGATATGCTGTATGTGCTAATGTATAAATTTAGATAATGTTCATTACTACAGTAGTCCTTCACGGTTCAAAATACGCCTGATCTAAAACTGAAACGTCACTTTAAACAGTGATTTTAAGTATAAATACATGAAAGTAAACATCCTTAAAATGCAAAAGTTGGAGACTTTACACAGCTGGTTACAGTGGCTGGTTATTTATCTTCTAAATCAGTGAAAGAACAGTATGACTTTCAAACACCTTCATGAAAGCTTTCTTAGGCTGCATACTACTACAGTGTAAAGCTGCCAAAAGACCTCTGAGGAGCTCTGAAGAGCCCTTTATTACCCAAAGGCTTCCTTCCATGCAGCATAAGCAGCTCAATGAACACTTGGCTTCCAACCTTTTCTTCTTTTTTCAGAAATTAAAACATATAGGGAAAGATCTACTGATTTGGAAAGGACAACAGCTCTAAAAGGAAAACTCCCCAGGGAATCAGCTATTCAATGAGACAAACAAAACTTTCCAGACTTTGTTTCTGACATAAAATGTCATAAAATATTTCCAAACTGTCTTCCATTTACATAGTATGTTTTTAATATGAACTATCTAAGAAGGAATGTAAAAACTAACAGCAGATTTCCTGTCCAGTAACCTCTGTAGTATCATGTTATCCTACCCTTTGCCAACAAACAGTTCAGTTTGCAAGCGCTACCTTAGATGTCTTCCCCTATATCCTCTCCAAATATCCTTTCTTCAGTCCCTGGGTAGGGGCATAAAAGGACTTTAAGTTTAAAAAAAGTTTATTATGAATGCATCCCAGTTCCCTATACAGGGAGAGGAAGGCCACAGCCACTCAGACAGAAGCGAAAGAAGGGACAGAAGGAACATTTGGTAAGATGAAAGAAGGGATAAGATGCTGGAACTTGACAAACAAAAGCCAGATCATACAGATAGGGTAAGATATGATTGAAAGAGAAGAAATCCTTACCAGATAATGACTTGAAAAGTTTTGAAATGGATCCTTTCAAAAAAATCTTCCAAATGTTTTTGTTCACCATGGAACACAGAAGATGAGTGGTATGACTTGAACTACCAAACACAAAATAAGAGTGACTTTTTTAAAATGGAAACTAGAGCTTGACTTCATACTGCGCCTTTCATACTTAGTGTGTTATAAATTGCTTTAAATACTAGCAAGCAAACAGCCATTATGCACTCAAGAGCTCACACATAATTATACTTAACATTTTTACAGAGCTTTTCATCTTCAAAGTGCTTTACAAACAACTCATTAACCTCAGCCAATGCACCTGCAAGGTAGGTAAATACCTGTATTGTAGGTGGAGAGACAGCAAGCTCAGCAGCTTATCCAAGAAGGTGCCCCACCAAGCTGTTTGCTCCCACCACAGTCATCAGCCTGGGGACTATGAAGTCCCGCACACACCGGGGTGAGACACACCAGCAAGCAGGCAAAGCCTCAGCCTCTCCCTTACTTCACAAACCGCTGCACATTCGCTGGAGCATGAGGACCCTGGACTGTGCTAACAAATGTGAAATCTGTGGCCTCCAGATACGGCCATGACACAAGAAAACAACTTCAGCTTCAGTCCTCAGGTAATCCCTAATTATCCAAAACTTTGAATTAATGTTGGCAAGCAAGGCCAGTAACTTTCTCCCTTGCTGGAGATTGGAAAAAATTCTTAATGTGATTATACCACATGATTGTAGCTCTGCTTTCTGATGCATAAAAAGATCTGATGTGATTTTTTTACTGCTTTTTAAAAAAAATGTCAGAAACAACAGAGATGTCAAGTCTTGAGCAGAGAAGAAGCCTGAGAGATGGGAACTGTAATACAATACATGCACTGTGCTACAGCAGACCTTATCTTCCCTCACCACGGGAATAGAATCACTGCATTTTTAGTAAAAAACATCTTTATCTCAGATACTTGTGAGCCACTAGATTTAATTAAATAAATCTGAAAATCCTTATCTGTTCTATCCACACATTTGTGATGCCAGTGCTCTGTAAGTTCTCTAGTTACTGTAGTTCCTCCCAGGGTAAATAGCTCATGTTCAGAAAAATAGAGTTCACAAAACTTACAACAGTAGAAAAACAAGAAGTAGTTGAAAGCCAGGTTTCCACACACTTTCTTAGGATATCAGGAAAATAATTTTCTCTACAGGTAATGGTGTATATATATTGTTAGATAGGCAAATCTGAGCAGCAAAAAATTATACATAAACAAGGCAGAACTGCATTTATCAGTAAGAATAATTAACATGTTCTGTCTGCTTGTCCAGTCAGCCCGGTCAAAAAGGCAGAAATAAGAAGCAACTTTTAATGACTCTTCTAACATATATATCTATTAATTTTACAAAAGAAAAAGACAGCAAGATCATACAACTCAAAACAGTGAGGGAATAAATCTTGACAAATAAGAAATTACAAGTCTCCCCACACACACACTTGAAGAATTTTAAGACTATAAATATTTATATGTATTTTAAAGCAGGACAGGCACATGCTTGTATCTGTCTGCCAACATCATGATTAAAAAAACAAAAAAACAAAACAAAGAGATATTTATATATCCTGATAAAAATAGAGGTGTATAAAAACAAAGTAAAAACAAAACATATGGGTAATGCAATTGAATTTAGATTGACAACTAACACTCATTCTGTGATCATAAAAAAAAATAAAAATAATTCTACAAACATTTTGGAAATAAAGGAATTTCAACTGTTGTAAAATCATATGCAGTGTTTACAGAATGTAGCTCTTGTAACAGAATGAAACAGATTAAAGGAGAAACATGGCAGAACAAAATCAATATGCATTGTACTCTGCACTGAAAGCATAGAAATGACTATATAATAAGAAATCAACACATCAGAGTAACACTAAAGCTTCAACATTTTTATTTTATTTAATAACTTGTTGCTTTATTTCTAAATAGCAATCAAGAGACACCAAAGTAACTTCTTCACTACCTGTACCCTTAGCTGCTTCTGTTTCCATTCTATTTTAAAACAGAATCTCTTCTCCAGAAGACCTTGCTGGTGGGGAGGTACAGTGCCCATCAGCATAAAATGCAGCTATGCAAAAACAACAGAGAAAATGAAAACAGGGAGCAGCATCTGAAGGCAGCTTTCTTTCAGTGCCCCTGGGAATTCTGCCACTACAGGGCTTGGGTTTCTGAGCAGAGTGGATCAAGTGCATCAGCTACAGCAGGTCACCCTGGACTGAATCCAGGTAGATCACTTCTCTGAATTTGATGAAATATCAGCACCACCAGGTAACAGCAGTGGTCAGGGAAACCTCCAGAAACATGCAGCTACAAACTAGAAAATTAAAATACTGAAATCAAACAGTCTCTCTCTGCAGGATGTGTGACTGTAAGGCAAAGAGCACACAGAGTACGGACCCCTCCTTATGTGAAAAAGGAAGAGAAAGTATATATGTAATATGAAAGTTAGATCCAGCACATAGGTATATCTTAAAAATAATCTTAAATAGAAATACTTAAGAAACCACTGCAACAAAGCATACAGCTTGAAAAGATACAAAAATCAAGTAGTAAAACAAACTAACAAAACCCACAATTGTGCTATAACCTATCCCCCTCCCATTTGATTACATGGGAAAATGTTCCAATTACATTTTGATGTTAATAAATATAGCTAGACCAACAGCACTGGGGTGTGGTGTTCAGAAGCACTGCAAGCCACCAACCCAACCTGGCATGCAGAGGAAGATGTACCAAAGTGCCTCACCAGATGTGAATTTCCAAGTGCTATCAAACGGTGCCGGTTTGGGAGTGGGTTAGAGGAAAGGAGGAACGAAGAGGAAAGATTACACAATCCCAAATGGCAATTGAGATAACTGTAACTTGGAGTCTCACAGGCAGTTTTAGCACGGAGGCCCTTTACAGACTGCGTATACAACCAATATCTACTCTGAAATTATAGTTCACAGCAGAACAGAAGAATCGTCTGTGAACATTGCTAAAAATTCCTACACTTTCAGTTACATTTGCTCATGATTCACAACTGTCAAAACCAGAGCATTATATCTAGTATGACCAAATACGACAGAAAGGAAAAACAGCTTAGATTTCTTGACACAGATCTCTGCTGTACTTTTAGCTGCAAATCCAAAACCAGAAGCAGATGATCTTCTATTTGACTTCAGCAAAAACCCAAACTTCAGAGTAAGAAATGAAAACACTACGCTATTGTACTAAGGAGACTCAACCACTGAAATGGACTTGCTTTTAGTTGAAACATCAACCTTACCATCTCTATACATTGAAAATCATGCAAGAAATAATGGGAAACATGTCAGAATGGAGTAGTTCAGTTTCCCCTACAGATCTGGAAATAACTCATAACAGAATCTCAGAACTTTCTAGCTATCAGATGTCATTTTTGTGTACATCTTACAGTAATCTTCCCATCTACTTAAGGAAATTCAGTGCATAATTAGACTGCAAGGAATATATTATCCAAATCTAGAAAGCCACTTCATATATGTCCATTTTTAAACGACGGGTTAACCCAGCAGCTTAGAAATAGCAAGTGTCAGCACAGGTCTCAGACTTCATTTAATTCTCTCCTGATGTCACATTTCTACAGGATGCTCTGCAAATTACTCCCCTGGAGTTGCAGTTTCTCCATCCATCAACTACTGTTAACAATTTCAGTCCCTTTTGTCTCCCATAGCTACCTGGGCTGAGATCCAGGAGGCACAACCTGTTCCACTATATGCTCAAGTGGCATTTGATCCTGTCGCTTTGCTAAGATGAGCTACATGCTCTAAAATACACTGCCATTCACAATGTCACATCCAGAATACAGTAAGCTTCAGTTTTTCGTTCTTACTCTTCAAATGCTACATATTGCATTTAACATGTTCAGGGACCAGCCAAGATCTGTCACACAGTATACCACTTCTCTTTCAGGGACCATATCCCACTTACAGAGCTGGGCACCAACTTCACAGTAAACCACTGCATCAAGGCACCCAGCTGCCATAGGACAGAGCTATGAAATGGAGAAAGAAAGGGGCTCCTTCCTGCCCAGGGAATGGTGACTTTTAAGAGAAGAGGCTGCAAAATGGAAAAGGATACATGCAAAATGTAATCGTCCAGTTTTGATAGAAGGATTATAGCTGGTTTTACCTCACATTTTCTGGTATCTGAAAACGGACCCTGGGGAGGTGGCCAAAGCTGCACAGCCTCCATCATGGTGGTTGGCCTTCTGTGAGGTGGGCAAGATGAGGACACCTGCTAAGGAGCCTTCCTGGGAACACGGCCTTTGCTGATGTCAAGGGGGAGAAAGAAGCTAATGGAGAAACCGTGCCCCACAGATGCCCCTCAGCTAGCAGTGATACATCGCATCAGAACAAAGCCTCTGTGTGCTGCCAATAACGCATTACCTCTCAGCTGACAGAAGACAACAATTAAACACTTTATTGAACGGGGAATATTTTTTCTCTCATGCCTCAAACCATGAAAGTGTATGACTCCCCCAGAGTTACTCATTGCTGCACTGTTGAAGTGGGAATAATTCCCTGTCTGCCTGACGTTTTGCAAGACAAGGATGGAACTACCTCTGGATCATTTGAAAATATTAAAAGTGTGCTGCAATCAAATGGTTTGAACTTCCATCCTGCATCATTTGCAGCTGATATTGCTAATGCTAAATTCTGGAGACATGAGTCTGTCTACAAATTAATGGAAAATGTGAATTAATGTTTGCTTCCAGCTAATTGCCCAGCTCGCGTATTGCACAGGGCAGCCAAGCATCATCTGATCTTGAGAACTCTCTGACGAAAGTTTTCAATCACTTTTTCCAGCTGCCAAAAAACCTTCAGACTTATAGGACATACTCATTATCAGCCTGAGATACCAGGAAATGTTTCCCCCAGGACCAGTATCTATATGTGATACTTCTTTTTAAACACACATTAGATGGCTTTAAACAAAAGTTTCTACAGATGAGGAGTGAAGATATTTAATTTTTGATTTGCACATTTCCAAGATTGACAATGATAAAGATACAGGTGAAAAGATACTTTCAGTATTTCAATATCAACAGTGCTAGAAATTCCAATGGTTCGTTCTTATAATGAGAATAGTCTTCTACATGCTGAGTTTACGTTCACACTTAGCAAAGGGCAAACAATATCTGAAAAAAAAAAAAACACCCAGGTAACTTCCATTTCAAAGCACATTACCATAAAGATGGAAACAGACTAGTTCCTAGAGCTGGAAAAGCCCTCTACTCTTGTAGGTGGTGGAAATTACAGAGATTTTGGACAAATGTTCTCAGTGAAGTAACAGTTTTGATCTTGACCATATTTCCATAGCGAAAAAACCAGAAAAGACAAACGTGAAGATACTTCCTGCAAGTACTTCATTTATCTATTCAATTAAGCACCTCCCAGCTGTTGGCTCTATAACACATTTCTGTATGCTAGTATGCAGAGTTCACCATAAAATGATATTTTGAAAGCTGACTGCTTGCTTCGCTATCTTAAATGTCAAAGCCATGTCTAATCACACAAAAATACTATATAAAATTATATATGCACACACACTTTACCTAAAGGACATAAAATAATTGCTTCATACTGCCTCACTGATTTGCTGACATCTTTTTCTATTAGTCTAATTCCTACAAGGTCTGAGCTAATGTTTCTAACTTCTGCAATGCTTCAGAATAGTTTCATGAGCAACCTTGCTGAGATGTTTTTATTCCTTTCATTTCTTCGGAATACTCTATTTTACCTAGACAGGCTCTGAAGGATACACAACACTCAACAATATGTTACTACCAGACCTGCAAACAGACCTGATTTACGCACCCCAATAGTATGCTTTGTAATACAGAAAATACTGCTAATAAATAAAGATCTCAAATGAGACTCTGCACTTTTAGGCAAACTTGGAAGCATGAGGTTTTGAAGTCACTGTGCTACAGCCTTACTCCAACTATGCCTCCCCCTCTCCCCTTTATTTTGGAAAAGATTTATAAACATGTATTAATTGTTTATTTCCTCTTCATCGTACTAAGGGATGGGAAAAAAAGTTATCAGAAAATGTCCTGAAAACAAACACTGTAATATGGCTCTCCATCCACAAAAGAAAAATACTATCTCCAGTACTGCACATTACAAACAGCCCAAAGATGACATCCACAGCTTTTCCACATGAGCAGGATTTAAAAGCTTACCTGTTAGAATAGGATCTAAAAGCTTACCTGTCAGAATACCTGCAAAATGTCTAGTTCTGTCAGAATGCAGACAGAGTAACACACAAGCAAATAAACTTACAGCCAGCACACGCAGACCACGTATTTAAGAGAAACATCATACACCCTTCAGTCTACAATAACTTAACTCTATATGTCTGTCAATAATACACATCACAGATTATTAAGGAATACTCATTCATTGGTAGAGATAGGGAAACAATGTAAGAAAACAGTAATACAAGTATTTAACATGATAAGAGTCTTGTTCAACAAGGCATATCTTCTTATCAGTTATTTTCCTGTGGCTCCGAGTCCTGAAACTTCATTACAAGAAAATAGGGGCTTCTAGTCTACCATAGTTTACTTGCCTGAAATTAATAGATTAATAAAAGATTATTATGCCTGAAATCACTTAAGCTACATTTGGAAACATATAGTTCTTTCATGTCTTCTTGATTTTATTACCAATGAACATCACAGATGCAATTACTGTAATACCTGAAGCTGTCATAATATGTAATCAGAGCATTTACAATCTGGTAGAATACCATACAACCAGTATTATTTATTAGTACAAACTGTGAGAGATTAGCATGCCATCATTGTGGCTGTTGTAACAGTTTCTTATTTATCTTTCACAAAGTGGTAAATACAATTAGCATTCCTAGGCATCACCTGTAAAATCCTTCACAAAAACAGTTCAAAAAAGAGCAGTATCTAAACCCAGAGCAAGGCCACTCTGAAATACAGACTGGAGCCTATAGAATCCCAGAGGTTTGTGCAAGCCACCCACATGCTTAGAAAGTTGCACACCTACTCCTTAGATTAACTGTATAATCAATGAACATACAGATGTTATAGTCATGAAATATACCAGAGAGTTTGGCTAAGCAGTTATTACACCCAAACAGAACAGACAGAATGCTTACCCATACCCTGGGCTCGCTACAGAACTCCACAGGAAAGGATCTCCAGAAGAGAGCCTTCCCCCTGGCAGTCAGCTCTTAAATGGGTCTAGGAGAGGTGCAGCCAGGCTCCACCCCTTCCGGCAGCACAGGTGAATTGCCTTCACCTGTGCTCCAGTGGCTGACTCATTGCTTGCCTCAGGTGGTCAATCAGAGGTTCAGGCCGTGATTCAGTAGTTCCCACACAGTTGACAGTATTGCAGTTCTGCTTCTAACAAGACAGGAAATATTCACATAAATTCTCTGATACATCTAACAAAAAAATTACACTTTTTAACTGTTTGCAAGCATAATCATTCAACATCTTCAAACATAATGAATGTATATTTTTATGACAGCCTAATTCCTTCCAATATAAGGAGAAAGCATTTAACCAGCACACAAATTTTCAAGATCTCTGCTATTCAAATGCGCTTATCTAGAAACAGTTCCATAATAATGAAAACTTTCATCACTCATAGAAACGTGACACCAGAAGTATGAAGAGATATCACATAAGAGGCCATCAAAAAGTAATTTTCCTTCAATTTAGGTGGAATAGATTCCCTAAGGTGGACTGAAATCTAATTAAAATTACTTCCGTCTTTCAGTATTTGCAAATTAAATTATACTGAACTGTCCAATTCAGGGAAAATTGGATTCAGTTTAATCAGTCTTGTCTGAACTATGACATTTTTGCTTTTTCAACTTCTGGAAATGTATTTCTACCAGGGGATCTGAATAAAGTTTGACATCTGAAGGGACAGTATGAAGGCTTAACAAATTTAAATGGCTTGGGTATTTTAACTGAATGACAGACATGGGGTTTTTGGACATGGAGGGGTGGAGGCAGATGTACTGGCCACGTACATGGCCACACAACACCCAGAACAAAGTCTGCAGATGTACTGCTGCTGAAGCAAGAAATCAAGAATGAAGCTGCATGCTAAATTTCACATCATTTGAGATTTAAAACAAAAAAATAGGCAATGTTGTACAGTACCATGCACTAAAAATGTGATTCAGTTTCCAAATAGCACATGCGTAAGCACAGAGAGGATTTGACTGGCATCTAATGTAAAAGAAATAAGAGGCTCAGAAAGACAGCATTAAGCTGAAGCCCAGGTTCCAAGAATCTGACTAAAATGGCATTTTCCTGTGGACATGAGCCCTCATCAAGGAAAAAACAACCAATGTGGCTCTTCTGCCCTGAATGATGCAGGATTAATTGTGAAGAAAAAGCCTTTACGTTTTCCAGAGGCTGCTCAAGACTCATTGGGAGAGAATGGAAAAAAAGTGCAGTAGAACATCAGGATCAATACAGTGAAAAGAGGGCTGCTATGTCAGCTGCACAGCACTGCACTGTTGTGCTTGCAGTTTTACGTGCAAGTCAAAATTAACACGGAATTGGTCTACTCGCTATTGCTATAATAATTATTCAAGCCCTAAACAAAACCTATATTTAATCGTACAAGCCTTTCATTGAGACTGCTGTGAGATGCTTCTTCCTATTCACACATTCAAGATTTTGCAACGGAAGCGAAAAAGAAACATTGTTCAAAGGGCTCAAAGCCCGATTTATTTTAAGACAGCAAAACCCTGAGGGGAAGCGACGAGAGGTAGATCGCCTCACACCAGTAAGATCACGCATTTTCCATCGAGCACTTGGTGCAGCAGTGCCGCGTGAGCTCGGCGTAGTGCAAGCAAGAGGGGTTCACAACGCGCGGCAGCGTCAGGCGGGGCGCACCCGGAGCCGCGCGCTCGGCTTTCCCCTCACACAGCGCCAGGCCCCGCGCCGCGGAGCTCCCGGCGACCTCGAGGGAGTCCCACCTCCCCCGGGCGCTCGGGCCGGCGGAGTCGGTCTGCGGCCGCTCCCCCCCCCGCCGAGGGAATGAGGTTGCGTCTTCTCCCGCCCCGCGGCAGCGCGCACTCACCTCCGCCCCGCAGCGCGTTGACAGCTCTGGGCGCCGCCATCTTGGCCACGCGGGGCGAGATCACGTGGCCGCGGGAGGCGGCCCGGAGCGGCCCGTCCGCCTCACGCCGCGGCCGTCGCGCGCGTGTCGCCCGAAGCGAGTCCCGCCCGCGGGCGCGCGGCAGGTACGTGACGGGCCGCCCCCGCGCCTCGGGCTGAGCTGGGCGGCTGCCGTCAGGGCGCGGCTCGGCGGGCCGGGCCGGCAGCGCCCCCTTCCCGCCCGGCCGCCGCCGGTCTGCGCCGCGCCTCGCGCCTGCAGCCGGGAGCCGAGAGCCAGAGCCCCGGCCTGCGTGTGCGCGGCTGCGGGCGGCTCGGGCGGGAATACCCGCCTCGTCAGCTTGCGGCTGCGAGAGGCGCGGCTGTGAGACGGCGCCCGTCGCGGCGGGGCGGGTTCGGCAGCGCTGCAGCGTCGTTCTGCAAGTGCCGGAGTTACGCCCGCCTGGTATTCTGGCGCTTTTTGAACTTGGAGCTTTTTTACTCCGCTGTAGTAACGCAGCATTTGTGAAGAAAGTGATGAGCTGCTCTTTCTGAACTTTCTGAGCTTTTGCTGTTTGCTTGTAATTGGGGTCTCTGTAGAATCTGAAGGTTGGGGCTTGAACCTCAAACTCGCGCATTTGTTATTTGCTCTGCGCAGCCAAATAGGCCTGTTTAATAAAGGTCAGGAAGAGCAAAGCTCGCTGCGGAGCCGAGCTTTCTGCGGGCGCTGGTGGGGCGCCGCCACACCTACAGAGGTACCCAGAGCCGCCCTGCGCAGGGCTGGTGCGGCGGGCTTCGTTGCGCTCCGATAGAAACCGAGCTGAACTTCTAACGTCTGCTTGCAAACTTCATTTCTTTCCCACTGCTCTTGTGCTTGGATTTGGCTTTTATTTATTTATTTTAAGCGTTCTCAGTTGGTTTGAAATTATGTTTTTGTGACTCCGCAGATGTTTGAGAAGCAGCGTTGTGGGATGTAAATCACACAGCCGCAGGCAAGCGCCAGAATGAAAGGACTCAAATGAACAGAAAGTGCTAGGGCAGTAATTGCAAGGAGCTGAAATGCACAAGTAATGTGAGTATCGTTCCTGTACACACCCACGTGCGTGTACCTACACGTGGTACCCAGAGGCTCAGTGACATCCTGAAAGGAGAATGAGGCTGTTTGTTCTTTATCTCCTGTTGTAGCCATGAGTAATTTTTAAATTTGCGTCTGCAAATTTTATAATGGAGCTAACAAGAGTAGACTCAAAGCCCCACTCTAATAGGAATAGTGATGTTATTTACCCGCATTATTTACTCTCGAAAAACCCTGAGAAACAGATGAACGTAAAAGGCAGACTATAAGAATTTCTGCCTTCCAGGAGTTCTCTGGTAACAAAAAGGGTGCTGCATTCTCCTCAGTGCTCCTAGATATATGTCATGAGCAGAGTGCGTCAGTTAATCAGCTGCCAGAGCATTGTAGGTGGCCTATCACACAGCTTGCGTCCAGACCATGGAGTAGTTTAAAGATCAATACAGTACCATATGTTGCCTCCAAAAATGAAATGATTAACTTCATACAGCCACGTTCTCCACCAAGTGACATGTATAATGTGAGAGCAGTGTGACAGGATTTTAATAGAATATAGATAGAAATAAATCAAGAAATAGCATTCCTAAACTGCGTAGCTGCAGCTTGTGAGCATCATTACCAGCTACTCATTGGTGAGAGGTATATGTACATTTCATCTGCAGAGCAGAAATGAGTAAATCTTTGCACTTTGCACAATCTTTGTCCTAGTTGTACAACACAGTATTGTCTTTCACGGGTTCGAACTTCATCAGACTCCATTTTATGTTATTTTTTGCTATTTGTTATTTCTAGGACTGCAGATACTCAACTGCTGGTTCTATGAGGATGAAGTTCAGTGTAAAGCAATCACATGCTGTCACTGTTTGGCATATGTAACTACACATTGCTGGAATGGGTGTACTTCTCTGTGCCTGCAGAGAGTAGCATTTCTCACATGAAAGTAGTCACAGATGAGGAGCGGTTCTCTTATCATTTTTTCCTGAGTGTTGCTAAAGGAGAGAAGCAAAATGGTCTAGGTAAACCTATTATCACCTATTTTCCTCAAGTCAATAAATATTTCCTATTCAGGGAAATCAAATGCCGCTGAGAAAGAAAATAAAGTGAACATTTGGCTTTTGTCTGTTGCTGTAAGACCATAATTCCATATTGTAACGGCCTTAAACCTTGTTGATGGCATAAGAAAATGTGAGAACTGGAGATAATATTAGAATGACACTGTTGACAGCTTTGTAATTAGCTTGTCCTTAAGCAGCAGGTTATTTCCCAAATACTCGTAGATACACGTTAGCAGTTAGATTTCCCAATTCCTTCTGCAGATCAGAAACCAAGAAGGGGTCAATTAGAGGAAGACTTTTATGTTCCAAGAGAACAGCTGTTCTGTAATGTTTATAATCTTTAGATTAATCTGAAACCTTAACAGCCATTATTCAGTAGTCTTTAATTTGTGCTTAGGTTAAGATTTTCTCCTTTTTCTAATATAAGTAGCAGATTTAGTTTGTTAGGAAATTTGCATTAACAAAACAAGATGACTATCTCAGCAAAAGAGAGATACTCTGTATCCTAACACAGTATGCCCAAAGAGTCGCTCACTGCTATTTTCAAGCTAAGTTACCAAACAGAACCAGATGTATGTAACTGTCTTTGGTTTATGTTTGGCCAATTCTCTGAAATGTTGAAGATGACCAGTGGTGATTTGAGTTGTCCTCTGCTTTGTGTTGAGATGCAGCTCTGCAGACATCACTTTTCAGCCAGGCTCCTTTGAGCATATCTTTGTTCCCTTTTTCACAGACAGCCTTGCAGATTCTGTCTGACTTACATTGTCTCCATCTCAAATGTAGAATCTCCATGTTTTTTTCCACCAGCATGGTATGCAGGCAGATGGTAACATAAGCAAAAGTTGTGGGAAGGAAGACACAAAACTATGCTTTAAAATGTAAGGGTGAAAGCAGTTTATAACAGGCTATGAAACAACAAAGATGTTTTATTGCTACGTTAAATCTTACCTGGAGCAATATAGAAATATGCTTCTAGTTTAAGCATAGCAATTGGATACTCCTGGATTTAGGCTCAAACTATTTAGACTTTGATATTGTCTTAGAAAATTATTTAGTTCACAGCAGTTTTTGCTGGCCAAGCTGGTGTTTTTTTGGGTACTGTACTAATCACAAGTAGGTATCCTTTTTTCAGCACTGGTGTTTATCTGTTCCATGGTGCTGAACTTGCAAAAGGTAGCTCAGCATGGAAGGGTAAGTTAGCTTGTCTTGGGTAATCTTGCTGAAATGTGTTCTAGAGAAGATAAGTAATGTCAGGATTGTTTATAAGCGCAGTGAAGCAGTCTTAGATCTCTTCTATACAGTTGTGCCTTCCAGCAATACCTGAAGTTCGTGGACCTCAATATACATCACCATTTGTTAGTGAACAGCAAACATGTAAGTGCAAAATGTAGATAATCAGGCAAAACTCTACCAACTTGTTACAGCTTTAAGGAATGCACAATGACATGTTCACAGTCCCTATCACATTAAACTCATTCAAAATGAAGATTTTATCTTTTCCATGAAACTATGAAAGTCTCAAAAACACAAACACCATTCAGTTTTGAAGATAACTGGAAGAAAAGCATCTAAACATAACAGATACTGAATGTGGAACACCTCCCTCATTGTCATACCATTTAGAAATAAAGAAACAAAAAAATCAACCCTGGATATCAAGTCTTGCCATTGATCTGGATTTCTTTTGTTTGATCTCTTCTGCTCAAAATGTGAAGAGGTCTTAAATGGAGCACATACCCTGTATCTGAGGAATGTTTTCACTACTGCATGCTCTTTTCCTACTAAAGAAAGAAAACAGTGTATGGTTCTGTTCCTGGTATAAAGATCTTTTGCAGTGGTAAAAGGGAATTCTGAAACGCTATTCCCAAGGCCCTACCTTTGTTCTTACCTGAATTGCCTTCAGTTTTGGTGCAATTCTTGTACTTGCAGTGGACTTTGAAGAAGGGAAGGAGATTTTGTTTTCTTTCTTTCTTTGTTTCTGTAGACTTGAGAAGCAAGACTATTTTGAATGTGGAAATCCAGGAATTGTTAGATCAATGATCCTTTTCACATGTGTTTGTACCATCGTAGGTTTAAAAGGAAGCTCATACAGCATCTGTAGTCTTATTTCTGGCAAAGCCCATTTCATTTCTGCAGGCTTTAGCTCAAGGAACAAATAACATGGTAAACTTACTTAAATGAGTAGTTTGAGTACTGGTATATGTATTGTTTATCTTTTTAAGCTGTAGGAAGATTTGAATGATGGGGAGGCCATCCCACTCCTGATTTTCTCTCCAGAGATATAAGCCAATATGGTGGCAGCTAATATGTCCTGCATGAGTGGGGCTTGCATCTGTCCTGTTTTGTGTAATAGCCTTCCATTTCAACTAGTTACACTGACCTTCTAGTCTCACAGTTTCAAATACTTCCAACTCTGTGGCTTTTAGCCTTTTGTAAGTGAAACATTTTATTAGATAGAACTTGTGGTTTGATTGAAACCTTCCTGGTTGTTGAAGGAAGGACTAGCAATGTAAAATTAATACAAAAGGGGCTTTGAGCAACCTGGTCTGGAGGGAGATGTCCCTGCCTATAGCAGGAGGGTTGAAACTAAGTGATCTTAAAGGTCCCTTCCAACCCCAACCATTCTATGATTCTATGATTAACAACTGTAATCGTTTCTGATACTACAGTAGATGAACCACATATCATAAGATATCCTTGGCAGAAGAGTGAAAATTCTAAAAAAATATATATTTAAATTCATGAAGTAAAGGAACTAAATAAAAGCACTTGCTTCCTACAGATTTGAAAGTTTCTTACATTAGCTAAGGAAAGTGCTTTTGGAATCAATACAAAGCCTTGTTTGTTTTTCCAGTTGTGAAGTATTTTTTCTTAAATCCTGAACCTGTGGATTTATGGGGGGGTGGTTGTAAAAAAAAAAAAACCTGAAGAATCTGAAGTAGATCAAGTCCCAATAGCTAGTTAGTGGCAGCAGGACCCACTCTTAGAACAGGTGAGGAGCCTGTACTCCAGATGCATGCCAGTCAGACCGAACAACCAGTCTTGTAACTTGTTCATATGGCTGAAGAATGCCTAGGCTTAAACAGTATTATTGTAGGACCCAAGTGAAACAGTCTGAGGAGGATGAAGTTAGGAGAAATTTAGAACAGTTGCAGTATAATATATACAATCACATACTAACTTGCTATTTGGTTATCTATTAAGCCCTGAGGCAAAACAGAAAGGTTAAAAAATTCAAACAATTTACACGTTATTGTATCTGAGAATCTACAGTTTATTTCAGCAGTAAGTGCTCCCAAATCTGAAGAAGAGCATTTTAAATCTACAACACTAAAATAGAAAATATTCAAAATGCACAGAAACACAATTTACCCTTAATGTGATTAAAACGTCACAAGGTTGTTTTTTTTTTTTTGTTTTTTTTTTCTTCAGTTAAGTGGCAATTAAAGATGTGCTTCATAACACTGTGTAGAAATCTGCAAGTTTCCTGTACAGGTCAGATCCTCATGCTTGTGCAAGTCGTTCTAGGACTCTTCGGTAATCTGAAACAAGTTGTTGGAAGCTCTCTTCTAACTGTTCATGTTGCATGTTTAGGTCTATTTGGTTCAACTGATTTGTCAACTCCTCTGGTCTTAAGCACCTTCTCATCTTGGCAAGTTCTCTCTGCTTTTTCTAAGCAATTAAATAAACAGTAATTTGAACATAAGGAACAATGAAGAGTACAGTACTTTACTGAACTTATTCTGTTTCAATATCTAGGTCTTCAAGAAGTCCCTAATCCTTTAAAAAATAAAAAAGAAACAAACCTAAATAAACACTAGCATTGTTAAATTAGGAAACCTGTTAAAGGTCCACAGTTTCTGTATTACCAATTACCTGGCAAGCTGAAAACTCATTTCAAAATTTTTCTTTATTTCTGCAACATTTAGTCAGGAAATAGCTCTAAGACGCAGAACTACTGTTAATAGTGGAAGATATTAATAATTTAGAATTATACTGCACCTGTACAATACAATTCAAATGAAGTTATCAAATGCTTTATAAAAAAGTTGTGTTTACACGACACAAGCATTAAGAATGCTGTAATATTGCCAATTCTTTATAAAAGGTTGCTTTCTTCCTCAAATTACTACATATTGAGTTCAGCTGCAGTTCTGACAAGTGTTTTTTTTTTTAAACAGGAGTATAACGTGATTATTTTTGGCGAAACTGTTAAAAATTAGCATGTAAGCCATTCACTAGACAGAACAACCATAAACAAGATAACCATATTTTAGAACATGAAACTTAAAATCTAAAAAAAAAACCAAAAAAAAAAAACGGGGAAAGTGTGCTGGCTTGTTTTGATCATTCTGTAGAAGAGAACTGTGGTTGAAAAAGTGGAATATTTAAAGCAACAGAATATTCCAAATTCCAAAATTTTACAAGACGAATATCATATATCTAGCAGTACAGTATCTGTAAAGTTTTTAGTCATAATATATTTACTAAATGCAAAGACTAAAGTGAAAACAATTACAAGCACTAGATCTGAGGCTGCTTATGGAATTTTAGATTTCCTCCAAATATTGAGCTGAATTATATGCTGAGAACATGTGACAGTCCTGTTGGATGAAAAATCATGGCCTTATTTGTAATGGACAGCAAGTGAAATTTAGTAAATGAGACAAGACACTCACAAAAGAGAATAGAAAGTGTTTTGATTAGGATCCTGTCACTCAGCATGACACGGTGTTATCTCCAGATCAGCCAAGTGTTTAATGCAGTGCTGAGTTCTCATTTCTGCTAACAGACCCCCTAAGTCCAACATGAGTACAATCAAAGTTCTGCTATTTTGGTATAACAGGATAAGTGCTGCTTTAGGGAGGCTTGCAAGCTAATCAAGATACTTCTGATACTTTGTGAAACTTTTCCAACCAGGTTTTGGGTTGCTCAGTGATTACTTAATTGCAGAGTAGCCAACATGCTAGTTGCAGCAATAAACTTAGGCTTATGGGTTTTTGCAATCAATACAGAGACTAATGTCATTAGCAACTAGGAGATACATGCGTACACACTCTATATGCTCTATATACACATGCTCTATATATACACACGCACCCCTGATTTTAGAGGATCAGTTAATGCAACATGCAGCAAATAGATCCTCAAAAGCATACATGGCAGGAAATAAGAAAACAACTGTGCACTAAGTTGAGTATTTGATTCAACTTCACTGTTGAAATTATATCCCATCTACAGGGAGTACTGTATAGACATGGCTAGGTTACCACTACCAAGCTGCTCTGGTAGACCTAGTTAACGAGCAGAACAGGAATCTAAACTATACCTAGTTTTCTAAGGTAAATATATAGCATTTAATCCTCACCTCTAACTTTGTGGTATTTAAGTATGTGTATGTATTTAAGATACTCTCAATCTTTCCAAGTGACTTCCCTCCCCTCTCCCCTTGCTTTCCTCTAACTGGATTTAATGCCACTTGTAGCTGGGTACTGTAAGGGTAATAAGTTTCTGCTGGAATTGGGCAAGTAACAGAAGTCAAACAAGATCTTTGGTACAGCCATGAATGAATGTTCTCCACATCTGTGTATGTCAGCTGAATGCTGCATAACTAATAGTAGTTGATTGGCAACATAATTGGCATCAACTACATTTATGGAAATGGAAGTAAAATCAGGTTTAATTAGCCTTGAAATAAGTATTAAATGATACATAAGTCATATACCTTATAGGGGCCAATCAGCCTTCTTTTAACATCCAACCGGTAGCTTCTGGATTGTTCTGCATCACCCATATCTGTTGCACGCAATCGGAGAATTTCATAAACTCTCCTTGTGTGTTGCTAATAAACAAAATAAAAAAAAACACGTCTGAGTAAAGATGTCATTCAACAGTAGTATCAGAGTATTTCTCCACTTTGAGTAACTCCTCAGCTTATCAGATATCAGTCAGATACCAACAAAGCCTCAGCCAGCCTGATCCTCCTTACTACAGGGGGGATAAATAAATAAATGTTCTAGTTACTCCTCAAAAAATAATTCATTCCAATACAGCTAGTGTGTAATCTCTCAAAATGTTGCAGTGTCTGTGAAGGTGCTTCAAGGGCCTGCTATAAATGAACAGCAGAAAATCCAGAAGCCAGAGTCCAAAAGTAATCTGAAGTAGTACTGGAACTAGAGTAACGTTAAGCAATTAATTACTACATAGTAACTCCTGTACTAATATTAATAATCTTGACATACTTATTGCTCTTCACAAGGTCTTCTGGAAATGCTAAAAATGAGAATGAAAGAATATTTAAGTGTTTCTTTTTACTAGGAAGATAACAAATGAATCAGTACATGGAAAACTGAGGTGATTTTGGAACACTGATCAGCAACTATCACATCTGGAAAGGAAACAGACTGATATTTCTACTGTATTACTATGAACTGTTATAACATTAAAACTGAACTTAAGATCAACTACTCCTTTGCTGAGCAACAGGATTAAAAATAAAATGGTTTGCTATACTAATACATCTTTAAATTCTATTAAAAAAATGAACTTAATTATCCTTTTAGGTGTAGCATCTCAGGTACAGAAGGCTGCAGGTGTACTTCTCTTATACAAACAATAACATTTTAATGAATATATTTGAATAAGGCTTTTCCTCTGCAATCCTCATTCAATGCTTTCATAAAAAAAAACATTCAAATACATGTATTTTTAACTGAAGAGCTTACCAATGAGTTTAATCACTTGGACAATTATCAGTTTAATTGTTCAGTTTAACAGTTTAGCTCTTCAAACACTCAGAGCTGCCTCAGTAGCAGTGCTAGCATTACTACTTTAGTGTTCTGAGAACAACAGTGGCTATTTATATACATATACTCGAAGAGATGGAAACTGACACTTAAAATTGGAATATTTCGAGTTCTGTTACATCAATAGCATTAGGTGGAAAAAAAGAAGGCATTTACTTAAAATCGTAAACAATTTCTTCACTTTCAGATACATTGTAGAAATCTGTTGAAATATGCCACAGTATGTAAACTCCAAGTCTCCACCCCTACGTTTGGACTACTGTTATACTAGCTTGACAAGAATAGGCCCAACTACCACTGTAGTTTATACCTTATTTATTTTCAGCTTCTGTTGAGCTTCCGTTACCATTTCTTGGCTGAAGCCTTGCATTAACTTTCCTGGGGAAAAGCAGAGCAAGTCTTGACAGAGCTTTACAAGAACAAAGTCTCTTAGCTTTATGTAGTTTTCAGATGGGTCTTCAGCTAGGAAAAAAATTATAAGAGCACATATTTAATATAAGCATTATTTGTTTCTTCATTTCTGGTATGCAATTACAAGAACTGTGGAAGACGAGACCAGATACAACATTTATCATGAAACAGTAGCATTGCTATCAAAACTGTAGCTTTATAAATTTTTTTTTTTTAAAAATCAAGTACTAGCTTCAGTGCTCATCAACATAGTCCTATTTGCTACTTTGTTCCCACGTAGAACTACAGAGAAGGAAAATGTTACAATGCTGCAAACAGACTTAATCGCCATTTAATAGTTTGGACAGGTTTACTACAAATGAGTAGCAGGGTCATGCTCTACCCTACCTTTATTTTCCTGTTCAATTTATTGCTGAACAGCTTATATTCCAGCTGTGCTCTTTTGTTCATTTTCTCCCCCTTTCCCTCAAGATGAGGACTATTTTATGTAGTTGACATTTGCAGTTTAAGAATGATCAAAAGCTAGTATGATACTAAAAGAAAGGAATAGGATGTAAGTTTTGGTCCTAACATATGCAGCACTGTACAACCAGCAATTTGTTTTTTGGATTGCAGATTGCTTAGGACCATTGCATCAGTTAAAAAGATTTACACATAAGTGGAATAATCTTGTGTGGCAAAACTTACAGCACTTATTCTGCAAGAGATTGAGGAGGCTGTACTGAGTTTCATTTATTCTGATCCTTTTCATTCAAATTAGTTAGAAGAAAGATGAGGCAGTTTCTGTACGGTAAGCACTACCAACGTACATTTCACTTGTGTCAACTAGGATGACGAGTTACAGTTGGGACAAAATATCCATTGCAAATGTGAAAGTCTGACATATTTTATTTTTTTAGGCATTAGTTTCTTCAAGGAAGTTGAAATTCTAATCATTCTGAAAAGAGGAAAGGCTTTACTTAACAACTTTAGAGGATATGTAACTATGTATTTTGTTCATTATCAAGGTTGCCAAGCCTGACTTTCTATCAGAATGACAATAAATTACCTTGCAGAAGTGTAAGATTACATAACTTTAATGCCATGTAGAATATTGCAAGCTTCCTCCTGCTTTAATCCAAAAAGAAGAGTTACTTTAGTGCAAATTTGCCATTGCTACAAGTTTGCATTAAAGACACTGAGCCATGAATGCGTCATATGATTTATGTAGTATTATATTTAAGACTGTTTGTTCTCAGTTATAAAAGCTATGTAAAGCTTTGTAGTATTAATGGGAAAAAAAAAGGATAAAAATCACACAATGAATATGACTTCCTGCTGCATAAAGGAAGTTATGCTTCTTTAGGTTTCTATGAATTGGATTAAAATTACAAGGTAGATTACCCCGTGTTAGGATTATCCTGCAGTGATACCATGAAGAAAGCAAGTGTTGTAATGCATTTTAATTAGTTTTTTGGAGGGTAGAGGAATAGGAGGTCTTTTTTTTCTTTTTGAGATGAGGTCTTAGATGACCTTAGATTAGTTAATTTATATATTTAAACTGTATTTCTTCCTATATTGGACTTTAAACTACAGGACAGATGTCAGGATCGTAACTATTTTTAATGCTATGTTTTTAGGTGTGTGTACCCTCTCTCCCTCTCCCCCTGTTCTTTCATTAAATTTTCACTTTCATGTATTTGTGGGCTCACCTCTACTATGACAGGTGCATTCAGCCAGTAATACATGCTCCTGGAGCACAACTCCTGTGCAGATTTCTGTCAGTAGACTTTTGGCTTATATGCATGTTAATACACTATTTCAGATTTTTCTCAGTTTTGAGTTTTGGCTAATAGGAATAAGTTGAACAAGGAATCTGACAAAGCTTGATCTCCTGGCAAACTCAGCTGTGTATCTCACAATAAAATGGCTAATTAGCTGGTAATCCATGCATGCTAGGGATTGAATTTTCCTGGTGTGCTGTTCTCTAAGTAGAGGATTTAAGGAGCTACATTATATACAGTTCTTCTGTAAAATAGGGCACTGTTAATCCTGAACTGAGCTGAAGCTAAACCTTCAAAAGGCCATTTAATTCTAACAAGTGAACATGAAAGCTGGCTTGTGGGCCTGCAGTCTCTGAATGTGACCAAACAGGTGAAATGAGTTAGAAATTTAGCATATACCTGTTATATCAAGTACTGTAGGAGAAGACATATAGTATCTATGAACTGTTTCGAGAAGCTGAGCACCATGGCCTTCTCCTTGGAATGGTGGCAAGATCAGCATCTGGCTACAGACAAAGGAATGTATTGATATTTCAGTTCAAATGTATGCTTTTGCAAACATTGCAGTGTAAAGGCATAAAAACTAAGTTCTTCTTGAAATACATGCATCAGTCTTAATGTTAAAACATAATTCTTACAGAGTCTTAGAACTGCTAAATATTCAAAACTTGTTTGCAATTCCCTCTGCTTCAAAATGGAACAATGAAATAAATCAGTGCGTAGCCAGCTAATAATGGGGATTTTTTTAAAACAAATCAACACCATTATAAACAAGTATTGGGAACTTCAGCAGTTCCCTCTTCTGAAATAAAAGGCAAGGCACGAGTTACGCCGCCAATTACCTTACACGTGGCCGGGTTTTGTCTGGGTACACATAGTAATTATAGACTGTCATGTAGCCTACGGTCGCAAAGAGCGTAGCTCCATCCTTATTATACTTCTCAAATCTGCAGATAAAACAGAAAGCCAAGCAGGTCAATTACAGTCGCGCTCCCATGCAGTGTCCATTTTCTTTTCCATTCTCCAACTGAATTTTCAGTGTCAGCAAGCTACTCTGTGAGGGCCCAATGGGTACACCTGCTATGTTCTGAATGTACAATTCACTTAATTGGTGTGCAGCAACTTGGATAAATCAGACCTCTTTACAGCACTTCAGTGCACTTGCCTATTATAAAGATGAATAGGTGGCAAGTAAAAGAAAACACAGGCAAAGCTCATTTTACTGTTTAAGCCTACATTCAGGGCTCTAACGGACAACAGCATTTAATTCAGCTCTATTCTCAAGGTTCCCCAAAGTATAATGGAGGAAAACTCAAGCCTGATAAACAATGGTTTTTCTTTCCTGGGAAAAATATCATTATACTGCTCCAATAATTGGCCAGCCACAATTAAAATGCAGGCTTTGTGGAGGTAATAAGGTCCACTGTTGCTTTAGAACTGTACTTACACTATAAAGTAGTTCCATCTTTCATCATCTACATCAATAAAGCTAGCAGTTTCAATAAACCACATCAAGAATGTCTGAAGCCTTTCATGATATTCTCGAAAGCCTGGACACGTCATGTCAGCCTAGGGAAAAAGCCAGGAGAAGTCAGGTGAAACCTATCACAGATGCAAAAGGAAAAAAAAAATCTGCAAAACCTAATTACTTCCCCCCATACAAAAAAAAAAAAGCATGTTCCTAATCAATAAATTGTTCAGATGATAATATTTATTTTTATATATATATGTTGAACGTTACAGAAGGTGCCTCCCTGCAAATAAACCTTAATTTCTTTGCCTATGAAGTTTCACTTATTTTTCATACCTTATATATCTGATATGCAATGTCTTCACCAGCTTCCTCATTATGAACAGAATATGTGTGTAGCAGCATTCCAAAGGGCTTAAAGTTGACCTCCTTTTCCAACAGAGAGACAAAGTCATCTGTGTTTGTGCAAAAGCCAGGAGGAATAATTTCTCTAATTTTACTTTCAACATCATCTGCCTAGGGAATACAAAACAGGGCGGGATCAGCAGAAGATTAAAAAGACAGCAAAGTCATCGTTTTGCTATTAGAGATGAATATAAAAAGGAGTGCTATGGCCTATCAGCAACTTTAAATAAAAAAGACAAATATTCCTGTTGTTCAGACCTCTGAGCAGACAAAGATAACTGAAGAGATGCAGAAGGGTCAGTCCAGCCATGGTCAGTATTCAAAAGCTAGTAGTTACAACATAAACAAGTTCCCGATGTTTATGTTTAGTGACTGTTACATTTGTCTAAGCAAGACAAGGAAGGAAGCTGTGGATTCATCAAGCACTAGGAACAATATTCTTGTTTTCTTAGTTTGTTGGATGAAACATTAGTTTCTGAAAAATGCAATAAAATTGGTAGCTCGGGCTTTTCAGCCAGCAAACCTCTGTGACCATGCAGCACATAGCCTCGTGAAACTGGGGTTCCCAAATAAGCAGCTTAACTGGTATTAGGTGATACGGAGCTGAGTGAAGGAAAAAAGACTAAAAATGGTAGCCCCCAAACAAGAAAGTGGCAGCTAGCACCACTCTTGCATCCTTATGTTTCTGTGCTTGAACTGCTTGCTTGTACTCTAATCAAAGAATATTTTGAAAACAAAGCTGACAAAATAAAATACAATTTAGAAATATGGTGAATAATCTGACATGTAAAATCTAACTTAGCAGATGAGGGAAGAAATATTCTGACACCAAAATTAAATTCAGAGATCAAAATTACCCTTTTCAGTTAACCAAACTGAAAGTTACAGACTATCAGCTGAGCAGACTTCATAATCCTTTTCAGACCCCAAAAAGACCACTTGATTGAATACATTTACTACTTCTTTTTAACCATGAATATTTGATGAAGTTTCACAATAACGTATTACTGCTTCTCACCAGGCAATAAAACTTAATGAATTGGTCTCAACTTAACAAAACAGTACTCCTCAATACAACCCCTAAAAGCCTGACATTACATTCAACAAAATGAGCTTACATTCAATTCAAACTTTCCTTTGGACAATGAATCCAGGTTTTTACTTAATGGAGTTTGCGGTGAGTTCAGCTGTAATGTTTGTATTGTATCTATTTCCACAAGGACTGACACAAGAACACTTTGTGTTAACTTACTAAGCAGCTCTTTCACACCGTTTACATGCATGATGGGTATTAGTTTGAAACCAAGACCCTCCCTACTTAGCATTCAAAACAGGGAAATTAAGATGCTTAGAACAAAATACACTACAAAAGGCTAATACAACATGCTACTAATTCCTGTCCTTTCAACCATCCTCCCTTAAGTAGAGGCAATGCACCTGCAAATGAATAGCACTTCATCATTCGGTTACATTTTTAGCATAGAGAAAGATGGATGTGGTTCAGCACAAACAAGTTTTATTCTTAATGGTTTGGTACTACCAACATTTATATTTATATTTGTAGAGAGCACTATAAAGCGATTAAGATATAGCTCTACAATACTTGGTATAACAACGCAGTGAAAATGTGTACAGCCTTTATATCCATTTTGTTCTCAAAACAAAGGCCCTTTTCTGTTCATCTTTGAGCAATACTAGCTTAATGTATTTTCTTTGCATTTCCTAATGTAACTGTGTAACAGAACATGAGCCATGTTTTGCTGAATCACTGAATTATATACATTAACAATGGGTATTTGTAAGGAGCACAGCATTTCAGAAATGCTCATCTTTCTTTCAGACTGCAAATATATTTACACAGATCTTAATTCTGCCCTGGTGATAAAACCAGAGGAAATTACAGCTAGTGACTTTCATTTTGCACATCTGCAAAAGATATGTAAAGTAGTCCACAATTAAAACAAGACTTCCAAGCACCAGTATGTATTACCTTCATAAGGAAATCATAATGAGATGAAGATGGGGAATTCAGTAAGGACTTGTAACCTAACTTGTTTTGTAGTAGGACTAATTGAGCCATCAGGATCTGTTCGTACATTACATTTGACTCTGGATAATATTAATGTAATTATACTAATAGGCAGTTATCACATTTGTGTATATGTTCATGCTATTTCAAAGTGGCGTGTTCACTTAAAAATAATTATAGAAATATATTTGAAAGCTGAACTTTTCTACCAATTATAAATATTAACTCCAGTGAGGAGCAATGGAATGATCTGCAATGTTAAAGTATGTCCAATATTAAAATTGCACTTTCATTAACTTGAATTAAAACAAATATATCAGACCAGCTACAAAGCATGATAACATGTGGATAGTAAAGACTGTTTCAGAGGTTAGCGAAATACTTCCCTTCACTCCATCATGAAAACTGGAAGAAAAGGAAGGTACTTGTACAGCTGCAAATCTGAAAGCAGCTAGCAATTCAGAGGTCAATGCTATTTGTATTTATGCCAGAAGAAAGCAGCCTCTCTTCAGATATCTAAAAGAATTGACGCCACCCAATGGATAAATTCTGTCTATTTTCATTAAATCAAGTGCCAAACAAGAATATACATCTGTTCAAAACATGACAAGACTTCACTGAGACTTCCCCACTACTGCAGTATAGAAGCATCTTCAAAGAGACCATATTAAGATGCGTAAATATGCCTGGTGCTCTGGCTGCTGACATTTCAGGATCTTCATCTTTTACCTCATAATTAAGAGACCTTGGAAAAACAGCTAATACTATGGGGTCAAAGGCCTGCATGGGGTTTTAGATACAAAATGCTAGAGTATGAATAACTGTAAACAGCATTAAAGCTCAGTTCTCACTTGTAACCAGTTTGTTCAAAGCAGAGACTTACGTCCTTTCCTGAACACCATTTATTTGAAGCACAAAGATTACCTGTCATGCATAGCATTTATAGTTCATGCATTAATATGATTAACCCAAATGAGCTAAGCAACTAAACAGTTAACTTAGAAAAGTAAATGGTAATATGCATTTAAATTAACACCGTGCTTATTTTTATCTCTGCAAATATGTTAACATTTTAAGGTAGTTAAACAGGAAATATAAATGGCAGAACAAGACTGGCTGCTGTATTGTTTTTTCCCTAGTAGTTCAGATATAGTCACATAAGCACCTTATTAGGACACACAGTCTGTTAGTGATATCAAGGAAAGCACAGTGAAAGTTCTTCAGCCACAGCCTGCAGATATTCTAGAAAACTATCTGGAAGCTAGCTCAAATGGATATTCTTTCTTGTCCCTATCTCAGTCCATTATGCAATTGAAAAATAATTTAACGGAGGCAACACTGAGCCTGAAAGTAGGAAGGCTTCTAAGTAATGGAAATAATTGCAATGTAAGCTTAGGGCATGAGAGACCTCATTTACCTTGTTTATACTTCCAGATAAAAAAAGCGGCTTTATTTGTACAGAAAATAGCACATCAATACAAATGTGTTGAGGTGTGGATTCCCACTGTGACGTGACTTTGAAATTATGTTGGTGAAAGGCTGGAAGGAGAGGT
Source organism: Perdix hodgsoniae (assembly GCA_035772895.1). NCBI lineage: Eukaryota > Metazoa > Chordata > Aves > Galliformes > Phasianidae > Perdix > Perdix hodgsoniae. The sequence continues at coordinate 4,045,436 of JAPSGF010000048.1, read as the reverse complement.
GGTCTGTTTGATTTTAATATGGTTATTACTTAACTAACTGGCTTTCCTTTTTTCTTTATTTCTAAAAACCTTACAAGCACTGAAGAATGTGGCCTTTCACTCCTAAGGTAGGCTGCCCCAGCCTCAGAAGTATTTCAGACACGTCCAGGCATTTCGCTGTTGAACTAACTATATTCTAACGTGGCTTCAGAACACAGAAACAAAAACCTGTAAAACTAATTTAACACAGTCATTTCAATTTTTCTTTAGAAAGCCTTTTCCTTGAAAGCATTTAAATGAGCTCTGATGAATTTGAAATATGAACTTTAAATCATAAAAATGTTTACTCTTGAAGAGAATAGCTTTCTTGGGCAAAGTAATTTGAAGTCAGTGCAAACGTACCACTTCACACTACAGAATATTGTGAAGATTAACCAATCACCTTATTAACAGCTCTTTTCAAAATAAATCATTTTTTCCTTGCCTATAACTAAGTAAATCTCAGATGATATTCAATTTTCTTAATGCACCAGAATCCAGTCCGAAAAATTCATTTTTCTTTCTTAATGTAGTCTCTTAAATCTAAATTAAACCACTAGCTCTCCTGGAGACACTTAGCATGAAAATAGACATTTTTTTTCATTTGGTACAATTTTGATGGCAGTATCAGAGTCAAAGGAAAGGACAATAAGAAAACATACAGATAAGTTCTATGGTTTTTTTCTGGTTAGCACAATAGGAAGCTTTATTTTTAATGTAACTCATGTTTGGAAGGGCAGTAAGTAGCCTTAGAAGGTTTGTCCCCATTAAACGTTCCCAAAAAGTACAAGTCTGGCTCTGTCTTTACCTCCACACAATCAAACTTCTCGTTAACTTTAGATGTATATTCAACACGGAAGAGAGTTGACAGGTTACCAGCAATATAGTATAAGAGAATCTTCAGTCCCTTGTAGCCAAAGGCAACTTCACTGAGGAAGGAAAAAAGCACAGTCAGACCTCTAAATGAGTTTCATTGCAAATTATTCAAACCACAGTATTTAAGGTTTTAAATCCGAATCCTCCTTCCCAGTGAGGTGTACTAAACCTTTTAATAGTTAAAGAGAATCAAATTGGATCTATGCTATGTAGACAGAGATAATGCCTTACACTGTTTTTATTAGTAAATTTGTTCCACTAGTGGAGAAACAGAACATGTTCCTGGACTCAGTAAGACAGCAGCTGTATATTTATGGCAATAACTCAAAGAATACTTGAAATAACTAATATTGTATTTATGTTCATTGTTGTCTTAAATTCATTAATGTTTATTAATACAAATTGATAAACAGTGCTTACTAAAACTTTGTAGTAAAGCAGTGTAAAGTTTTGGAACATACTACTGCAAGCCATACTGTATAAAATACCCAGATTACAAGTCATTGCAATAAGTATGCAATAAGTATGTTTCTAGTGAACAGTATTTATTATTGAAGTTAAAAATAACTATGGAAGAGATACTTCCATTATTATTATTTTAAATATTGTGAAAAAAAGAGTGTTTCCTGAATATAAACACTACATTTAAGTCTTAAGAATTTATTTTCAGGCAAAAAAAAAAAAAGACATGCAGAAACTATTGTTTTTCCTTTTTTCTTTTTTTTTTTCCTTCTTTTTCCCGATCTTTTCTTGCGGTAACGCATCACTAATTTGAAGTTTGAAACACCAGAATAAAACCATGCACGTTCACTACACTGATAGATTGGAGAGTTCTCTCACTATGAGAAGTGCAGTGACTCTCAATGAGAGCTGCAGACATGCAGTAGAGCAACTGATTTTATTACATTTAATAATTGTACCTACCTCAGTAGAGGTATAATTAATACAGACAGCATATCCTACTCTAAGTACTTAGAATGTTTTTTAATGGAATTGTGAAAAAAAAGAAACAGATTTAAGTAGTCCAGAGTTAAGTGCGTACAGATTTTCCTTTTCTTTCTGGCTACAGCCAGAGTGTTTACTTCTGCTCTTCTGAAAATATTAAATGACATTTTAGCACTAGGGACACAGTGGCTAACCTGCCTACAATACAAATGAAAGAATACTTGAAGAGAAAACTATGTTTTTTTCTAAACAGTTTGTGTATCCCCTGAACATTTAACTGATAAGAAGTCTATCATCTCTAGCAGAGAAAAACCTCTGAGTTAAATAGTTAACAATCAATGATCTAAAACAGCCAAGAACATGAGTTTAATTTAATATTTATGATCTTTTTAAATTAAAAGTTCCATGGTGTATTGTTATTAAAAAAAACAAATAAATGGATATACTGTTGACAGATACTTTTTGGATTCGGCACTCATTACTGTGAAAGTTTGAATAAAGAACTATTAATTCTTGCAAATCTTATAATGATGACTTGAACACAATAGCAGCTGAAATGAGCAATTCTGACCATGCGATCCAGGCATTTTGTTCTCTGTTAGTATCTTTAAAATACCATGTAAAAATGACTACAAAGCCCAAATTCCAGAGGCTAGGATTCAAAGCCATTATTTAACCCTACAGTCACAAAACTGAAGTATTGCCATGTCACTTTACAATAGTTTGGTAGCATTATTTCTTTTTTCTTTCTTTTTATTTATTTATTTCAAAGCAATCTGGAAACAAGATTCCCTTTAAGACCTATTAATTTGACTCTGAATAATTTAACTTACTCATCACCAAACACTTGATGGCTATACTCTGGATTAAATGTTGTATTGTCATCTTCCAAATCCTCAGGAAAGCGAACTGAGAAGAAAAAAGAACATGACAAAGTCATCAGCTTCAGTTTGTTCATACAGGGATTCTATAATAGATATCCATGCATTCTTTCACTATAAATAATTTCAGTTGTGAACCTATGTTAGGCTAGCACACAAACAAAATAAAGACATCCTGTGCAAATCAGATGCACGTTATTTCCTCAAATCAAATCAGTAAGCACAATAAAAAAGGGGAAATTGACATAAACGTATATGATTTCATATGTATATCCTGAATGTGACTGACTTTCACTCCATGGTGAACACTAAGGACACAGCCCAGCTGGATATTCTTACAGTAAGCAAGACCAATCATGTAATCAAAGCTTCCTTCTCATTTTGTCATTCTTCTCTCACATGCAGTTCAGAACGCTTCATTGTAGGGAGTCTTCACAGAATGATGAACAGAAAAATGTTTATGAGCATTAATATTCACACTACAGTTTTGGAGAACTGGCATGGATACATACAAATCTACACTAATATTGGCATTTCTATCAATATTACTAAGTTAATCAGCAATTCTTCTCCCCCAACTTTTATTTTTCTTCAAACCTTGGTGTTAGAGGCCTTTGCTAGTAACGAGAAAGCATTTGCTAACATAGCATCTACTCACATGCAGTAATGTAGCAAATAAGTATTTTATTCATGCTAACAAAGTTAACAGCAACTACTGCACAGTAAACTGCAACTGAAGTTCTTCCATCACAAAACTGATGATTAGTGAGTGAAATCAGAAGTAGGATTTTCTAGGAAGATTTATAGAAGACTGAAATACTTAATTCCCAGATATCCTCTGCTTATTTTAACTATGAATAGTTCAAATAAATTCCTAAAATTGGAAGGGATATAATTCTTCATGTAGGCATTAATGTGATTGTTCAGCCCCATTAACGTGGCATAGGTAGCTCAAGAAAACAGTTACATACTAATTTTGAATGAATTAGAAATGCATGCAATGCTGTAGGACTTAACAGTGCTATTAAATGTTCTTTAAAAAAATACAAAAGCACAACCTCATTGCTGTTTTACTCCAGTAGAACTGGAGACAAACTAAAAAGGATTTTCATTAATAAAGTTAATCAGGGAGTAAAATGAATGAAGGGTTTCTTAATAACAGGATGAAACTCAGCCCTCTCAAAAACAGAGATTCAGAGAACAACCCAGTTGAGACAATGTAGCAAGATTAAAAACAAGAACAACAACAAAAAAACAAACCAGAAAAAAAAAAGAAGAACAGAGTAATCCTGAAACATCATGGAACAAATTTGGACTCAGAAGAGTACAGCCCGTGTCTACATTTGTACTCCTACACTCATGGGAAAGGTATGTTTTTTTGTTGTTGTTGCTGTTTTTGTTCTTTTTAAGTGGCATCATTGCTTTTTAAATTTTAATTTTTTTTTCTAATATTATCTGTATGTGAAACATCTACGCTCTCAAAAAGAAAAAAGTAAAGTGAAAATCTTAGGTGACATGAGGTAATGGGAATAAGTGAAAAGTCTCCCTGAAAACTGTTACAGAGCGACTCCTCAGATATCTTGACAAAATTTACGCATATATATTCTATTATTTCTCATCCTTTCCTTTGGTTTTAGAAAGGCAGAAGAGGAAAGTCAAAACATTAGATACATAGATTGTATGTGGTCACAGAATGAGTACTTGAACAATTGTTTAAATGGAAGAGAAATGCTTCACAGCATAGCAGCTCAAGGACTTTAAGTGTTTTGGTTAGAATATCATTTTGTCTCGCAAGCCAATTATACATTTAAAAGTCTACTAAATTTTGCAGAACCAACTATTAATAGGAGTTCTTAAAAGTGCTTAAAAGGTTAATTATTTTCACTTTCTTAATGAGTGATGCTATTCATACTGCTCAAGGAAACAAAATGCTGAAGGTCTGGAAAGATAAAAACACAGCTGTATTACCTATTCTTTTCTTATTAATCACCAATACAAGAGAGCTTCAAATATAAGTTAGTCCAACAAGAGTTAGGTAGTTCTGCTTGTATTCTGGATATGGTAGTAAGCAAGTTAGCCATATAAAACAGTAAACAGTTCTGAAAAATATAGAGTGGAACTTGTCCTACGCAGATTTTAAAGATTTGTTGAAAATGGCTTGTGTTGCCTGGATGTTGAGAGAGAGGTGGAAAAAAACAAACTAAAGAACACTTTCCAGCTTTATTATGTTTATCATTTCCTCAAAAGAAATATGATGCATACTTAGGACTACATTGTAGCAAAAGTTCTAGAGAAAAAGAAACTAAAAGAACATACTAATACCTCAAGAAGAACAAGGTGACATAATTCCAACGCACTCTAGTAACATGTTAATATATTGCTGATGCTATTTTGCAGGTACAAGCCTGAGTTTCTGTAGCTGCACTTTACTGTACTATTCTCAACAAAATTGGACTATGCATTCCTATTCTCATGTTTGTATATTAGTAAGTACATGTTATAACCTAGGTAGATTTAATTATAAGGACTTTATTAAATAGATGTTGAAATATTCCAAACACACAATACTTAAAAACTGACATTACCTAGTTTTAGCTGAATTGCTTCGTTTGTGTTACATTTGTATTCAGCCAGCTTCTTCTCCATAGGAGTAAGTCCTAAAGAAAAAGAGTTTTTGAAAGAATTTAGATATGTACAATCTGGGTCAGTCTAATTCAAGGAAAGCATTAAGAAAAGGTTCTTAAGAACAGAAGGGACAACTTCATAACGCTGACTTCATTTCAAAACACACTATTCTTCCTGCAAGTTCTAGCTTTTCATTCTGCATACTTCTTAAGTAAATCTGTCTTCTCACTATGAAGTGTTTTCCAAACTGCATGCAGATGCTACATTTGAGTAAAAGTTAATGCATTTCAGATGTTCTTGAACTGTGGCAGGAACGTTACCTAGCCACTACTTTCCATCTAGAGCTGATAGGAAGGAAGGAAGTTACAGCTAGCTTGTTTCCCGAAGTCAAACCCAGTGCACAAGAGGTGTGTCTCTTAGCAAGGTATTTTGCAAGCGCGTTAAATCCATCCTGCCTTTCAATTGCAGCAGCGTTATCAAAAGTTATTCCTCCCACTTCAAGTCATTCGGAATGTGGTTAGGCCGTAAGCGCTGTCCACGACCGGGCGGCACAGAGCCGCCACACGGCTCAGGTGCAGAGCAGTCCCACGGCAGCGGCCGCCCAGACCACAACCCGACACCCAGGGCCCGAGCTCTTGCTCCGCTTCCTCTGCTGCGAGGGTTAAGGCCATCAAGGGGCCCCCACTCCCGTTTGCGGCCCCGCACAAACTCGAGCTCGGCCGAGAGGAGGGGCACCGTCCGCGCTCCGGGCAACACCCCGCCCTGCCGCCCGCCACCTCGCTCAGCAGCCGCAGGTGGGCCGCGAGCCGGCCGGGCCCGGGACTCACCCGCCATTTCCCAGCGGCGGCGGCGGCGGCAGCCGAGTCACCCGGGCAGAACGAATCAAGCCGCGCGCCCACTCGGCGGAAGTGAGAATCCGCGCACACACTTCCGCTTCCGCCCGCCCAAAAGCTGCCGAGAACCAACGGCTGCGCTCGGCGAGGCTCGGGACTTCGTGCGCATGCCCGGCCGCGCGCCGAAGCTCGCGCCGTTCCGGCGGGAGCCTTTAAGGAGTGCGTTCGTGCGGCGGCTCGTTTGCATAGTCCCGCCCCCGATGGGGGGGGGGGGACAGCCGCGTCGTGTGGTCGCTCCGATTCGCCGGGCGCGCGTAGAGCGCTGAGGGCACCCGGGGGCGACCGTCCGCACTGAGCGCCGGCGGCTTCCTCTCAGGGTCCGGACCGCCCCCCCGCGGAGCGCGGCGGCGGGGCGGCCGGCGCTCGCCGAGCAGGCAGGTTTCTTCAGGATCCCTTCTGCAAGCTCGCATGCGCCGCACCGACACCGAGCTGCCCTCGGGCGGCTGCGTTGCCCCGCGAGGCTCCGCTCTGCTTTATGGTCACGCGAGCCGCTCCGACCCTCGCAGCTGCGAGGCGCCGTACGGCCGCGTGCCCGGCCGCTCCGTCGCCCTTACCCTGCCGCAGCGCCCTCCCGTTTCCCCCGGGCCGCGACAGACTCCGCCGGGAGTCCCCCGCTCGACGGCGCGGGTCGCGAGCGAGCGCCCC
>JAPSGF010000048.1:3964421-4038153 GCA_035772895.1 Perdix hodgsoniae | reverse complement strand
CGGAGCTCCGCATCCTGAGGGACGGGCGCGGCGCTCCGCGCGCTGGGACGGCCGTCGGCGGCACCCGGCTGAGCGGACGGGCGGCGGCGATCCGGAGCGTCGTGTTTGAGTCCGCTTATCGGTTAGATAAGGGCGCCGATACCGCTGCCCTTATCGGCGCCGACCGCGTTCTGTTCCTGAGCCGTGTCTGTAGCTCAGCTGGTGAAGCGTTGCCTCACTTTCATTTGCAGGTGCCTTCTACCAGAAGAGCGGATCCCGCCGAACTACGAAGTATCTTTTTGCAGGTAAACAGACGCGTCTGATGCTCCTCGACCGGCAGGCCGGTGTTCTCAGCTGTTTGTCCCCGCACCGGCTGTGCGTTGGTGATGGGACAAAATGGGTTCTGTGGACGGGAGCTGACGTTGCACGCAGGGGCCTCAGGCGCTGAGGGGAGCCGCTGCCGTGCGGGCTGTGGTTAGCCATCCCGCAGCGTGGCCTCAGAGCGGTTTCTGAAGTCTTTTCTAAATTCCTGCGACAGAAACGACTGCACCTGTAACCGAGACTGTTATTTTAAGGGCACGCTTCTGCGCTGTGCTGACTTCTGTGGCTGTGCGACTTGTCTGTAAGCTTCAGCCGTGATCCTTCTGCAAATGGATGGACTGCTGGCAATGTTTTTAGAATTTTGTATTATTATTGTTAAGATTGATGTATTTCATAGTATTACCTCTCACGTAGGGTGTTAGTATTGCACTATGTGAATAGTGGTGTTGTTTTATCCACTCCTCTTAGTTACAGTGGACCATCAATCTGAAAAGGAAAGCCAGTCAATCCTATAACTTTTGAGAAGGTTTGTAACAGGTGGCTAGAATAATAGCAGCTGGTTTAGGTCCACTCATTTTTCTAAAATCACAACGTTATCCTTTTTCTTTCCTGTTGAATGTTGCACACTACGTTCAAGAAGTTTTACTCTGTAGAGAAGGAAATGATATATAAGTAAGTATTACTACTGTGTTCAGTTTTGGGCCCCTCACGACGCAAAAGATATTGAGGCCCTGTGGCATGTCCAGAGTAGGGCAGTGAAGCAGTGGAAGGTCTGGAACAGAAGTATATGGGGAGCAGCTGAGGGATCTGGGATTGTTAAGTCTGGAGAAGAGGAGGCTTGGGGGAAACCTTGTCACTCTCTACAGTGACCTGAAAGTGGGTTGCTGTGAGGTGGGGGTCAGCCTCTTCTCCCAGCTAACAGTGATAGGAGCAGAAGGAACAGCCTTAAGTTGTGCCAGGAGAGGCTCAGTTTGGGTATTAGGAAAAATTTCTTGTCAGAAGGAATGGTGAGGTTTTGGAACGGGCAGCTCAGGCAGGCAGTGGAGTCACTGTCCCTGCGGATGTTCAAGAAGAGTCGATGTGGCACTTGGGAACGTGGGTTAGTGGACATGGTGGTGATGGGTTGATGGTTGGTCTAGATTATTTTAGTGGTCTTTTCTAATTTTAATGTTTCAGTGATTCTGTAAATAATAAGTTCTGTTATGGCATCTCTGACATGTAGCCTTTGGTCCTACCTTATTATCTAATAAGTAATAAGTAGATGAAGAGACCTTTTTGCCTGAGAAAAATATTATGTTTCTACCGTTGTTTGGTGGGATTTTTGCTCTGTAGAATGGATTATTCTGACAATGTTGTTTGAGTGCTAAAATTTAGATTTTTGGAGTCAAACCATGAAAGCCTAAATGTTAGTTTCAAGTTGAAGTTACTCTATCACAGATTCATTTCTTGCTCATAAGACATTTAATTTTTTTTATATGCAAGGAATACACAAATGGTATAAAAGTGTAAGTTTCTGGAACATCACGATGCTCTTTTTATTGACTTTTTCAAGAAAGATAATTCTGCATATTGGATTGCAAAACAACAAAAAACACAAGAATTATGATGTGAAAATACTCTATTTAACTTGGAAAAGTAGACTCAGTATGAATCTTCTAGTCAATAGATGTACTTGCTTCTGGAAATAAGTATTTGATGTCCTTGACATTGATGACACATGAAAAGGTGGAGAGAAGCTTAATCTTGAAGTTGTTGATATGACAATGTCTGTTTTATTGACCTAAAAAGCAAATACTCTACAAGTTGATGCCCTCAGGAGTCGAAAGTGCAAAAGCTCTCATCTCCCCTTGAGTGCCTGAGGATTGTATTAAAAAACAGAAGACAAGTTACTCAGACACACAGTTGCATAGGAAGAGTTTATATATTTTGGGGGAGATGGGCTATAGAAATATAGAATTGATTCTAGTTGAAGATGATATTATATTCTTATTTTGATAGATAGCAAGCAAATTCAGTTGCAGACATTAACAAAATCTGAAGAGAACCCAGTCTTTTCAAGACTCAGTTGTAGAGTCTGGTTATGAAATGCACTTAGTGTTGCACACTTCAAGGGTCACATATGTTGTGCTCTTTCCTGAGAGTGCAGGCCTGTTCTGTCAGCTTCAGTTAAAGGGCGTGCATTCCTTCTAAATTTGGCTTCCCTTGGAAATGGATGCAAGGGAAGATGGGAACTTTGGGCCCCTTCGTCACTGACCTTATTCTAAGAATAAGACCTTATTCTGAGAATAAGAATAAGAGAGTGTACTTCAATTTCCTTCTATTCATACATTCCTCCAGTACAATAATGCCAACTCCTCTGTTAAAGTTTAAGGTATATATTAACGGATGCTTGACTTTTACCTCTCTCTTAGAATTTCTGAAGCTTGCTATGTATTTTATTTTAAACCATTAAAAATTTAAAGCTTCACTTGTATGAACTAGATGTTATGCTGTTATTTCTATATAATCCATTCCCTAGCTGTAGAACACAGTTAAAATGTCACGTGTATACACCATCAAATAAATCACCTCTTAGATGTTTGCTAACCACTGACTTCAGTGACAACCATTAACAGAAGAAAATCAAATCAGTGAAGGATCAAAGACTTGCATCAAATGACAGTTAACAGATATCTTAGCGAGCCTTCATTCTTTTTCCTTAAGCAAGATACAGTCAAACCTGAGGAAAGATAGCTGAATTATTGTCTGTCAGCTGAATGTAAATGAAACCTGTTCAGCAAAGTGGAGAAATAATCCTGATAATGTTTTCAAATTTTCATACAGGAAGCAATCCTCTCACTTCTCTTAAAAATGTTGTGAATGCTCAGAACTGAGACTAGTCATACTAAAAGTAATATATTGAGAATGCTGCCGGACTCTATTGATTTGGAACTTCTTTCTCCTCTGCCCTATAAACTGAAAGCTAACTAATTTTTCAAACTATGCATCACTTCTAGAAGTGTGGTGATACCTCATACTATGTGGTACAAATAGAGTTTTTGTGTGTTTGTATTTTGTGATGAGGTTTACAAAAAGGTCATGCAAACTCACCGTGTGCCCGAGGCGGTCTATAAGTGTACAGTAAGATTAAAAAAATAATAATAAACAGTAATCTAACTCAAGCCTGAGGAAAAGAGAAATTTAATTAGTGTGTCATATTTTATATGCAAATTAAAGTTATCAATTGCCTTGTCTAATTGCAAAAGATATGTAAGCTGTATGGTGAAAGTGTCACTTGAGGACAGATTTTGTAAATACGTGCCAAAAGGGAATAGCCTAGCTACTTTGTCAGGCCTTGATTTATGGCTTATGGCCAGGCTCTTTCTAAATACCACGACCTTCTCATATGGAGCTGAATGTATCTGTCCTTTGATTATTTTAGTCTCAAAATTTTTAACAGAATTTCCCATACGCCTAACTAACAATTCATTATGTGTGATATACTCAGATAAGTCGGTGCCTGAATTTAAAAAGACAATGGCATTTGCATTTTTTATTATCTTTGTAACACCCTTAATTGTCATGCGGTTGAATTCTGTTGTCTTTAAGGATGTGTTCAATGCTCTTTGTATTCTGTGATCCTTTGTTTATAAAACTTCATTCAGATTACGTGTGTTGCAGCAGAGCTGTACTTCATAACATGCTTTTTAGTCGTATCAATATAAGGCTGGGGGACTGCTGAATCACGGCCTGAACCTCTGATTGACCACCTGAGGCAAGCAATGAGTCAGCCACGGGAGCACAGGTGAAGGCAGTTCACCTGTGCTGCCGGAAGGGGTGGAGCCTGGCTGCACCTCTCCTAGATCCCATTTAAGAGCTGACTGCCACTGAGGAAGGATCTCTTTCTGGAGATTGCTCCTTGTGGAAAATATTGTGAGCCTACAACACTGGTAAGCATTTTCTATTATCCTCCTGTTGCAATAATCTTACTTAGCCTAACTTTCCTGGAGATTTCTTAGTTATAGTATCTGTATATTCATTGATTACATGAAGGCTGAGAAGAGATCCTTTCCAAGCTCTAACAGTGAAGCCATGCTTTCATCACATCATCATGTCAACAGCAGCACTGAATTGCAGGATTCCTATGCATTGCTCTGTGTTCCTGTTTTGTGGAAATCATCTGCATTAATTATGGATGAGTGAAATTGTTTACTGTAGTCTTGTGAAAAATGCTTATCACAACTATATGGTGTAGTTGAGATGAGTAGTTGTGGAAGAGGTGTGGGAAGCTAAGGGAGATGCTAAAGGGGATGCTGATGCTGATAATTTATGCTGAAACGGCATCCTGGCAGAATGTGGTAAAAGGAGCATATGAGACAGAAGTGATCTCCTTTATCCTAACAGAATGTTACAGCTTACCAGGTATGTCGTATAGGTGGCATTGTCATTCCTGTGGGTTCCTGGCAGAAGCCCTTTTTGTTACTCTTTCACAAAAACCTGTCTCACCTGACTCAAGATGTAACAGTATGTAGTGGAAATGTTGCAAATGATGGATAAAGCTTTAGATTGAAGTTCAGATTTCCTGGCATAAATGTTGCACTATAGCTGAGGGGAATGGAGTAGGCATTCTCTTCTGCAGAGAACTCTTAAGCTGACATCTTTCAATGGCAGGAACCTAGGAATGTGTACTGCATTTGTACAAACGAACTGAAAGCCAGTACTTCCATTTCACATCGATATTCTCATGAAACAGCTGTGAAATTTTGCAACTTATTGTTTCTCTGAAGGAACATGTTTCTGTGTGTGTGTGTAGACTTACATTTTGTATACAAGTGGACTGACTATACAGAAGGAGATGGATTTAAAGCTATTAAATAAGCTTGCTTATGGGTTTTATGAGTAAATATGCTTAGAAAAATTCAGTCAGTAAAATGCATTAGATCACAGTAAGTTAGTGAACCAGGAGTCTTTTATGAGCTACTTTGCTATGTTCTAGTGTACAGACATTTAGTCATTTAATCTTACAATCTGAAAACTTAAGTTTTGTATCTAAGTTTATTGTTTTATCATAAACAGGAAAAAAATTCTGCAACTGTTCTGCCATCTTGGCTTAATTTTTATACATATCATTGAATTTTTTTATTTAAGTGAGAAATGCTAAAGCTGTTCATGTGTAGACAAACATAAATCTGAAAAATAATTTCTCACAAAAGGAGAAAACAGTTTGATAAGTATGTACAGTAGTTGAGTGACTATAATCAATTAATTAGAAGGTATCTTGTACTAGAAACTTTGAGAGGAAGTTTGTGCTGTGTTTTCACAGTGCAACTGCAATTGAAAAGCTGTAGTTGTAAATTTGTGCAATTACCTGACAGGTACATTTTATGAGAATGCATGATTGTCTTTTTTTTCCTTTTTTTTTTTTTTTTAGAAGATGGTGATCATGATGTAGATACATTATTCCACAGGGACAACACGGACAACTAGCATTGCAATGCAATCGCATGTTTTAACCATATCCTTTAATTTCAGAGCAATTGCATGCAGTTGCACTATTTGAGTGATATTCAATAAAGATGCTGATTTGCTAATCACTGATAATTAATGCCCAAATTGTTTGTGATTAATTGTTATGTGGTTTTGTTTGTTTTTTTGCTATCTCTCTAGTATGCCAGTGTTGAGAAAGATGGAGAGCGTTACATGACCCCAGAAGATTTTGTGCAGAAATACCTAGGACTTTATACAGACCCACATTACAATCCTAAAACAGTACAGCTGTTGGCTGGAGTGGCAGATCAAACTAAAGATGGGTGAGAATTTTGTTTTCTGTTAGAAGTCTGCGATGTGTTGGTAAATGTGTTTCTTTGGTAATTGCATTTTCCAAAATGCACTATTGATTTTATTCTTCTTCAAGATTAGTTAGATAACTAACTTTTTTTTTTCCTCAAGTGCAATAAACTGCATTTGTGAAACTTGAGGAGAAAGAGGCTATGATTAACAGTGTAGAGTTCACTTTTAAAGGAGATGTGGCAATTAGTGCAAATGCAGAGGAAGATACACCGTAACACAGTTTAATGCAGTGTGACTGCTTTGCAGAAGTTTTGTGTACTCGCATCCATGATTAGATGCTAGGAGTCCTTAGTACACACAATTAAACCTGGAAATGTGGAAAAGGAGCGCAACTCATATTGAACAACTGAGGAATTTTTTTAGTGTTCTGGCTATTAGGAAGGAGAGACACTAATGAGTGAAGCAAGAAGGTGTTTGCCTAATCCAGATGAGGTCACACCACATACAGCTTTTCTGGCATTGTTTATATGTGGTATTACTTGCTTTTAGACTTCTTTCTGAAACTAATGTATGAAATGTCCATTCCAGTGAGGTGGTACTCTAACCTATTTGTCTTCAAAGAGGAATTTTCTTTTGCTGTGTGCAAGCATGGGCATTTTTAAAGTGAAGAGATCAAGATGAGGTCAAAACTACAGAAAGAAGGGGGTGCGTTATAGAGAAAAGATAGAAAGTTGCTGTTAAAATAAAGTGTGTAAATGATGTGACTTATATTCATTTGAAAGTCCCTTAACTTCCTTGGTTTTATGAATCTGAACCAGACCCTTGACATCGCTTAAATGTTTTTGTTTTTGTATATTTTAAGAACACTGTATTAGTTTGCACAGCATCCTGAGCAACTTGCACAGTGTCTGTGCTTTACAATTTTATATGCTGCATACGTTTTATAGTAAATGACAAATATGAAATCTCCTGTTTGATGTAATGTTACATGATAGCTTCCAAAAATAAAATTGCAGCATTTTGATAATAACTGTAATATATATTGTGTGTTTGATAAATCCAAATAATTTGTCTCAGCTTGTAATACATGGCAGTAGTTTGTCGTGGTGTTTCAGATTGAAAATGCGCAGATTAAAAATGTACGCATCTGTTGAAATAATCTAACTGATGACTGCTAAACCAACATGTTGAGTACCTTGTTTCTCTGAAAGCTGTTGATTGTGTTTTAGGGTATATGTTTCTTCAGAAAATGTTATATAAAAGGACCTTTCTTACAGTAACAAGTTAGTAATTTTTTTTATTGCTACAACAGAACTCGACAATGAGACATTATTTTGTTGTTCTCTCTATGAATATAAGCTTTTCTTAGGTGCCTTTTTTTTAGTCTGGGTAATGTTGGAAGTGAGGTAATCAGATATGGTAAGTGTACTCCATCTACTTCTTTGTGGAAACATTGAACTTAAACCTGTTGATACTTGGATGAAATGTATTAAGTGTTTTAATCTGTATTTCTCTACTCATTAATTCATGTGAAGAGTGCTATCCCCACATCATCATTGGTTTACTTATTTTTGCATTATGCCTTTTATAGTTAGCTGTAATATGCCAAAATCCTTCTTCATCAGTACAGAAACTTTAATCTGTAGCATTAATAATTATTGTGGTCTAACGCTGAATTCCAGTAATATATTTTACATCCTTCCAAGGTATTAAAATTTAATTTGTAGAGTCCAAAGAAGTATCACTGTTCTTATTCCATACAGACATTTGTAAATCAAAAGACAGCCCAAGGTCATGCAGCAAGTAATGGAGAAGCTTTGGTCCTGTTATGAAATTTCATTGCTGTATCAGTTTTCAAAATCTGCCAGGCTTGCCTGATGAGGTCTAAATTAGAGTTGTCTGTTATCTCTTAAATGCACTGGAATTTCACTGATGCTGCTATTAAGCATTTCTGTATCACAGATTGCTGGCACTACTTTTAAAATTAGGATTAGGCTACATATCCTTTATTAATAATGTACTCATATATAAATATGTATCAAAACCACCTTCTCAGTTACAGAAGTCCTATCTAATATTGTAGATATTCAGATTTTAAAATAAAAGACTTTCTTCTGCCTTCTAACCTGCAAAATTTCAGTAGTCGTTTCAGATTCTACATTTCAGTTGCCTTTTTCTGGCTACTCTACATATCAGCATCTCATTCTTAATATTTGAAAGTGAACTCCTGAAGAAAGAGCCAGTGTTTCACTTCATGGACAGTCACAAGGATATATGTTATGTCCAAATCTGTGTTGTGTGGATAAAGAACAAGAAGTTGTAGTAGGAAACAAGGAAAAAGAATAACTGTAAGCATGTGGCTTACTTTGTGTGCTTTTGGAGAGTGACAGTGCAGAAGAAATAAGAAGGATGGAATTTTTTAAAAATGATACCAATAAAATGAGAGTACAGCAGATTCAAAGAATGATGCTAAAATAGTGTTTGGTTGGGAAGCTCGTTTGTTCCATTTAATCTATCGCTTGTTATTTCCACCCTGATAAGAGTGGATTGCTGGAAATATTCCTGCTTTAGACATTGCAAGCTGAATATGCAGAAGGGAAGTTGAATGTTTTTCTCCTTTTTCTGGAGACACTGTTAAAGGGAGCTCTCTGGAGAATGATTTCTTTCAGGTTCAGGCTTCTGCAAGAATGAATTCTACAGAGATCATCACTTGATTTTTGTCTGTTATAAACCTTCCTGGTTAGGAATTAACATTAAATTTGTGCTTGTATGTGAGATGTCCCAGTTATTTGAAAGAATATTCAATTTCTTTGATACTAGACCTTTATCTATCAGGCTCATCCTTTGCATGAAGTTGACTTTGCATCTGGAAAACCATTTTCTCATCTTTGATTTTATGGATAATGTATGAGAAATTAATGATGTAATTCTATATTTTTCATGTCTAAATTCCTTCCAAATTCACTTTTTTTTGGTATTTTCTCTATACTGCATATATAAATGTATGTTAAAATACATGATCTTGTTAAAAGTATCTCTACTCTAATTTGCATATACTTTGACAAAGACTATGTAAGCTAACAAATGATTAGATGTATAAAATGCTCTTAGGGGGAAAAACACGTGTTTAACAATAAGTGATCTATGTATGAAGTAATAATGATGAGCTAATGATTTTCTGTGAAAATTACTACATGTACTATGAAATTTACGAAAAAGTGTTCATTTTAAAAATTTGGATCATTTATGTACACTTAATGAAATGTGCCATCTCCAGCGATATGTACTTGTTAAACAAAATCTAACAAAGAAGTACATTTTTATTTAAAAATGTTGAGAATTCTTATTCCCGCTGATAATTTAATGTCAGAATCGATATGCCATCACTTATGTCTGTACTCAGGAGCCTGAAACTGAGTGGAAAATTCTCATCAATCTGGCTGCTGTTTTTAAAACCTAGGGATTTTGCTTGCACTGTTTTGAAAGGCCATGGCATGTGCCCACATTACATATCCTTATGGATACACAGTGCGGTTTTGTTCTTTTGTGCCAACAGGATCATTTATCTTCTGCCTTGAGGCTTGTCTTGCTGTAGCTTTTCTTATGCAGGTTCCCATTTTTTTTTTTTTACTTGTCACAATAAGCTGAGTCTCTCTAGAGAAGTTCTTTGTGATTGTCATATTATCTGTGCATCCATTCAAGTCTGAGTGTATGTGTTGAAAACGAGGACTTTGGTTTGTATGCAGCGTTCCAGAGATGTCATGAGAGCCCTGTCTGGCGATACTGCTGCTTCCTCATCTCGACTAAAAACAGGTCTCCTGATGTATCCTGAGTTGCATTTTTCTGTATGGTGAATGTCTCACATACACAGCTCATTGTCTCGTGATGAAATGTTATGCTCAAATCCTTCAATTTCCTTGCTCATGTCTTAACTGTCCAAACGTTCTTGTTTCTTTCTTTCTTGTCCTTTCTTTGCTTTACATAACCTTGAAGTTCATTTAATATTTGAGGTATAATTTTTTAAAAAATGTATACATAGTAAAGTATAACTTTATTATGAATATGTTTTAAGAGTATATACTGTATAGTATCTTCCTATACTTACATTAAATGCTTTTCTTTCTCATGAGAAATACAAAAATATAGTAATATAATGACAGATCCTTGAATTTCATGCTGATAGAACTGTTGTGGATTTTTTATATATCAATTTCTAAGTGTGTAAACTCTTACTTATGTATTATAAAGAGTAGGTACTCACTGAGAATTGATTATATTTTGTTGTTTATGGGTATTCCAGTCCTCTTCTTGAACAAAAAAGTGAGCCACATAAAGCTTAAGTAACTACTCAATTATAACAAACAACTCTTTCTATTTCTAGTATAGAGTCTTAACTTTTGAGTATTAGAATTTAAATTTAATAATTGGATCAGAACATATTTAGAGCATCAAATACAAAATGTCATTGATATTGTGTATAGTCTGTTGAAATGTTTAACTTATGTATTTTCCTTTGTAGGTTGATTTCCTTTCAAGAATTTTTGGCATTTGAATCTGTTTTGTGTACTCCAGATGCAATATTCGTTGTTGCTTTTCAGTTATTTGACAAGAATGGCAATGGTGAAGTAACGTTTGGTAAGAAAGTATTAAAAAAAAAAAAAATTAAGAAAATAATAGTATAAATGCAAGAATAGCTCTCACAGCTAGAAACACATTTTACATAGTGTTTTACTCACTTCCTTAAACAGTTTGAGCAATTTTTTTCTTCCAAGTTTTACAAGCTTAAGAGATGCATAGTAAAAATATATTTTGTTCTATCTTTTTGAATCAATATTTTTCATCTTCGTGGAAGTACTTAATTCAGTGCTGTTTTGTCCAGAATCGTCCTAAGTGAAAGTCTTATCATGAATTTTGATCTCCTTCATTTTGAGGAGTTTTTAAAATTCGTTTGGATTCTCCCCATCTCTTTGAAGAGTTGTTAAATATGGTAAGGTTTCAAAATAAAAATGAAGGAGATCTACTCTTTTGAGTTCTTAGTCTAATACTCCAATTGAACAGCAATCTTTAATGTAATGAGTGTAACTTCTAGCTGGTTAATGCATTATTACAAAATTAGGAAGAAACAATGGTTTTTAAATTTCTTTTTTTTTTTTCCCCTCTCAACTTAGTAATTTGACAAAATTGTTTAGGCTAACTATAGCACTTTTTGATGTCACTTTAACATTGCAGTTCAAGGAGGACTAGGTTTTGTATTAAAAGACTTTGTACTTCTATGAAAATCAGATAAATGCTAAGAATTTTAATAAAATTTAATGAAAATTATGTTATTTCTATCCAAAAGAATAAACTGCTCAATAAAAAACATACATACTGCGCTTGGATTTGTAACCACTTGCTGTTTGTACTACTTCATTTTTATAGAAACTCTTTCAACTTTAAAAAATGTTGAAACAAAGAATGTATGTTGTCTTTGTATGGAAACAAACTGCTTGAATTATGACATCTATTAAATTACATGATTAACTGAATTGTCTAATACTAAGCAATTTGGACACACGACTTGAATTAAGCTAAGGTGAAGTCAGTAAATGTAGGCATTAGAAAGCAGACAAACTATCACAACTGGTGTGACTGTTAATGATGGTGTCTGTAATCTCACTAAATGAGGATTATGTACTTTGTAGCTGATGCAAACACACTTAAAATAGTTGGCTCTGTAAAACAACAACAGACAATTTAGGTGGTACACAGACTTCTCAATCAGATTGAATTGTTACTTTCATTCTTTCATTGTTATCTTAAAACTAAAAGAACAATGCAAACAAGAGAAACTACAGCAATTACACATTCTTTTCTCCATGCCCTTCTCTTGATATACTTCATGAATAGCACACTCACTAGCGAATTTAAGATTTATTAATGATCTCTTGTTTTAGCAAAATAAAGTTTATTGCAATTATGACTGCATTTAAGTGTAAGTTGTATCATATCCTAAGTACTTACTTTGTAGCGTCTTTCCATTTGCATTTTGTATGTTGTTGGTAAAATGGGCTACTTATTTTTACTTTGTAGGGATATCATGCAAATTTATGTAGGAAAAATACAAATGATGATGTATTTGGTAACTCTGCAATTTATAAATTGATCTTGTCTCCTTTAGAGACTGTTTCTTAAATGTGTCCTGCACTCGTTCATTTTCACACCACATCAAGAGAAGATCATGGAGTTTTTTTTCATGTAAATACAAGACAATGTATTAGGATTTTCCCAAGTCTTTGGAGGAAAGTGAAACATGACGCTTGCACTGCTCATTTTCTTCAAAGAATCTTTCCCAATGCCTGAGAAGGAAGGCAAGCCTTGATCTCTTCAGTTAGTAGACTTTGCATTCCATGCAGGTCTGAATAAGTAAAGATAATTATAGATAAGCATTACTACACTGTGAAGTGTAACATACTCACTATATACATCTCTATAAATTAAAAATTCTACATATTAACATCTAAAAGTCATAGTAAAATATTAGAAATATGCTGTAACTGAAGAAGTTCAGCCCATTAATGTGGAAATCGCTACTAGACGTCATCTCATATTGTAGGTAATTTATCTGGTCTACAGCTAAACCCCGTTGGTTAAGGGAACGAACACGAGTCAAGATTTTTCTATCTCAGATGTAATGCTTTGGGAATGTGACTGTACTGATGCTGAACCTAACTCAAATAAGCATGTTACGGTGTAATTTTGGTGGGTTTATTGAAGTTTGTCTTCACTGGGTTTTTAGAGCAAGGAGTGGAAATGTTGGACAGTGGAACACAGGATTGTGATGGGTCTGGTAGGTCAGTAACTTGAACCAGCACTGGCCTTGCTGGGCATGAGATAATGTTGATGTATTTAAGCTGGGCTCAAACCATAATACTAGAGGAAAAAAGCCTTGATAGCTCCGATCCCATATTAAAGACTACTTCTGCACCCAAGCTGGCCATATCCCCAAATCATTTCAGTATGACTATGGCATTTTCAAAAATTATCCTAATCTATTCAAAACTTTCTCTTATTTAGAAGGAGTTAAGTGTTTGTTGATTCTTTAGACCTGGCTTTGTGTTAAAGTTCTTCCAGGGAGATTCCCATCTACTTTCTAGGATTTAGTTACTGATATGAACTCAGGCCATACTTCAGCACTTAATCATCTTCTTTACCTTCAATCTGTGATTTGTCTGCAAAAATTTGCTTTCCAACTCTCCAGTGAGGAACTATTATGAAATATACATTACAAAATAACCCATGTCTTTTGAGTTGAAAAATTGAAAAGGGCAAATAATTTTTTTTCTTTAGAAAATGTTTCGTATAAAAACGTGTCGACTATGTGGCACTAATCAACATCTTTGTCAATGCAGTATTGTGCTAATTCAATTCATATCGTTGAATTGAGATGCTTTTTGTGTGCTGAATTTGGTGCTTGGATGTCCTCTACTTTCTTTTTGCTTTGGAAAATTTTTCCTACATCCTGCAATCTATGACTAACTGCCACAGATGTGCTGATAGTATATTGCAGTTTTTGTATTTAAATCTGTTGCAAGAAAATTGAATTAGACTCACTTCATATGAGCTAACTGGTTGCCCAGTGTGTTCAGTATTTTTTACATATTCCACCTACAGTGATCTACTTATCAGCTTACTGAATGAAAGGTGATAAAATGGCTATTTTGATAACCCAGTGATACAAATGGTGGAGTAATTCAAATTAACTTTTTAATCATAAAGAAATTGGGGGGAAAAAAATCATGATTAAAAGTTTGCATGCCTTCATAAAAGATTCCTGGGTTAATATTTTATGGGAAATGTGTTGATGATCCCTTAAAATATTCCTTTGATTATGAAATATTTAAACAATAACAGCTAAGATAGATTAAGTGTTATTTTTTTCCCCCATGTATTATCTTACTAGTTTGGGGTTTCTGCCTGTAGCCAGAAAAGAAGAATCGTTCTGTTGTTTTGTTCATGGGGGGTAACTGACCAAGGTATTTGACATGAGTGAAATATTTAAAAGCAGACCATGAAGTTAGTGCTGTTCCACTAAGGAAGAGCTGCAAAGGAATTTTGACCTGAATTGAGGCTAGAACAAATCTTCATATTAAATCTGTTCAAGTTAGGTGGAGTTGTTCTGTACTGAAACAGATGACATTTGCTGTGAAAAAGGCAAGTGTGACTATCACAGAATTTTCTCCCCAGAAATGCTTTTTCTAAATGGAAATAAAATAATTCTTTATATTTTATCCCTTGGACAAACCATACAGTGATCAGAATGTATGAGTTCTAATTCGAATATACAATTTCAAGGCTTTTTGCAGAGTAGAGTCACTGCAAAGAAAGCCATTCTCTGATAAACCGGAGCATTTTGGAGATCATTTTTTATTTAAATACCTGTGCTGGTGTGGATAGATAGAGCTAAAGCAGTGAGATTTGGAAACAATTTTACTACCTTCATGATTATTCTGCATTCAGAGTCTTAAAACTATTTTTTAGAAAAATGGAAAATAATTATGAAACCAAATATAAGGCTTTAAACAATATCCTGCAGCTCAATGTAACATTAAAAATGTTATGTAGAGTACAATGGCTCTTCTTCCAAGACTTGGGGCGTAAAGGGATTGGATAGCTATTACTGCAACTATATGAAGATGGCAGTGCCAATAAACTGAAATAAGCATCAATATAATGAAATTGTTTCAGATGTGGATTGTATTGTGGTACTGAAATCTCATCCATCTATTTTCTTAAAATAATTGTTTACCAACAAATTTTAATCTGGGAAAGAAAGTTTCAGATTTGCTTTAAACAGGACATAGTAGGCACGAAGAAGGTGAGTGAGAAGAATAAGAGAAAGGAGTTCAATGTGTGCTGTTATAAGTCTCTGCTTTTGAGTGTTATTTTTCAGGAAATACAGATCACTCCTAGTACTCACTCTACCGTTTCCAAAAGAGCTGTTAGATTGAAAATGCTGGGATTTGGAGGTAATCTGCTTTGTGAAGTTCTGCTTTGTGAAATATTATTTGCAGCCATAAAGGCTGGTTACTTTTAGAAGCATAGACAGAAAGATCACATGACTGTGTATCTGAGGATGTAAGAAAAACACCGTGTTCTTACCAAGCGTGCAATAATATAAAGCTGCAATTGACTTTCTCTTTGCCATATGTTAGTTGTCTGTTTTCAAGCTGCCTTTTGTTTATTGCATTCTGACTATGTAGGATACAGCAGTGTTTTTCTTTGTGGTGTCTTTTTGTTTGTTTGTTTTTATTTTATGATTCTTCCTGGTTTAAGCCACAGTTTCAAACGCTTTGGAGCAATGTTTAATGGGAGATTTCCCTATTTTTTATAACAATAAAGGACTTAAGAAAAGAATGAGATCTCAAACATTCTCCATAGTAGTAAGTTCAAAATCAGAGTTCAGCAAGAGGGAACTGAAAAGGAGAACTCTACATTAAAATTATGTATAGACAATTTGTTATTATGGCTGTCACTAATCTTGAGAGGAATCACTGTTGTACTCTTTTAAAATAAGAGTAGAAATGCAAGGCAACTATTTCTATTTTAGTTTCCTCATTTGTCTTGCTACTTGTCTTTTGCACTGTATTCGTATTTGGATCACTGTTAATGTACATCCGCTGCAAAGCTCACGATAAAAGTCCTTTTGTCTGTGATTATTTTATGCTGAAAATCAAAATACATGACATTTCCTGTTAGTAGGAATAGTGAAAAATAGCAGCATAGAAAACATTAAATGCATGGTGCGCGCTGAGGCTGAAATTCATACAAACGAGGCCACAGGTGACTGAGCGGACCTTTAAAACCACCCTCTTAAACAACAAAACTTGTGGCATATTTATGCTAGTGCTTAGAAGTACCTCATTTATCTTTATGTGTCTAACAAGCATGAAGAATCTTGTCTCAGTTGTGAGAGGGAATGGCAAAAAGGCTGATTGCATTGGATTTTTGAGATTTTCCCTCTGAATTTTGTAGAGTTATCTGTAAAAATAATTGATACCACCTCATGATGTATTTGGGGTAGTAAGCTCATCCCCACCATGAGTGAGGCCAAAAATGTATGTCATTCAGAGAGCGTGAACTGTAGTGTATTCTGTGTGTTCAGATGTGTGATGCTCTCTTCAGTTGTGTTGGTGTTGTCTTATGGTCTTTATCTCATCCTAATCAACAAAATCTCTTGGTGTTTATAACTTAGAGTAATCTTTCTCCTTCTCTGAAATTCACTATTGCCTAAGAATGTGTTTTTCTTGTATCATCTTTCTGAGCCTGCGAGGTAATGGTGTTGATGGGAACTGAGCCGGTCGTGCGTATGCTTCCTGCAGATAGCTGCTCCAGGCATCTATAATTTGTTTAAAATGATTGGGTGGGGAAATTCTGAAGCAATCTTGAGAGAATGCATGTTGCCTTGGAGGTAATGTACTAGTGCACTAGAGTAGTGGGTTTATTGTTCCTGGGGTTGATAGTAATTTGACTGTGTTATCAGGAAACTGACTCATATGCCTGTCTGAGAAGAAAATGCTTTGCCATAAGCTCAGAAATAAAGTTATCCACTCAGTAGGAAAGCATTCCACTGCAGAAAGATGAGCAAAGTGTAGGAGAAGGCATTAGCACATGAGCAACGTGCATTAACAGGGGCAGTGAACGTGCTTTGTAAAATGTGCTAAAATGAAAAAGGGTAAAAACAGTTTGATTTTTTGCCCTCTGGAAATTAGTTGTGGTGGAATTTTGAAAGATTTGTAGTTTATCTTAATTTAGAATCATTATTGGGTTTTGACTGAGTTTAAAAAAAAAAAAAGAGAGAAAAAGCAGTACCTATATCTTAATGTTATTTAGATAACATTTTCTTTGCTATCATTACTTCGTACTGTGAAAAAAAAAAAAATTAAAAATTAGATATTTGATCCTACTTCAAAGTGGTGTAAAGCGTAGGCCATGATCACACTGTGTATGATTCCTGAAACATGATTGTCCTTTTGTAGCTTTTCTCCTCATGGAGTTGTTAGTAATAGTGGTGACTATTTACTCTGAAACAATAGAAAAGCCAACAGAATTGGATTAAAGGAGATATTCTTGATATATTATGAAGAAAGCATTGCTACCCATGGATAGAAAAGTAGTAAATCTTAGTGGTTATCTGGAGATGCTTGAAAATCCCAAACGGCTTTGGGAAATTTTATTTAGAGTTTCAACAGTTTTAATTCTGTCAGTTATTTGCAACTGATTTATTTATAACTGATACATGCTTTTGCTCCTGCTACTCAAATATTTCATAAACAAAGGTAATGAGGATAAGCATGAGGCACAGCCCATGTATTTAAACTCACATTACCATAACAACAGGTATACATTGCTGATTGTCAGTTATTGTTAAGTGATGAAAAGTAGATAAGGTGTCTCAATATTCAGAGAAGCCAAAGTATGATTTGAATACCAATTTGTAAAGCTTGCTGGTTGATGCACTCAATTATTAAATATAGATTTATTAATCTGTTCACCTGTCTTATTTTTATGTGATGAGGGATCTCAACCTGTGATAATTGATGACTAATTATAAATGTTTTTGGAAGGAAAACCAATAGTGTTGGAAACTAATCCTCAGTGACTGAAGTCATGTACAATTAAATGCTGGAGTGAGAGCTATGGAAAGACCAGCAGTTTCAGTCTCATTAAAAATCGTTGGAAGTTTTGTCTATGTGATCACATATGAATAATTTTGTGTAAGAAAAAAATGAGACTTTTTTTCCTAACCATCCTCTAACATTGTGAAAAAATTGCTGGAAACAGGTGTTAGAGAATACAATTTAAATTTTCTGTGTGCTTCAGTGTGTTTCCCTTGGTCATTACTAGAACAACTTATGAAGGCAGTCAATTGTATAGATGTTTAGTCTCTAGCAGACACTGTGCTTGGACACTGGTAGATCCGATAGATTCAATTAAGTAAACCAGTCTTGTGCTCCCTTTACAGTTCAGTGCCATTCTGCAAGTTTAACCATGAGCTACATTGGTCTATTTGTAGTACATGAAGGCTCAAGTTAGTTTGGTCAGAAGCCACAGTGAATCGATGGTAGGTGGGGAATTTAACTTTACCTCTCCTGGTTTCTGTAGCACCTGTGAGTAAATCTACTACAGACAAAACTTTCAAAGGAAATGTGGCAAAATAATATGAATGTGATGCTTTATCTTATTTTCTTAGCCCTCACTTAGTATATCAGTGAGTAGATATGAATGGACAATTGAAAGTAGTCAAGTTTAAGTTTCCTGCTTACCTAAACACCTCATTTAGCCTGGCTTGCATTGGAAACTGGTTTAAATTGCAGATAGTTGAAACTATTGTCTGCGTTAGACCTTTAGGTAAGGGCTAAATTACAGTTAAATCGTTCAATAGCCATAGTCTGCCCTTTAAATAGGTAATCTCAAACTATGTGTGAAGCAAGTGATCTAGGGAAAGAATCCTACTGTGTGTTCTCATTCTGAAACATATTTGTTCTAAAGATTTTCCTTCCTTTCCTCACTGAAAATATAAAACCATAGAGTGATTTGCCCACTGCTAGAATAGTAACAGATCTGAAAGGGTGTACGAATCAAACAGTCCTTTAGCACAGAGAAATTGGTCTTGACAAAAGAATAAAATGACATTAAAGTTCTTCTGATCGCCTTTTGTCTTTTGACAGAACTTTCAAAATAGTAGTTCCACAGAATGCCTTTAATATGTCTGATTAACAGATACACTGATGCAGTGTTGAGCAAATATTCTAAACTTATTTAAAAAAAAAAGTGTTTTAAGCCAAAATAATGTGCATTCTGTTTTAAATTTGAGCTATATGCCACATTTTATTTTGGCAGTTAGCAGGTTTGAGATTAGTTGATGAAAGCTAACATTAATTCAGGTACTTCGAAGTAGGTTTTGAAAAGAGTTTGCACGGTATGGGTAGATGTCCAGTTGTGCTGTTTATTTGGGTCAGATAATCTGCACAAAACCCGTGCTTGTATTGCAGAGTGGCAATGCTGATATGGATAAATGAAACTTTTTTTTTTTTTAGTTGAGGCTTTTGACTTTGGATATGTTAGGCCTAGTACTTCAGTTGTACAGTGTACATAAAGAGAATTCCATATTTTGAAAGGAGAGTTTTTTCCCTTCATTTGTATGAGGACATCTCTATCTTCACCTGTCTTAAAACATTTTAATAACAGAGACTACCAATTATATTTTATAGGATTCGATTTTTTTTATAAGTCCTTATCAAAAGGTTTTAATAAGGTGCTTTCTGCAGAGCTAATAATATGTTTTAGATGGCATTTCTTATAGCTATCTTCAATAGACATGTTCAGACTGCATGATTGTAATAATCAAGTTTCAATCAAACCATACTTAGTATGACATATTCTGTGAGATCGTAATGCAGGTATTCGTGCCCTTAATAAAGGGCTTAATTTGGCTCCTGGCAGAGATGGAGAACCACTATTGATTTTTTGCATCGGAATGCAAATTAGCTCTTATTTGTTGTGTACAAGGGAAAAAGAGAAATTGCTTCTTAATTAAAACTAGGCAAAACACTACAAAGTTTTATGCAGTAATACGGGAAGTATCACACTGGATAGCAAATGTGTAGTCTGTAAAATGCAAGTCTGTAAAAGCTCAGTTGGTAACTATTCTCAAAAAAAAAAACACACTTAAACAGCTCCTTAAAACTTAATTTATTTGTTTCCTGGAATGTTTGTATTTACCTAAAAAATCACTTCTTGTTTTTTCCCTTCCTTAAAGCAAATGTCAAAGAAGTATTTGAACAAACTACTATTCATCATCAAATCCCCTTCAACTGGGACTGTGAATTCATTCGGCTGCATTTTGGACATAACAGAAAGAAGCATCTTAACTATACAGAGTTCACTCAGTTTCTTCAGGTTAGTTACTAACCTTCTTTCAAAGTACAACTGAAATCAATTTTCATCTCTAGAAGTAAATTTACATCACTATAAATTTTGCTCTTAGTCTGGTAATGAACACAATTATCTGATACTAATCCTAGCAGCACTGAACTATTATTTTTCTATGCAAGTTAATTGAGGAGTGCTTACTCATTGTCCTTTAGCTTCAATAACATCCTATAAATATGTGGGATTAAATATTCTTTTTATGAAATTAACCATTTAACTGATTGTTGTAATCTTGTGCAGTTACAACATCGACTGAGCAGTCTCCTTTTTCTGTTGTAGGAATTTAATAAAGAAACTAATCTCAACCAGAGATTACATCCTTAATATAACCAGGTGTTGTTAACTGTGCAACCCCAATCATATTGAGTCTCGGACTCTGAATCTTTAAGACTGATATCAGGGGAATATCAGTATTAATTAGTATTAATTAATACTAATTAAGTAATTAATCAGTATTAATTAATAAGTAATATTTGTATCAGTGTAGCAGCCAGAACATAAGTATGCAAATATCACTTCTCAAATTATTTAGTGAAAGTGAATATTTCCTTACGACTGAATGGAGATAATAGGGGATGTTCTATGACAGAGGAATGAATCTGTGCATGGAATGAATAAATATGCAGAATTCTTATTTTATTTGGACTGACCTTTAAGTTTAAATTGCAATTGTCTTGTGATCTACGTGCACAAATGTACATAGACGTGCTGTAAGATTATAAACTAAATCAAACTTTTGTGAGGAGTGGGTTACAGAATTTGCTAATGCACTATTTCTGAATATTAATCTTAGGAGCTGCAGTCAGAACATGCAAGACAAGCCTTTGCATTGAAGGACAAAAATAAAAGTGGCATGATTACTGGGCTGGACTTCAGTGATGTCATGGTTACCCTTCACTCCCATATGCTGACACCATTTGTGGAAGAAAATTTAGTTTCAGTAAGTGTGAAGAAAACTGTCTTGAGTTCAGGGTTTAATAGCTGTGATGTTTTAAAATGTTAGTGCTTCTCTCCCACTTTTTCTTTTCCTATATGTTTATCACTTTCTCGCTGCTAGAAATTATTACCTTCATAGTAGAGTTGGCAGGATGAAACATGGCAATGCTTTTCAGGTTTGTGGTAGAAAAGTTTGCCATCTGGTTTACGTGCTTAAAGAGCCATTGGATGCAGTTTGCCTAAAGCAGAGCAGCAAACTGTATTTTACACAAAGAATACCAATTTTGGGCTAAAGCATCTGATTTTTAGATTTCCATATAGAACAGACCAGAACAGGTGTAGACTACTTACAGTTTTGCACACATAAAAGTGTGCTCTTACATTGTTTTCAATTTGTTTGGAAAATTAGCATGTTGAGTTAGAATGGTTACACTAGTGACTGGCAAGATCTGCAGGTAAAGTTTATGAGATAAAGGATAACTTTATTACAATTTATGTCAAAAAATATGCCATCTATTGGTTCTACTTTGTATTTCGATTAAACTAGCTTAAAATTACAGAGGTAGAAAGATATCTTTAATTCTTTCCTCACTCGCCCAAATAAATGTTTCTGTAATTTGTAATAAGACGTTGGAAACAAGGGGCTTAAGGCACTTAACTGTGTCATTTAATTTTTACAGGTAGCTGGCGGAACTGCTTCACGTCAGGTCAGCTTCTCCTACTTCAATGCATTTAATGCCCTTTTGAATAACATGGATCTCATTAGGAAGATATACAGTAATATAGCAGGTACAAGAAAAGATGTTGAAGTCACAAAAGGTAAAGTATATTTCCTACTTTTTATTAATATTTTAGTTCTGTCCAATTTGTAAACTAATGTTGCATACAGGATAAGACAAGTCAGAGGCTGCATAGTATGCAACGTTAACGCTACTGTAGAAATATTTTGTCATTTTCATCCTCATGGGTTAGTAATGATTTTCAGGTAGCTCACTAAGAAGAAGAATTGGGACTCTGGTTTGTATGGATATCTGGAAAATAATACTTAATTGGGGATTTTACCAGTCCTTGCAAGAGGTATATTAATGCTTAGAGATAGGAGGTGTCAAAGAAATAAGATAGGAGTTACGTTTGAAAATCCATTATCAGTAATCTCCATATTGCTTTAGCTCAAGTCATTTTATCTCCAATTAAATCCTTTTTAGAAAAATGATAATAATTCATAACTTCTTTTGCTGGCCTGAGTGGTTTTACATAGTTTGTGTTGACATGTAGGACATAACTAATCTCTGTACAGCTGAAAGGTAGGCATGTATCAGTCTTGCTGCAGGCATCAGTGGATTGATTTTGTAGGCATTTTATGACAGATTTTATCTCTGACTTTATTACCTGCATGGACAGGACCAGCCAAGTCTATGTGTGGTAAAAAGCATGCAGAGTTTTTCTTTTTTTTTCTTTTATGTTTGTTTTATGTTCAGGTGCTCAGCGTACTTTACATCCCTAAAGAAATTGTCCTCATCCTCCAAATAGTGCTAACAAAATTACCTGGCTTATTTTTTTTTCCCTTGATGTAAATGCATAGACACGTCTTGCCTGGATTTGTGTAGTGAATAAAAATTACTGTATTGTCATCGCTAGAACTTACTTATTGTAGCTTGCCAATCATATAATGAATGTGCAATGTAATCTGGATAGATGAACATGTAACTGTGGGGTCACTCAGAGCTAACAGAGAAAAGAAACACAGACATGACGGTGATAAATGAGTTAGTTGCCCTTAAAGCTATGGATAATGGATAATTATTCTGTTCATTTTGCAAAACTTCAGAAAAAAAGTCATAATTTTTGTGTGTGATGTTATTAATGTTGTTGATGTGAGAATGTATTGAATCATACTCACTCTGTTTCCAAGATCTCTTTCAAGATATATGTCTTCCTAAATTTATCTTTCCTTCTTATGGGTTTTGCTTCTTGATGATAGTTTTCTTTTATGATATTATATTTAAGTTATTTATTAGAGTTGTCCATAAAGATGAAATTTGACAAATAACACAATTGCTTTATTTCTCCTTCCCTTTTAAATCCAGAGGAATTTACCCAGTCTGCAATACGATTTGGACAAGTTACACCGTTGGAAATAGATATTCTTTACCAACTTACAGGTTTATACAGTGTTACTGGGTAACTTATGATAATTAATTTTATCATTTTACAACCTTATTGCTGTTTTCTATGCAAAATCTACTCAGTTTTAAAATTTGTGTGTTCTGTTCATTACAGTTTATTCACTGTAAAATGGCTGGTGTATGCAGATATTTTCTAAGTGAACTTGGTATATCAAGCACAATTATTGATTGTTGTATTGTAGGTTTAAATATAAAATAGCAAAATTACATTATGATAATCCCAGAAGGCTATAATTCTCCATTATTCTTAACTCTACTGATGTTTGCCATAGTTGTTAGCATGTGAAATCTTGGGGAGGGATACCTACAAATGGTTTAAGTTGTGAGTTACATCCTTTATTACTAGTAATCAAGAACTCCCTTGTGAATAACCTGAGATCCCTTGACAGCTACAAGAAGGGAATGCCCTTCTAACTCCAAGAATTCTTTATTGCAGTATAGCAGAACTCTTAGGCATGCATTTAAATATGACAGGTTCTTTTTTTTTTTTTAAACTCAGGATGTATTCTGTGAGATGTGTCTAGGAATACTGTATTGAATATGTTTGAAATTTTAACTAACACTAATTTACTTCCTTCTGCCTTGTGTTAAGGCGATTAACTTTGGCAGATATTGAGAGAGTAGCACCACTAGCTGAGGGTGCATTACCTTACAACTTGGCAGAACTCCAGAGGCAGGTAGGTAAAAGTGGTATATACAGTCAAAATTGCTGAAATTAAGTGGCTGTTTCAGTGTTCATGCATATGGAAAGTAAAACAAACAAACAAATGAAAAAAAGAAACAGAACTTTAAACAGATTCCTAACAAATGGGTCATGTTGTATGTGTATAGCTATAAAGATAGAATTAGGATAGTATTCAGGAATCAATTCACCTCTGCAACCCTGGATTTACTCCTCCCTAACATCATTTAAGGTTGGCAGCCAAAAGAGAAGCATCTCTACTTGGAGATTGCCTCCTTTTGGAATTTCCAACAAGCCCTGATTCTTGGAAAACGGGTAAGCTATTCCTTTTTTGTGCTGGATTGTGGCCACTACCTTTCTATATCTACTGCCCACTACTGTTACAGTAAGTTTGTTCTTTTCCACTTCACTTATTATACACGTTACAATGAAGTTCCTTTAAGTGATTGTGTCCACTGGAATATCTAGGATCTATATCAGTGATAGAAAATCATAAGTTAGTTCAACTGTTATGGTTGAAAAATTCTCTTAAGTGGAATATAGCAAATATTCAACATGTGAATGTTACTCTGTTTATTTTTGTGTTAGGTGGATTTGGTCATTCAGTTGTGTTTCAAATTGGTCTGAAACAATGTCTGATCCATTTTTGATGTTGCTACTCTGTTGTCCTTTGGGAATTAGATGAGGTGAAATAAGCACTCAAAAACCTGCTTGATGTTATTAGTCTTCCTAGTCCAGTGATAGGACAAGGGGCAAAAGAGGATAGATTTAGATCAGCTGTAAGGAGAAACTTTTTTATTCAGAGGGCAGTGAGGCCCTGGCACAGCTGCCCAGAGGAGCTGTGGGTGCCCCAGCCCTGGAGGTGCTCAAGGCCAGGTTGGATGGGGCCGTGGGCAGCCTGTAGAGAACAACCAGCCTGCAGCAGAGGGTGGGACTGGGTGGGCTGCAAGGTCCCTTCCAACTCCAGCAATTCTGTGTTTTCCTAAAGCAAGAATGGTAGAATGAGTTGATGCAAAAATGTGTATGCAATGTTTGTCCAGGCTAACGAGAAGTATTTTTGCTGAAGATTCATAATGGCATTTGTAACAGTCATCTGTGGTTTTAATCAATGTTTTCTGTAGCACTCAGCTTTCTGAGTAGACTATTATGAAACAAAATACTTAGCTTATTTTATTTTACACCTCAGAATTACCTTTGTAGCTTAACACTTACAAAATGAGCTCATTGAAAAAGCTTCGCTCATCACTAGAGCATACTCTTTTAATGCTCTTGGAGTAATACTGCGTGCTTTAACCCTATTCTACATTCTGTATTAAGAGAGCACAGCAAAAAGGAAGCAGTTTTGTTTTCTGTCTTTTGTGTTTTACTGGACCATATGCTAAATGAACCTATTATTACCTAACTTAACAGAACTGACAGGTACAATGAAAAAGGTTTGTTTGTGGTAGAGATAATATAATTCCTGTGAGGTCCATCTGTCCCTGGAAAATGAAAACACGTCTCTAATAGCATTTATGTGGCTTTAAAATCCCTTCAAAAGGAAAACATGATTTTTTACATAAACTTACTCTGTGGCTTTAGTGGAAATGGAAAGTAGCTGGCTTTCAATCATGTTCACTTTATTGTCAATTTTTTTTCGTTGCGTAAGATTTTCTTAAAGCCTGCAAGCGAATATCCTATAGGGATGACAGATACAGTAATTTTCTGTTTATAAATGTTAATGATTTGAAAGCTATAGCATTAATTAATTTATTTGCATATCCATCTGAACACACTAGTAAACTTTAAACTTTTTGAAAGCTTATTAAATAATATAAAAAGTGACAATTCCTTCACAAAGAAATTGATTTTTAACATCCAGTGGTGTATTCATTAGGATTTATACTAGAATGTAGTGATTGGATCTTGATGAGAACTCTGTAGAGCTTTGAGTAAAAGGAATAACCTTAAAAAAGCTAAGAGGAACCAAGTGTGATAATGTAGAACAAAAACTCTGTGGAATAAAGAACCTGTGCTGTTTCAGAGTCTTTCAGTGTGTTGTTATTGCATATGTCTTTTATTTAAATTGATCAAAAGATCCTTCTGTATTTTGCAGGTTTTTTTGTTTTGTTTTTTTATAACTATACTCTTTTTATCGTGATTCTTATTAAAATCAGGAAAGCTTACAGTTTTCAAAATAGTGACTGAACTCTTCAGATTTGTTGCTTCTCTTTGCTTGTAAAGGCAATTCATTTGGTCTATGCTTATTTTTTTTTAATAATCT
This sequence comes from Perdix hodgsoniae, assembly GCA_035772895.1. NCBI lineage: Eukaryota > Metazoa > Chordata > Aves > Galliformes > Phasianidae > Perdix > Perdix hodgsoniae. The sequence goes on along the minus strand of JAPSGF010000048.1, from coordinate 4,012,043 downwards.
GTTCCACACATACAGCTTGTACTTCTTGTGATCCAGAATTTTTCTGTTCTTTTCTGTTCAGGTGTATTTTTGGAGAAGAAAATGCCTTATGGAGGGAAATCCTGTTTGTTTGGGGTTTTTTTTTTTTTTTTGGTAGTAAATTTGTACAAAATACTGTGGTTTTTTTTTTGTTTTTTTACAAATAAGAATCCCATCTCAACCTCCTAGGCCTTTGTTCTTCCTTGTGTACATACTGTGTAACAACACATGATAGAGGCAGGGTTTTTGCACATCCACTGTAATGCCAGCATAAGCAGGGTTACACTGAGGTATGTTGTGCCCTTCTGTAGATGTTCCACGATTCAGAGCTTTGTAAGCCCAATGTAAATGTTAGCAGTGAAACGTCCTTGTGATGTTCTTTGTAGAGAATTAATAGCGTGCATCAGAGCAAAGCGCTCTGTAGTATTCCGAGGTTTGTATGAATCCCAGCTCTGCACTCATGAGTGCATCTGCAAATGATACAGGTTGTCTGTAAGTAATAAAGGAGGCTACTTTTGGGAGATGTGCTTTGGTATCTGCTTTAGTGTGGATTTTAACTTCTAGTATTTTGGTCACCTATTACCTACATAGTATAAATTCTTTTCTAACACCTTTAGTTATGTTTGGAAATAAACTTGGCATACTTTACTGTGCAAGTTTATGAATCTTTACATCTTGTGTATCAGCTTATCTTTATTACCTTATATGTAATAAACATAAGTTGATTTTGAATCTCTGCAAATATTTTTGTGTAGACTTGGTTTTTATTTAAAACCCTAACATGTTTATTATCATATATGTGATTGAAGTGAGTGAGGTCATCGTTGTGTCTGCAAATCATCAACTGCCTGTAAAAGCTTTGTGGGGAATACTCTGGGGAATAATTGACATTTTTTGCTTGTTTTGAAGGTAGTAAATGCCATGTTTATGCTATGTAGTAATGTGTATGCATAATCTTAGCATCTATCATCGGAGTATACATTTTATCTGTGAGATACTGAATTTTATTTAAACTAATAAGAGGTTTCCATTCCTTGGAAGTTTGAAGGCAATAGAATGAGAAATAGCAAAGTTAATTTATATTTCCATCTACTTTATCTTGACCACGGATTGTTGGCTTATTTTAATTTTATTTACTTATTTGTTTGTTTGTTTGCAATACTAGAAAGATATCAGGAATGTGAGAATATGGATATAAGGAGTATTTGAAAAATATGTTTAATTCAGTGGACATCCTGAAACGTAGAAATTTTTTTTTCCTCCTCAGTGTAACACCACCAGTTTTTATCAGAATCTTTCTTTAACTTCATAAATGCAGATTTATAGCATCTTTGTTCTCCCAGCAAAGTTTTGAAATGTTTTGTTTTTTTTTTTTCTTCCTCACACAGCAATCGTTTGGGGAGTTAGGCAGGCCTATCTGGCTCCAAATAGCTGAGTCAGCCTACAGGTTCACTCTGGGCTCAGTTGCTGGAGGTGAGTAATTTGTCTGGGTTTCAGGCCTGTGTTGTCTTTCTTGCCAGACTTTTTGGGACCATCTAAGGTGCACTTTCTTGGTTATGCAGTTGAAGCATTGGAGAGTGCAGCCACTTCTGGTTGTGCCACTCTCTCTTCCTTTATCCCTTCTATTCTAGTACCCTTTTAAGAACAACTGAAACTCTACTCACTTGAGGAACACATTTGCTTACTGATAGTTCTTACTGCTTCTTTTTCTGATTGGTTTTCTTTTCTGTACACCTTGTTCTATGTAATACATAATAAATCCATTCTCCTGGAGACTTTATTTAGATTTTCAGTATTGTTATTTCTTAGTTCCAATATATCAGAGGTTTTACCAACTTGTATATATTTGTGTGTTTAAATTACTGTTAAAGAAAGTCACCATAATATTTATGTACTTCACCAACAGAGAAGTTGCAGAAGTAATGCTCTCAATGCTTTCTCACAGCTGTTGGTGCTACAGCAGTATATCCTATAGACCTGGTGAAAACTCGTATGCAGAATCAGCGTTCCACTGGTTCAGTCGTAGGAGAGTTGATGTATAAAAACAGCTTTGACTGCTTTAAAAAGGTTTTGCGTTTTGAAGGCTTTTTTGGTCTTTACAGAGGTAAGTGAATAAAATATATATATCGGCTTGGGGATTTTCTCCTTTTTTATTCTTTCAATACCTCAAGAACTACTCTTATTGGAAAGCTGTGAAACATGATTTAATTTGCATTTTTGCTTCTGTCTCATAGAGTTGAATGTTTAACTTCCCTTGAGCACTGTTCATCATAATTGCTGGGAAAAACGAGGCCTTCTGTTGTTGTTACTGTTTGGCTTCTTGGTACACAGATCTGTTTAAAGTCCTAATCTCTGTGGTGTGAGTGTTGTGGACAAGATTATCTCACAAACTGAGGTTTGTGACATTTGGCTGGGGGCAAACATGGGGAATGGATTTTAGCCTGTGAAGAGTAAATATCTGTTTTACAGCAAATATTTTTTATTAAAGAGGGAAAATAGTCATTCTGAAAGGTACTTGTTAAACTGGATACCAGATTGCTTATTCCTCATACCTCTGCAGGTATTGGGACTACTGTGAGCAAGAAATTGCAGCCTGCAGTTTATGTATCACTTTGTTTCAAAATGCAGGTTAAGAATTCAAAGCAACTTATCAGTTGCACCAGTTAGATAGAAAGCTATCTATCTTATTTTTTTTAGCTTAGGAGAAGGTTATGGAAGCATTTGTATCATATCAACAAGATAACTTACTTAAAGGGTACGTACACTGCACGTCTTCTGATATTTATATTTAGTTGAATTCTCTATTTCTTTTATTTTTTTTTAATAAGAGTCTGCACTTTCATTTAAATTTTATGTTTTAATGTGATGGTTACAGACTTGGTTTTTTGTATTACAGTGTGTTCTGCCCATGAGGACACTGGTCATGCTAGTATTTGTTGAGCAGTATCTGAGAAGTTTTTGCATGTGAAAGTCTATGGACTCGAAGAAGTTTTCTGTGATCTCACAGGATTTTGCAGTGACAAATAAAGAGAGGAATAAATCAGTCAAAATGTTAATGAAATAGCTGTGATATCAGTAAATTATGTTTTTTTTCTAGTAGATTTTTTCCTTTTTTTGCTGCTAGATTTTTCATTAAAACAAATATTCCTTGAAGCTGCATCTATGACTCTATTTTAAACTTTGTGATTTCTACAGTTCTTTTCTATAGTACTCTTTTCTTTCTCCACCCCTCACCCTAACATGATTTTGCACTTCTAAAGCTAATGACTTTTTTTTGTTGTTTTCTAACTTTTGGCAAATGCTTTCCATGGATGAGTTTAAAACAGTGCTTCACACTTGAGGGGGGGAAAAATGCATGTTGAGGGAGTGTAATGTTAACTTGTTAAACTTTAAAAAAATATATGTTTAGTAATTGTCTTTAAGATTGTTTAACATGAAAGGTTTGTATAGCTGTTCTGAAAACATTATCTTCAGTAGTCAGCATGTACTCAGCATCATATTATCTGCAGATGAGTATTAAGCAGAAACAACAGAAATATTTACGGAGTTGACTGTAACTGGAATCTTATATAAGAGGAATTATCTTAAATTGTAGTCTAATATATAATATACAATATAGTTTTTCACTTCAGTTTAAAACATAGACTTGAATGGATATTGGAAAGTTCATATTTTAAAATAAAAACTTCCTATTTTTGGTCAGGAAAATTATGATGCTTATGAAACCTGACATCCAACTTCTGAGCTAATTATAAAGTATTTTCTAAGCTCTCTTGCTAGACCGTGCTGAATCCCAGGTTCTCTAGAATAGAGGGAGTGTGTCCAGGGTGTTTAGCTGCGTATAAAGGAGGAGACAGAGTGTGGGGAATTGTCTTAAGGTGTTTTGTCTGGTAGTTTTTTTTCTTTTCCCTCCTCCCTCCCCCCGAGTACAGGCACTGCAGAGCTGGGTTTCTTTTTGTGGTTGATCAGAGATTCAGGCTGGGAGGGCAGTATTTCTTTTTGTTATTGTCAACCTTTTTTGTATTTAATAACTACCTTTCCCCTGCATAGTAAGTCAGTACATCACACAGAAGGTACTGTGTTGGAAGAAAACACTACGCTGCATATATTAAGTGCTGCACTTTCTATTTCTGTACCTTTGCTCTGAGCTCCTTTTAGGGAAGTACTATAAAAAATTTACAGACTTAAGTACTTTGGGGAATTTTGAAGATTCTTTTATGAATTCTAGCCATCATTTCACTTAAGATAGAGTGGGAAGCTGCATCATCATAGTTTTGTTGATGTCATTTGATGTTTGATATTATTAGTATGGGATTTCTTTATTAATTGGCAATTTTCTAAAAAATTGATATTCCCGAAGCATGGAAATGAGCACTTCTAATAAAAACAAACACTTTAAGTATTATGATTTTATACATAATACCAGGATTACTATGGAGAAAATGAATTGAAAGATAACGGTTGCTGCTATGATCTTCTATGTTAGGAGAAGTTGAGACTGCCACCTACTGATTTTTCTTTTTTTTGTGTTTTTTCTTAAACCTATTAGCTCCATGAAAAGTGCATGTACTTCTGTCAAAAGGCTGTTCATTTTGGTAGTAGCTGTTTTCCAGGAGGAAGAGTCTTTCAAAATTGGTTTCTGCCAACTGATATGGCAGAACTCTTGGCAAGATTTAAAAAAAAAAAAAAAAAGTAAAAATTAATTGTAAGAGAGTTTGAAGAAGTTTATGTTGTACTCAACTAATGAGAATCCTTTACATCATTAGTTGATTGGAGCCTTGAGAAATCTCAGGTTAGTGACAGATGTATGTTAGTTCATAATTTATCATAGTTGTGTGTATCTCTCAATTAATCTTCTGTTTTAATTTCAAGATTTATGGGAAAATCATATTAAGGGGCTAGAAGAATCTAATAAAGTCAAGTTAATTCTTATGTAAATAGGCATATGATGAGGTACATTCAGTCTTTTTTTTTTTCTGTACAGCAACTGTATCAGACTTGACTTGGTTGTGGAATGTGGCCACATTCACCCTTTTCATTACCATTTTCAACAGAAATCTTATTGTAAAATCCTATAGGTGTGAATATCCAATGCTCTAGCAGCCACACATACATAAATGCCATCTATCTCCTGGGGTAACTGCCACCCAGTTCAAAGGAAATCCCATGTGCAGAAAGACATTTCTGTAGAGCTCTTATAAAATACTAGTTTCTTTATTAGGAGGATAATGTTGCCTTATGATGTCTTTGTTTCTATAGGCTTGTTACCACAGCTGATAGGTGTTGCTCCAGAAAAGGCTATTAAGCTAACTGTACGTATCTTTTTTTTTTTTCCTGACATCTTTTTGTTTGTTAACAAACACAGGATTTGTTTCCTAAAATGTGTGAAAGATGACCACTTACAAGCACTCTAATAAATATGGTTACAGATGTACTTGACATAGGCTAATAAGGAGGAAGGATAGCTTTAAATTGTGTGTAACATATTGTATCTTCATTAGGTTAATGACTTTGTCAGAGACAAATTTACTAGAAAAGATGGTTCCATTCCACTCCCTGCTGAGATCCTTGCTGGAGGCTGTGTAAGTATCTATCCTGTACTGTTCATTCCTAGGAAAAATTGATTCTCAGTAATGTGCAGTACAGTTGGAATGACAGTTATGTGTGTGCTTTGCTCATTTGAATGTAACTTTTTTTTTTCCAATTTACAAGAACTGGAAAAGGACTTTTTTGGAAAGCTCCATAATTCTGAGTTCCCTTGGAATATTGTGTGTTTTAACAACTTCTGGGCTACTACATAGCTTTCAGTTTGTGGTGTTTGTATTCACAGAAGAAGCTTCTGTGTGACTACATGATGTTCAGGGTTAGTTTGGAGAGAGAGATTTATTATAGGAATCATGAGTTTGCTTTGAGGAGGGAAAAAAGGTAAGGTAGAAAAAAGCAACTGTTTGTTCATGAAGTTTTCAAAAGGAAAAGAAACACATCTTTGGTTTGCCATGTGTGATTCTCTTCATTATTTGTGATAATGTGAGAAAACTGAATGATGTAGTCTTATCTTTCCAATAACAAGTTTGAGTGAATTTTCAGCTTAAGTTACTTCACATAAAGGTAGCTACATTACTGTAGATGCTTAACTACATCCGTTGTGTAAATATAGAGAAAAACAAATAATATTTTCATTGAGATTGAGAACTCTAATTCAGTGGATCTCCAAGCAAGCTGTAGATGATTGGAATTGATATTGATGATAGGTTTTTGTATTTTTTGTTTTTTGGGGTTTTTTTTGTACATTGGCTAATTTCACTTGTGAGATTCACCAAGAGCTGTTAACCCTATAAAATGTTTAAGGCTTCAGTTAGTTTTCTTTTGTAGCGGGGAACGCTAATAACTTCCAGTTGAGTAGGCTGACAAGCTGGTAAAAAACCTCCTCAGCTTACAACAAACCTGGGGCAGAAAGGTTGTTGACCTCTGCAAACTTTTAATTCAAAGAAGCAGCCCTGAAGGGAGGCTGCTTATAGTTCTGCCTGATTGAATTTGGCAGCCTGGTACATGCTTGAGTCTTCACCTGTCAGTGTACAAAGTTTATTTTCTGAGAAATGTGAGAAAGCAGCTGTGATGTATAGCTAGCAAAAGACTAACTTTTCTTCTGGAAAGCACATACAGATCATTTATAACAGAAGCAAATACAATTTGTTAGTATTCTTCTCTCTGTTATGGTTAAATTCACTGTTTAAATCAAACATTTCGTATTCGGTTACTATTTTTACATTGTCTTATACTGAAATTATAATATTAAGTATGATGTACTTTACAGGCTTTTCTGCTTTTTGATAGCTACTCCTTTTTCAAAATACATTTTTATTGTCTTACTGCAGTGAACATACAAAAATCAGGGAGACATTTTAGTTGCAGATAAGCTGTCCAGGCACAACCCTTTGTACTAGCTGATTGTTGTAGCTGGTATTATCTTCCAAAATTATCACAGAATTGCAGGGGGAGGGTAAGTCAAGAGATTGAGTCCAACCCCTGCTAAAGCAGGTGCCCTGCAGTAGGCCACACAGGTAGGCTTCCAGACAGGTCTTGAATATCTCCACAGGTGGAGACTCCACATCCTCCCTGGGCAGCCCGTTCCAGTGTTCCATCACCCTTACCATAAAGAAATTCTTCTGCATTTTGTATGGAACTTTCTATGTTCAAATTTTAGGCCACTGCTCCTTGTCCTATTACTGTGCATCACCAAGAAGAGCCTGGCCTCATCTATTTGCCTGCCACCTCCCTTTAGATATTTATTAACACTGATCAGGTCTTTCCCTCAGTCTTCTCCGCAGGCTGAACACACCCAGGTTACTCAGCCTTTTCTCATATGGGAGATGATCCAGGCCCTTTATCATCTCTGTGGCCCTCTGCTAAACTCAAAGTAGATGGGAATACTTTTTTTGTACCAACTGGGAGTATTTTAGATAAAGTTGGCCTCTGTAGGGCAGACACTGGGCACAGTTTAGCAACTTCAGGGTTGTTTTAATTTCTTTGCAGCCTTGTTTGAATTATCCAATAATCTTACCAGCTGATGACTTTTCTATTTGCACTGTTTTTTTAAATGTCATTTTAGCTATTTCACTTCTTCCTAAATACCGAAATCATTATTATCAAGCATATAAAGCTTATTCTAAATGTCTGAAAGGATTAACTGAAACAGTAGCAATACAATTGTTTCTGTCCTCTTTCTCCTCAGTCTTTTTCATCCTCAGTTTGACAGCTTTTTTTTCACACTGACTTGCTTGGAAATAGTATTGATCTTCTCATTTACTGCATTCGTTGTGTTCTGCTTTTTCACAAAATATTATGAGATAACCAACAGTTACATCCAAGGAACTGCCACTAGCAACCTTAATCCCTTTCTATGTGCTAGAGCAGACAAGCTTTCTCTTCTGGTAATATTGCTTTTTCTTCCTCATCTTTTCACAATTCTATTCCTTCTCTCTGTGTTAGCCCAACATATTATGAGTTACCATGACACTGTTTGGCTTTTATCTATCCAAAATTGTTTCCACCATCTGGATTTAGGTAGCTTGTGGCTTCTTAAAAATGTCTTGACAAATGTTAATAAATCATCAAACTCTCGAGTAGGTAGGAAGATGGGATATGTTGTTAGGCTAATAGTATATTATAAAAAGAATATATTCAAAAAGTGCTTTTTACCTCATTATAACCTCAGAAAAAACAGATTATTATACCTATGTGTATGTGAGGAGGAAGAAGCAGCAATGGAAGTAGTGCAGCAGACCTAGCAAATTCTCCTCTCCGGATGGCACTGCTGTATCAAAGCCTATGTATGGTATTATAGTCCTGTAAGACCCACAAACAGGGACAGCTAAAACCTTTGGTGTTAGGATGGTAGTGCTTCCAGGCAACCTGTGTTTGGCACTCAGCATCCTCAACTCTGCAAGAAGTGCTGTATCATCCTGCAAAGGGGCAACCAACAGAATCAGCAACTGCATTAGGAAGATATTTTTTTCTCAACTGCTGTAAGATTTTGGAATAAACTCCTATCTTCAATAAAAGGGAATATCTTAAATCTCATAGCTGTCACCAGATACATCCACCCAAGCACTGGCCTATTGATTACGGTCAGCTGCCTGCCAGTCTTCCTTCCTTACTGCAGGGCAGGGACCCCCCGCAGTCAGCCACTGCCCTGTGTTTCTTGAAATGTACCTGCTAGCCTCTGGGCAATGTAAATGCCATTGGGGAGTGCAGGGTCTGCTCTGTAGAAGCCCAAATATTCCCAGCTGCTTTCAAGTTGTGGCTGTATTGGAAATCTGCAAAACAACTGCGTGGGGCAGCTCAGTTACAGCAGTCAGGTCATACCTGTCAAGGAAAGGGTTCTGATCACTGATGGATGAAACTGATATCCCATCTTCCTACCTTCCTGAGATTTTGCTGGTTTGTTTCAGTAGCAGCAATATCCACACTTCCACATGTACAGATAAAACAATTTATTTCCCTACTGTTACTGTAATTAAATGAACTTCATTGTAATTTAATGATTAGCATTTCTCCCTCTGGAGTTTTCAACTACTGTTAGGTAATAGAGAGACTGAGTTAGGCTTTGGTGATGCTTTCCTGTATCCTGACAAGAGCTGGGGAAACAGACAACTCATACCTAAGGTGGATAGTGCTACTCAAACTCACCCGTGATTCATGTTAGGCTAGGTGCCGTAGGGTAACCGTTCATCCTCAGCTGAGCTGTATAAGTTGACATCTGATGTTGTATAAGTGATTCGTAAGTACTGTCACAGTAGATGAAAATGCTGTAATTTTGAGCTGTAGTTCCTATGATTTACATTGGAAAAAATAGATTTTTCCATCAATGGAGTGTGCATGGGGCTTAGCATTTCAAGTGGATGAATTACATTTCATGTGAAAGATGTTTCCGATTTGTGCTGCAGGATGTGGGGTGCCAGAAGGAAAGGGCCTAAGAACTCTTCTGGAAGGTGTAGGCAGTGCAGCTGTTGGTGATTAGGAGTGGGAGATGTGTGTTTGCCCATACATATACAAAGAAGTCCCAGAATTTACTTGTCAGGATACTGCTCTTCATAGTCTTGAAGATAGATACTGTATATCTTTTCATATGCTTTAGGCAGGTAAAGTTAGGAGAAGAATTAAACGTGCTGCTTTGTTTTCTGTTGCAGACAAACTTATAGAGAAATGTACTGTTTAGTAAAAGAGGCAATAAGCTTATTGTGGGTGCACGAGCTATGGAAGTTTGTCCTTGAGAAAGAAGTGCAAGTTCTTTTGATGTGTTTGAAGTAGGCTGTTTTAAGTAGCGTCTTATTTTAGTTGCTTCTATGGGGTATAGTTGTGGTCCAGGATGTGGTGGTTTCAGAAAGGAAGGAAGGAAGGGCTCAAAATAGGCCTCTCCCCCTTTGTAGCATATGCCTCTGGGTGGAATTGGAAAGGGCAAGAGGTCTCATGTTGCGGGGTCATTTGTGTATTTCCTTCAGCCTTTGGCATGTCATGAGGCGTTTGCTGCGGGATCTCAAACTACATCTTTTCTCTCATAACCTTTGCTGTCAGATTTAGTTCCTTTATTTGCTCCTTGTAGAGTTATTTTACATGACATTAAGGTTAAGTAGAAGCTTTTATTACTGGTATTTTTGATGTGTATGAATAACCTCCATTCATAAACAAATTTGTCAACCTTTTTTTAAGTGTCTGTTGTAATTTAAGAGTGAAAGAAGATTTTCTTGGGGAAGAAATCTAGATTTAGTGCACCTTCTGTGAAAGAAATTCAAGGACCGTAATGTGTGCATATGTCTGCACGTGTATTTAAAAAACACAGCTGACAGCTGAAATAAGGTACTTTGAGAAAGAATGATGGTGATTGCCAATGATTTGCACAGAAGCACGGAGATTTGTATTGCAACTCTGCTGACCGCCAGTTTGTTTTTGGTTTGAGAGCCTTTGTGTCCTTCTCTTCTGCATCCCCTTCGGAGGCACTTCCTGTGCTGCTGGGAAACCCAGGCAATGCCTTTCCTCCACCACATTCTTCATCAGACACACAAACAATTTCTTAAAAACAAAACAAAATCAACAGCCCTCCCATTCACTTCTTAAAAAGCACCCAATAAAAAAATGATTTTTCTTGTGTTGTATGTTATCTGTATGTATGATGTTATAGGGACCTCATTCGTTCACAAAGCTGAATTTGGTTTAGCCTTTATGTGAGTTGAAAAGCTTGCTTCAGTCATAACCAGATGAAAGGCTGAGGCTTGGGCAGGAGCCTCTTTTGCTGGTAGGCAGTGTTTCAGTGTGTGTCTTGATGGTTACTGCTCTTTAAGAAAGCTGGATGTGAGAAGTTTGTCAACACCGAATACGCAATGTTCAAAACAATTAAAGAGCTTTCTAAGAGTTTTTCTATGGATAATATAAGTTAGACTTTTTTTTATGTTTTATTTTATTCATCTGCTTATCAAGTCATTTAGCTACTAATATTGTTATGTATAATTCTCTATGAGCATAAAATTGGCAACACTTTAGTACTACTATAAAATGTGAAAAAGTACTGTTTAGAGTCTTTTCTGTTCCTTCATGCATCAGAACTGGGCTGAGAACAGCAGAGGGAGGCAGTTGTGCACCTAGGGGAGGAGGAGGCTAATTGCAGGAAGACTGAATTCTGGGTGGAAAATAGAGATATTTACCAATTGGCCCATTTGTGTTTCTTTGGTGGGTGTTAGGCAAATAGGTAGTTATTTTGGCTGCTCTTTAGAATGTGCTAATTTGCAACAGATTAAAAATAAAAAATAATACAAAATTGAATTTCATGTATGTAAACGAAGAATGCGTAATAAATGGGCAGTTAGCAGATAAACTTTTATGATGCACTGTAGTATGTAGTAAGAGTATTCAGATTTTTGTTTTATCTAGAGTATAAAAAAGAACGTAGGGAAACTATGAACAGTGGAAATTGTTTTTCTATTTAATGTAATGCGGAAAAAAACATTGGTTATTGTTTAACAGAATTTGCCACATGACAATTTTTATTTATATTTAAAAGTTTTATTTATATTGACTCTTTTCCAAGCGGGACAGCCATTTCTTCTGACACACATAGATCTGTATTAACTGGAAAGGAAAAGGTAACGTGGGAAGTAAATAAGGTTTGAAGAACAGTTTTGGATGTGAGTGGTGTCAGGGAACTGAGAAAAGTTTATGCATTAAGTCCAGGAAGCAGAGAAAATGGGGTCAGTTTGTCCAGCCTGGGAATTCCCAAAGGTCTTCCAGACAGTTGCAGTGAAGATAATTAATCAAAAGCAGAGGTTGATCTGCCACTCTTTGTGTCAAGGATTTCAAATGTCCGTACTGCCTGAGGTGTCTTAGGCTTGATCAGTGAAGATTTTTAGATCCCCATCACACAGCCATGACCAGAGTGCTCAGAGTGTTCCTTATTCTCTGTAAGAGCTATTGAGGTCCTTTTCTCAAATCTAAAAGAAGATTCCAACTTCTAAGATATGCTCCCAGGCTAACTTCACTTCTGCCTGTTGCTGCAGTGCAGAAGATGTTCCATGGCAGAGACATAACAGAAAGGATTAGTGTTAATTAGTTCTGAATCAGGAGGCGGGGTAGTGAACTGACCAATGATTTTTATTTTTATTTTCATTATTTATTTATTTGTTTGTTTCTTCTGCACACGCCCTCAGTTTTACAAAGAGTTCATTTCCTGGGCAACCTAGGAGTGGAAAAAAGCAGCTTTAATTACAGATGTTGAGGTCTTTTTCTTCAGTCAGATGTGATGGGTTGACTGAGTAGATCAAGACGAGGGGCTTTCAAACTGGGGAAGAAGTGCTTTTTGAAGTTGGCTGTATTCAGGTGGCTGCATTTTAGAGAAGTGTTTTTATACGGACAAAGATGGTTCAGAAAGAAGGGGAAGAAGAAAGTTTAGTAAAATTCAACTGTTTTATGCTGAACCACACACTTCTCCAGATTTCAAGTGTAATATTTAGCTACAGTGTACCAAAGAGAAATCTGTTTGTGCCATGTTAAATAGGTGCTCCTGCAATGAAACTGTTGGATGGAAACTGAAACGCGCTTCTTTGGACGCTGTTGGTTGAAGTGCAGAATTTAAAGGTGCTCTGCAACTCCATTGCTAGGAAGAAGGGAGCAAGGCAGTCCTTCAGCCCTGCTAACAGAACGTTTCCAGCATGTGGAATGCCATGCTCAGCTCCAAGAAAGATAGGGCTTCTGTTTGTATCTAGTATCATAATTTCAAATGTTACTCTTCCTATTTAAATTTTATATTTTGTTTCCAATTAGGAGAATTACGGACTACTAAACAAAACTCCAAACACCTTTTCTAATTATTTAAAATTACACCATTACATGCAAATTTACTTTTTGAACAGCATCACCACTAAATGCTATTAGCATGTCTACGCATTGGTGATGGTTATTATTAAATAAACATAAGGTCTTCTTTGTAAGCGTTTGATGCCCTAGCAGTACGAGTCTAATCATTGTTGTAGAGTAGTGTTTAGTGCAGTAGCTGATAGATTTTTGTGCAGTCTCATGACTTTTAGAAAGTGATGTGAAGGAGAATTGCAGAGGCAAACCAAATCAATCCACTTCAGTGGAATATAAACATATGAATGTAAGAATTCGTGTGAATCAGAATTCTGTACAAAGCCGTGATTTCTGATGTGGGCTTTTATCCTCCAGACAAGTACTTTATTAACTCTCACTCGTGGGTTATTATTTGAGAATATGACCCAATGCAGTGAGAGGTGAAGGCACTGCACCTTTCAAAGTCAGCGTGTCACCACGTGCTCCAGTAATGCGATTTGCTTTCTTTTCCTTTGGGTTTGCAGGCAGGAGCTTCCCAGGTCATCTTCACTAATCCACTGGAGATTGTAAAGATTCGTCTGCAGGTAGCGGGAGAAATTACTACAGGACCCAGAGTCAGTGCCCTCTCTGTTATGAAAGATTTAGGCCTTCTTGGTCTCTATAAGGTATGTGTTTCTGCTCTGAGTGGTTTCTTTATAGCTCTGCTAACCCATTTTATGCTAAACTTTTACAGTGTTGAAACAAAGACTGTGTTAAAAACAAAGAAACCTTTTGAATTTAGAACCAATTTCTTCCTGCAGGGCAGCCCCACCATGGAAAACTGAAGAAAACCCACTTCTATATTAATGGCAGTGGGATACATAAAAGTACTCCCCCATTCTGTCCTCTGGGCTTTTATACCGAGCTACAGGGAGTCCTGTATTGCAGACCTGCTGGCTTCTAGTACTGATAATTTCATTTGGTGGGGTTTTGTGAGAAGTTTCTTTACCTTTCCTGCATGTTTTTCTTACATTTATTTTGAATCTCCGTTATCTCTATTGTTATCTTTGCAGCAGGATATTCCTCTTTGTCTTAATAATTTGATGGCAGCGAAACAGTGGTGTAGTTTAGTAGGATTCAGATTTTTAAGAAGTTAAATGGTGGGATTTGTCAATAACAAATTCCACTTTAAAAAAAGCCCATACTATACTGTACTTCAGCAGAGTGCCAGTCAACAGATTCCTTCCCTGCAGGTACACTTACTACCATCATTACAGATCAGATGTAATGGAGCAGAAGCTATTAGTTTTCTTAAACAAGGAATAGTATTTCTTGCTGAATCTTCTGCCAGCGCAAGGGGTAATACGGAAATTCAACACTTGTATTATCTGTGCACTTACAAAACATTGCTTTACCTGATTTGTCATGGGCCTGTAATAATAGTATAGAAATGTGCAAATTTATTTCCGGAACTGAAGCTTTTGCTTGTAATTCAATAAATCAGATTAACAGCCATTACATTTCCCAAAGATCACTGATGTGTTGGTACATGGGACAAAGTTACCGTTTCTCTTTGCAGTGATTCAACAACTGAGCCTACTAAAAATTCTGCGGAAATTAGAATTGCATTATCTTTTGTGAGCAACTGCACAACAACAAACGCATTTTAGAGCATAAGCTGTCTGCATGGAAATGACTGAGGGCATGAGATTCTCTGTGCCTGGAGTCTTACTTCAGCCACACAGGGTTTGTAACAGGTGCTGTCTGTTCCACTGCATCTCACTGCAGAGGGGGACAGGTCTCAGCTGGGCCCATTGTGCTGCCTTGAGTATAGGGTACCAGATTTCTTTTTTGGAAAGGATGTTATTTTTGTAACATGCATGCTTTCAGGGTATATGGATGAGATTTTTTGACATTTTGTGTGTTGTTTGGGCTTTGCACTGGAGGAGTTATTTTTCAGTTAGTAAAAGACCGATGACTGAAGTTATTGAAAGAAAAATATTAAATATGTTTTGTTAGGAGCATTCCACTGTTTTTACAGCATACAGACTTCTTTAAGGCATTGTTTCATGCCAGGTTTTTGCCAGGAGCTGCTTCTTACAGTGTTATCATAGGCCTGTAGTTTTTCCTCCCTGTGTCTTCTACTCCCATTTTGTAGTGGTCTCCCTTTTTGGTGCAGCTTCTTTACTCAGCTATGTGATCATCTGTGCAGAGCAGCATGAGGTGTTGCAAACCTAAATGCTCTTTTAGTGATGATTTTGAATTTGATGGAAAGAATGGCAAGGACTTGTCTCACTGATTCTGTGGTTGTGGGTCATGGTGAGAAAGACATCAGGACGGACCCTGTTGCTTTCTTTGTCATGTTTGGACATATCGGATATAAAAGGTGCTTATCATAGGTTCTGATGTCAGAATTATTGTTGCATAGTGCTTAGTAAACTTTAAATGTGAACCTTGAATAATCCTTACTCTAGAAGCCTGCTTTAGTTTTTTATTTGAGTTCAATTCCACATCTTCTGTTTCCTGAATTAGTTTATTTTCTGTGTTGTTTACCTGGTAGATCAAATGAACTGATGCTTCCTGGGCTCTGGATATCAATTTTAACCTTATTTACAAAATTTATTTTTATTACATCTCTTTTCTGCATGACAGGGTGCCAAAGCATGTTTCCTCAGAGACATTCCCTTTTCTGCAATCTACTTTCCTGTTTATGCTCATAGCAAACTGATGCTCGCTGATGAAAATGGCCATGTGGGAGGGCTTAATCTCCTTGCAGCTGGAGCCATTGCAGGTAATTTTTTTCTTTTAGTAAGTAATATTTAATATTCATTTGGTAGCCCCATATAAAGGAAGGTATGGTACTATTGTGTCTGATTTAATCTAAATTTGATCACTGTTATCCTTAGTGGGAGGCGATGTAATTTTGATGAGAGCTAATTACATTTGCATAATGTGGATAAACAGTGTAATGCAGCTCAGCAACTTGTAGTCAAATTTGATCTGTCTGTCTCAATGGGGTTTTACTTGTTACTGTGCTCTCTGAGTTGAAGGCTAATTTGAATCTTTGATGAACATAAAATGAGATACCATAAGAGCTAAGAAGAAAATGACTTACTTAGGTTTGGATTTCTGAATAACTGAGAGGAAACTTAATTTAAAGGCAGTTGCCAAAAACAGGGCATTAGTTTGTAAAGAAGCTGAGGCTGAAGTACCAGTGTGAAGTGTAAAATATTTTAAAGGCTTCTCAGAAATGTTCAGTGTAAACAGAATAAGTGACGGTGATCGATAAGTTGTTTTTGCTAATTGGCACACATTGTAAAACACTGGATATAGGAACTGTAGTGATGGTTACTTAAGAGGATCAGAAGGGCAGGTCCCGTTAAAATCACTAGAATGGAAACCACAGAACCGTAGGAATCATTAAGGTTGGAAAAGACCTCTAAGGTCACCAAGTCCAACTGCAACCCATTCCTGCCGTGTCCTTTAACCATGTCCCTCAGTGCCACATCTCCACAGTTCTTGAACATCTCTAGGTAGCTGCAGCCCCTCTGTTGTGAGCCATTTAGTGTTGTCTTCTGTGTAGTTTAGAAACCCCCTTGGGTGGGATGGGCCTTTGTTACTGGTTGCAGCTGTAAGGATTAGCTGTATGCATGTTCATCAGTTGTGAGCAGCCTGTGTGTGAGTCCCACAGTGTGTTGGTGCAGAGCTTGGCTACACCTGCTCTTTGCCAGTTGGGTCTTTTCTGGTGTAAGAGGGAAGAGAGAGACCAGCTGGGAAACCAGTAACAGAGCTATAGCCCGGATTACTCTCACATAATGCAGGACTGTCTGTCTTGCTGCCCTCACAGAAGTACATACAAATATTACCAACTTCTTTCTCATGATACTCACCTTCTAGTTTTAGATTGCGAACTTCACAGCTTCTCCTTGCTCAGTTGGTATTTCTGGGTCAGTCAGATACTAAGTAATGAAATCTATTAAAAATGTGTTTAAATCTCATAGTCCTGATTTCTATAGCTTGTACAGGAATCTGCTTTTCCAAATGCACATTTCAAACTCCTACTTGCTTCATCTATTCCTGTTATGCATGCGCAGCAGGGAAGAGAACACAGTAAACATGCCTGCTTGCAAGGGAAAATCTATGTATGGTTGGCTTAACTACATTGTTCCCATTCACTTAAACATCTTCTGAATTACCAGAGACACTTGTGAATGTACGGTTCTCTATAAAAATTAGTGACTTATTACACCTTTATTTCAATATTAACCAATAGTGAAAGTTCAACAAAATCAAAATTAATTTCAGAATTCCCAATAAGTCAAAAAACTGTTCCTCTTTGGATGAGGGTGAAATTTTTACAGTATTCAGAAGTATTCAGAAATGCCTTAAATAACACAGGTTTTTTTACTGTGGAGTGCATTTCTGAAAACTGTCTCCTTTCTTTTGACTAGAAAGCTGAGAGCGCGGTGCTTTGGAAGTGGAGATATGCTCTTCCATTGAAGTTGGCTAACATCACACTGCTGGTACAAAGCAGGCTTGTAAAGCATCCACCTTGCCCTGTCTTTTCTTGGCTTGCCTAATTGAAGCAAGCAGCACCTGTTCTCCTACAAAACAGCCCAAACAGCAGTAAAGAAATAATTCTTTAGAATCGCTATTTCAAGTAGTAGTTTCCTTACTAACACCTGTGACACGTGGATGGATTGGATTCAAGTTCTCAGGTGAATTGTCTGTATAATTTGCAAAATATTTTGTATACTATGCAAATAAATTGAGGTGGCACAGCTGAGTTTTGTCATAGACCTCCTTTCTGATTTCATATATAACATACATTTGAGTTTAAAAATGCTTCATCTACTTGATGGGATGTTGAGAGAATCGCTGTTAATATTTCACTGTTATTATTTTCTTTACTCTCAGCTATAGCCTTTAAGCTTGGAAGAAATGGAAGGATAATACCAACAGTTATATTAGCTTCAAGTATAAGAACTTGCATGTTTAGTAACGTCCAGTTCTTGCAAAAAAAATATTCAAGTTTGCCATAGTATATTTCAGTTAGAAGAGTTTCATCTTTTACAAGAATCTTTGTGCAAATTAAATGTGGTTTTCTTCTAAAAGGTGTACCTGCTGCTTCTTTGGTAACCCCTGCTGATGTCATCAAGACAAGACTGCAAGTGGCAGCTCGCGCCGGTCAGACAACATACAGTGGAGTTATTGACTGTTTCGGAAAGATTCTAAGGGAAGAAGGCCCTTCAGCTTTTTGGAAGGGAGCCGCAGGTGAGAAATGCATATTGAATATTGTGACTGACCCCACTTCTCCCAGTTAGTACCTGCTGCTGTTCTAGAGCAGTATTTAGAAGGCCTGATTCTGAACAATGTAACTTAAACGTTTTGCTACAAAATGCTCAGCTTCACTCCTGAGAAACTCCCTTTTGTTTAACACTGGAACTTGCAATATTCAACAGCTCGTGTGTTCAGATCTTCACCCCAGTTTGGCGTTACTTTGGTCACTTACGAACTTCTGCAGAGGTGGTTTTATGTCGATTTTGGAGGCCAGTAAGTCAAACATTTGCTTTTTAACTTGCAATAAATATCTGCAAAGTTCAGAAGTCTTACTTTTTTCAAGCATGGTACCACTTAAACTTGGTGATTTTGTGCAGCAGTTGTAGTGTGAGCCAAACAAGCCCCCTCAACCTTTGGTAATTAATAGAGTGGAGCTTAATTATATGCTACTTCTAAACAAGTGAAGAGATTAAAAATATATATATTTATATGTATTTTAATACATTCCATAAAATGTGTCTTTCTAGTGTAGCAAGATATTTTGTCCTTCTTACCTGTCCCATAAGAAGTTAAAAGTTGGTCTCACATGCCCATTAAGCAGTGCTGTGAACCACCCCCACCCCCCTTTATAAAAGGTGGAAAACCTTTTTTCATTTTCTTCCTTCAAACAGCAAACCTTCTGGATCAGAACCTACACCGAAAACTCGAATTTCAGATCTTCCTCCTGTTAACCCCGAACACATAGGTGGATACAGACTTGCTACAGCTACATTTGCCGGTATAGAAAATAAATTTGGTTTGTATCTTCCCAAGTTTCGGTCTTCTGGCACTGTCTCAGCTCAACTGAAAAGTAGCAGCTAAATCCCAAAGAGACATTTCAGCCTCTGGAAGTGATGCAGTGCTAGAAATCCCCAAGAATAGCACTGTATTTTTTTCCAGTCAGCTGCATGTTGTTCTTGCTGAACTGAGATTGCAAATCAAATTACTCCTAATATTGATATATACACATTTACCTGTTTCTGAACTAGTTGTTGCACATAAACTGACTGAAGCTTTGGGTCTATGCCTTGTTTTTAACCAGTGGCATGATTGTTTAAGCCTAAGCTTTGCCTTGCACAGCTTGCATTTAATGTTACTGTACATATTGTACATCTTTGTACAGAGACATCATGGCATCTCTACACACACATTTATATAATGGATATTGCAGTTTGAAATGTACAGAATGTTTGGAAGGCTTTTTGTTAAGACTCACGTGACAATAAAATATTTAAAACCATTTAAATCAGTTCACTTCTTTGTGGCTATAGAGAAGTTGTCCAATATGGTTTTTCTTTTCTGCAGATTTCAGACTAAAGGTTAAGGATTAGATGCAGCCCTTTAATGAACGTACGATGCAGTATGTAGCCTCTGCAGGAATGCCATTTACTCTGACCTAGTTACAGCAAATGTATTAAGACGCAAGGTGCTGGCTTGTAAGTATAAAAGAACACAGTACTTAGATGAGCACATGCAGTGTTTTATTTTACAGCATTATTTTGCAACAAAGAATTCTCCCAAAGCACATGATAATACTAATTCTGTAATAGATCTTACCTCTACGGTAGCATATTTAAAATATGAAATATTTGTCTGTTATTAAAAGACTCATGATTTTTTTTTTTACAGGACTTATTATTTAGAGCATTTGATTTTGAGTAGCAAATTGCACTAAAGTAGTGCAATAGCTCTGGTATTACCACATTCAAAATCAAAACTACAGGGGAAGTAAGAACAACTGTGGCCAATTCTCACTGCTGAAATGTCTGGGCAGATCTATGTGATCTCCTGCATGATCTAGGAAACCAACCTTTTAAGTTTTTGACAGGTTAATGTTGAATATTACTTAATTCTGATGTCTTTCTTAAGCAAAGTGACATCTGCTGTGCTTCTGATAGTGGAGAATAAGTATTGCACAAAGAATAGAAACACCACCCCACCTGCCCAGCAGTTAGTTAGTATCTGATTTCTACCACTGTGTGTTAAATATATAAATGCATAACTGTCCCTATTAACAGAATTCCTTCATCTTCCACTCAGGAATCATCTTCCACTCAGGAAGCTTCTATAACTGTAGCAAAATAGGACTGTAGTCCATCTACCCAAGTGTCCAAATGCACAAAGATTCACAGCAGGAGTATAAAGAACTCCAGAATGGATAACTTTCTGTAACCGAAACTGAAGGCATTCACTATATTTCCAGGTAGTTTTTACCACTGACAGATTAAGTGACAATACATTATTTGTATTTTGTTATATAAAGGCCAAAAAAACCACCACACAAAAACAAGAAAGCTCTTCTCATAAACAGAACTGACTTTCTAGACTGAGAAAAAATTCCAGTTGGGTAGAATGCAAAGTAAAAGGAAAGGAGAAACTTGAACTCTCCTGGTTTATTTTTAAATTTAGGATTCAGAGGAAACTATGTAGGTTTCTACAGTCCTAAAGGAAAAGAAGTTACACCACCCACAGAGGTGGGGAGAAGGTAGGTAGCTTTTCTTGTTTAAGTATCACCATCTCCAGTCTTTAGTTTTACAATTTTAGAGTTTCTTTCAGGATTAAACATTCTGGGAAACAGTGGGCTCCACCGGTACCAACTATTGCTCAGCCAATAGCCACTATGAAGTGTTTTAGTTGGCTTGCGAAGAAGCAGCTTATTAAAAACTGAACTTCTGTTCTAGCTTGTAATGAAGACAAAGCATCTTTCCAATGCTGAGTAATATTTAGTGAGCTAGAGATTACAATACAATGAATAAGGTGTTTGATCTGTATGATGCAACACGTATAACTCTATTGTTTGTTTTTACTGTTTAAAAAAGTTACCTACTTGTGCAGTTCTGTAGATGCAGACCTCCTGGGAACACTCTTTCCTTTATCTGTATATTTTGTTCTTTTTCCTTCTAAAGAGATACAGATATGTCATGTACCCACTGGCATTTAATCTCAGTCACAGCTTGTTGACTGACTCAGCCCTGGAAGGCTTTCTAATGTGAGAAATCACAGCTCTAAAACTGGACAGCACTGCTCCCAGGACGGTCATTTACAGTAACTGGCACCACTATTGGTCCCTTAACTTTGCAAAGAGGGTTTTAAAACTTGCTTTGATCTGCATGTAACCATTTTCTGACTGAGGAACACAAGCAGGAATACAGAACAATATTGCTAAGTTAGAAAAAGGTTAAAATTATTTAAAACTGAATCCGTATGATCTATATGCATGTTTCAATCTGAATGAAACGTTATTAAAGGAGAAGTGACAGTATTGAGGGAAGGAAGAGAACCTTCTGTTTGTAAGTATTATTGTGCCTAAGGGGTAGAAATCGCCACATGATGTGCCTGTTCTTTATGTAGTTCATTTACTTCTCAACCAAATAGCTGCTGTTCTAATACTGAAAAAAAGATACAGGGCAAATTTCAAACTGAACAGCATGACTTTGTACTGGAAATAGAGGGTAGACTTCTGACAAGCCTACAGTCATCTCCCTTTCAAACCCCCACAAAAAGGGAACCTCTTTAAGATAGAACTGCTGCTACTGCTGGCAGTAGCTCTATGAACTGCTTGTAATTGAACTGAAACAAAGATACACTCCAAAACCTAAGAAAAACTGTGCAAATAAGAATGAGTTTCTGAGTAAGCTAGAAAATAAACCTGCATCCCATTTGTGAGCTTAAAAAAAGTCTTCTGAATAATCATAGTTTGTAGCAGATTAAGAATGAGATGAACTTGAATTGTTCTCTTTTATTTAGAGTCCTAAGCTGTCACAGGTATCAATACTTGTTTATTGCTCAGTTGGTAGAAGTCAGAATACTTGCTTTAAATCATATTAAAAAAAATCCCCGAACGTTTACGTGAAGATAAAAATAAAAAGGGGAGAAAGATGTTTGATGGGAAAGCTTATAATATCCTAGGGGAGGTTTAAAAAAAATACAACCTTTAACAGAAATTGTAACATTCCATTTCCAAGCTGTTGAGAGGTTTTTGATTCAAAAGAGATGTTAAGAAGGAGCAAGAACATTTTTCTTTATCTTCATATGGAAAAAAAATCAGTAGCAAGTTTGATGCTATGGAAATCAATTCAAAATATAGCTCATCGTGCTTCAGAAAGGAAAAAATTAACAAGAGTGGCCTTCCTTGTTTTAGCCAACTACCACGATGGAAAGTGAAGGCTGGAAGTGCAAAACTGACATGTGCAGTGTAAGTCTAAGTGAAGGCAGGCAGCAGCTCCTGGGAACATTCTACTCTGAAACTACTGAAGGGAGACAGATTGGGGGTCAGGGTAGCTCATATAATATTTATTTATGAATCAGTCACACCCTTTAATGCACTAATTCAAAACAAAAGAACTTCTTATTGTTATTAAATATGTATTTCATCAATTCTGGTCCAATTATCAAATGAATCATAACTACAGACAAATTTTATTCACTCGTATTACTCACTACCAGAGTCTGAAGCTTATGTCTATATAAGCAATGAAACTTACTTGGAACAAACGCATGCATATCCATTTGCAGTTTGAATTAAAGAACCCTTCAAAAACTTACTACCTCATGAAGCCTAATCTGTGTAATATCAAGTTTAGTTTAGAAACAGAACTTGTTTAGAAACACAATTTCTACTTTTCAGAAACATACTGTTTATAAAGTGGAGATTTCAGAAGCTTAACAGCAAAATTTACACCAGGTTAGTGTTTCAGCAAAAGAAGTTCCTTGCAAAGTCAAAGTTAACTGTATTAAAAGTTACATAAATCTAATAATGTGCTTGTAAGTTTTATATAAAAGTCAACAATGCAAGATCTGATTTTCAGAGATCATGTTTTCCAAGTCCATGGTTGAATCCACATATTTCTCCCTTAAACTATTACTGAGACTTGCTTATACTTCTAAGATTTGCATCAAATCATTCACAAGTCTACCACTGCTGCCCATCTATGCTGGGATGCGGGTTGCAGCTTCCTCTTCTGCATCAGCTCTGTTGGCATTTATTTCTGCCAGTGTTCGGCCAAACCGAGTCCACTCATCACTGCGAGGAACTGCAATTTGCTGTGGACAAAGATAACATTATTTAAGCTCACCAATATATACAAACAGCTCATTTTGAATGGCAGAATTCATAAACAACATTCAGAAGAGCTTCCAACAGAACAGCTTATCTTTCTTAGTGTAACTTCTGAAGTAGTCAAAACATCAACAGCTCTAATGAAAGCAGCAGAATTTGAGAGTGATGTATTTAAGCATACAATGATATTGTGACAAGCTTGCATGAGACCTTCTCTAAGGAAGATTAGCGCCACGTCTGCACCCAATCGATGTGTTATGTACTACTGCAAGACGCACGCTTACGGTAGCAACCACTTCCCTACAGGATGAAGTCAAGATTGCTCCATTTCAAACCTTTTTGTTTAGTTTTAAACTTTCTTAGATTCCTCAAGCAATTGTTTGAATTTACATGAACCAGTTATAAAGAACATGAAACCACTAACAGCTTTGCTTGTAGGGATTTTATCTTACTTCACCAGCCTGAGATATAGTTATTTAGTTTCTGACTGGTGCAGCTGCCAGAAGGTACGCTGAGAACTTATAATAGAATACATGAAGTAGGCACATAAAGGAAATGTAATTTTTTCCCCCTTTAATCACAGAGAGGGAAAGTTAAAAGCAAGTTGTAAAGTGTAAGTCAAATAAACTTGATTGTTCTGTAATGCACTTTGCACAACACATGGTATACGTACCTCTCCCACATCATATATAACTATCTGGCCCTCTGAGTCACCGACAGCAATCTCTTTCCCAGTATGTGTCCATCTCACACGGTTCAGAGCAGGATTACCCTCTACAGTAATGCTTGCAGTTGGCACCTGTATTCATTTGAAACACACTATTAAAAATGCACAAGGATTTCTTTAATTGAAGACTACAAAAGATACTTCATCCATCAGCTTTGTATCAAACAAAATGCTGGACTTGTCTCAGATGACTCTCAATGGCTATATGCTATCACTAATGATGTGACCAAAACAACACAATTCTGCCCTGTGACTTCATCAAAACGCACACCTTCACTCCTGCCATGACACAGGAGCCATTCACCTTGTAGCTCTGTGAGACAGCAAGGAAGAGCCCTGGGACTTCAGGCAATACTATGGACACAGGGCAGGGATGAAAGCAGCTGCCTTGGCAGCCCAAACCCAGATCAGAGACTAGAACTGGGTAGCTGATTTAAAAACCATGCACTGCCCTATGCTTTTAGAGAAGCCCTCTTTCTTCTGTACGTACTTTTGTGAAGGTGAAATTTCTGACTGCAGAGTATGTCAGAATTATCCCTTATCTATCTCTAAGATGTTTAGTCTTGGAAAGGGTTTATACTATGGATAAGTTCATAGCTTATACCAGAAAACTCAGACACTCCATCCTTTAAGTTTAGAAACAACTTACAATTTCTCTGCAGTTATTACTATGGCAATAGCAACATGGCACTAAGAACAACAGTGATGTCCTGGTGGCAGGTTTCTTCAGACTGTTAAGCTGTAGGCTGCCAAGGCCACACTGGGGGCGGTATAAAAGTCACTTTCACAATGTGGGCTGGTATTAAACCAACAGATATTTTACGTTCCTGTTAGGGTCACAACAATTTAATTACAGTCGCCACTCATAATGACCAGTCATTGGAATTATTACGCTGCAAAGTAAAATATTCATTAGGCAGAAACTACTGGAGCTTCAGAATATTTAAGGACAACAAAAATACTTTGGTGAGCTTTTGTCACTTTTTTCCAAGTGCACACAATTTTCTAGCTACATTTGACTGCTAACTCGATTGCCATACCTCAGTGTCATTGTTGAGATTCCACAGGTCAAGCCGGCCCATCCCATCCACGCAGGCAAAGAGGGCAGGGTGTGTTGGAGACCACATAACATCATAAACATAATCTGAGTTGTCTTCAAATGAGTAGAGAGGTTTGTTATTCTAAAAAAAAAAAAAAAAAAAAAGTCCCAAGTCTGTGATTCAAATTCTGTCAAGTAAGTAACTTATTAATAACGTAAAAAAAAACAAAAACAACAAAACAACCTCTGCAAAAAGCAGGCAGAAGCTAAGTGCATTATCAAAGACATGCTTTCCAGAGCACAAAGTCTTATCTTGGAAGCTACAATAAAGAAATCAGTAGCAAGCCAGTACTGTCAGAGATTTTAAACTTAACACATTAAAAATTTTGCACATCAAGAAAAAGCTAATTCAGTGACAGCTCAATGTTCCTCAGGAAATCAGCACAACAGAAGAAGAGGTAATTCCAGCAAGATGAATACTATGTGTGTCAATTGTGAGTCTCTAAATGCAGTTTGAGATTAGTTTTGGTGCTGTCTCCCAGTCCTCCACAACACTGTAGCAAAACATTTGTCTTACGCGTTAAATGAAGTAACTGAATTTAACAATGATTTATATTTGATTACACTGTAATCATTGTTGATAACAACAGGCAAAAGGATGAACAGAATGGATCAGAAGTACACAAATGATGTACAATCTGAAAGCAAAGACATCTTTATGTTAACTAGTTTCATTCATCAGTTGTCTTCTCTTCGCGGTAAACCAAAAAACAAGTACAGGAATTAACTGGACTACTGGTAGGGATCTGGAGAGCTTCACACATTTTGTCTTCAGTTTACCTAAGTTTCCTGAGTTGAGTAGCTTACATTATAGCACCACCTTGTGTCAAGGACTATGAAGAAAACCACTGAACTATCTATTATAGTTACCTTCGTTGTCCAAAGCTTTACTGTCCAGTCAAAAGAAGAGGTGACAAAAAGATGTGAGAAGTCTACAGGTCCAACTGCTGCATGGCAGTGGATACCTGTGATTGGTCCCTGGTGTCCTTCAAACATCTCACTGATTCCAGCTTTGCTGTTTTAGAATATATAACCAAAGTTAATTTCTCCAGAAACCATACATCTGCAGACAGAGATAGCACTGAAACGCATTTTAAATATAACCTCAAGAAGATTTTGCTGCTTTGAATGGATGTTTGCCCAACTGCAAAGGCTTAATCTCAACAGGCTCATTGAAGACCAGGCTTGTATACTGACTTTAATTTCTGCTCTCCTTAAGTGCCAAAAATAGACCATGGGGTGCAGAGACTCATTCAGCAGATACCAATCCACTGATGTTTAACTATATTGTTTCTAAGCAATAGCTAAAACTTTGGATCAAACAAAGAACCACATCTAGACTCAGGAACGAGCATAAAACTCCCACTGACTTAAAAGAGGAGCTACAAGTACACCTTGTGGACATATAAGGGTTCAGACAAACCAGTAACAATATATCCCTAATAGTCTCCTATCAGAAGTGATGAAAAAAGAGGGCGAGGAAGGGTGGGAAGATGGAAAGAATGTTACACAGAAGTGATACAATTTCAGCGATTCTGGAACCAAAAAGCTGTGCAGCAAGGGTGATGTGTATTTGAGATAAAACCTGGACACTCAGTTATATTTAAGAAAGCAATTGATAAGATACAGTCAGACAATTTCAAAATAGATTGAACAGCAGGAGAAAAGCTAGCCAATTTAAGATTTGTGCGTGATGTTACTGTACAATTATCTACAGAACTGATACAAAGTTTGGAATGTTCTGCTACAATTCAAATGAATAAAACCTCAGTGACCTGCACTGCCCCCATCACTGCAAACAACTCCTGGCTGACACAGAGAGCATAGGACCAGTTCTGTAATCAAACTCCTGGTTTTAATGAAGTTCTTGAAAAATAGCATGCACTGGAATTCAACCAGTGCTATTTCAGAGATTGTCAAGAGCAAAGACTATGTGTGTTCTAGAAACAATTTTAGCAGTGTAAACCATACATAGTCTCATCATTTCACAGCTTCCATTTCCTTTGAATAATTAAAGCTTTTATTCACCTCCCATGACGACATGCAGTATAGACTGAGCCTTCTTCACTTCCAACAACAAAGTTGTTGACATCTCCAATAGGGAAGGACATGCAAGTAACAGCCACAGCCTTGGACTGTTTGTGAACCAGCTCCATGCTATCCTGTAGTGAAAACATCAATAACTTGCTTTAAAGTATATAAAAGAGACACTGACAGTTACAAAGTCATTTAGATTTCTCTAGAGTTGTTGTTCTATTTAAGTAAAAGTGTGCAAAAATAAGAAAGTTCTCTCTTGCGCTAACAGTGATTATCATAGAATCACAACGTTGGAAACAACCTACAAGATCATCTAGTCCGACCGTAATATAGTTTTTACAACATTCCACAGGGCAGAAAAGACATTTTATCCAACACCTACAAAGGTTAAGTATAAATGTGTATTGTGAAAGTGTTTATTAATTCTTCTTAGATTCATTAAGTTTTTATAAAGTATTTATTCAGCACAGATACTATACATACCCAAACTTATCTTTACCTGTGGCTGGGAAAGCATGTCTAGGCTCCAAGAGCATATCTTCCCATCAGTTGAGATACTGATCAAGTTATGAGCATTCTGGGTCCCAACAACATTTACACAGTAGACTGGGTGCTAAGAATTATGAAATAGTGTTAGAAAAAGGAACTACAATTCTAGTGCAGTTAATACACTACAAAATATACAATGTCATTTAATGAAAGAGAAAAGGTTGATCACAGTATGGTACAGAGAATACTCCTATTCTTCAGTGATAGCACAGGAAAATATAGACAAACATTTAAGCATTATCAATCAAGTGCACCGGACAGAGTTTCCTGGAGGTTAAATGCATCTTAACAAGAAACAGTCTTTGTAGATATTTCACCCCCTACCGTGTGAGCAGCAGCTGAAAGTGGAGTTCTCTGCACTGGAGTTCTCTTATTGCTGCGATTATCCCATAGCACGATCTGGCCCGAGTATGTGCCACCAACCACCAAATTGGGATGAAATTTTGCAAATGTAGCTGACATTACTGCTGACTGAAAGGGGAAAAAAACAAAACACAAAAATACACAAAAACCTATCATTCACTGATGCTACATCTAAAACTAAAAGAAAACATGACCAGTAAGTTTGATTTGACCAGTAAGCTTTGATTTGATATACTATTTCACTGTTCTACCACATGTGGATTCAAAAACATCTTGTGAACACCACTAAGTTCTTAGTTTTAACTCGCATTTAGAAACTGAAGTTCCTTTTTTTCCCCTCACCCCATTCATATAAATTCATATTGCTCCTAGCATGGTTTGTTAGCAAGAGAAGGTCCAGTAATGCACAAGTTTCATGTTTTGCCACGGTCTGTGGTCATTTTTCCATGAACCTAAAATCTGTCTCAAACATAACAAAGCTACTTTTGCAATCTGGGCTTCGACAGTAATCTGACAGCACGGGATTACATTTTGATTCAGCTATGTAATTCTTCATAAACACAAGAACTTGAAAGTAAAGTGGCTATTTCAGGCTTGAGATAATGGAAGAAATTTGCAAGATTTTATCTTTCTGCATTTACTGAGAAACCTTCATCTGCTTTTTTCACTTGCAACATGTGTTTCTAGTTTTCATCCCTGCTCCATCTCCCCAGGCCATCTTCATTTTATTCAGTAAATTAAGCTCTAGTAGTATACAACTCTGCTCAGTCTCCTTACATACAAACCTTCTTTGTGGTTCAGCCATTACAGAAGAAGGTTTTTGGGCTTTCAAGTAAATTTAAGTGAGTTCTAAAACAAGACTGAATTCTGAATGATGTCAGAAATTCTATAACAAGAATGTTTCTAAGCTGCGTTCTTTAGCTATCACCATCTGTTTGCAAATACATGCGGTCAAAGTGAATGCCAGCCCAATGAAATAATTATGTTGACAATCATAAGGAGGGTAGATGTCCAAGCTCATCAGCATAAAATCTTTATTCTCATAAGACAGAACTGTACCTGGCAGTGAAAGACATACTCTGGCGTAGTTTTCTTGTACTTCATATTCCACACAAGGGCCACTCCATCAGGCTCATGAGGTGCATCCTCATTGTTGTTGTAAGAGGCAACAAGTAATTCTGGGTACTGAAAAATGAGAAAGATTTAAAACGAGCAAGATGATTAGCTAGTGGTCCAGACAATCCTGAAAATCTTTGTTCTGTGTTGCCAAAACAGGGATCAAAGAAAAACAGAAACAGAAATCACCTTATATAATTCCTGTGAGAAATGGCATCAGTTAAAACTGCAGTTCTTACAAATTTAGCTCATAAAACATTATTAACACACACATTAAATTCTTGCTTTTTTATCATAATCTACTTTTATATGCAAAACCCACTACTTTTAAGTGAGCTCTGTTTTCTGAAGCTAATGCTCAACTTTGAAAGGTAGAGCATAAAGGAAGAACCAAATGTGCTGAAGACATTATAATTCAAAAATTCTACTGCTTTTCACATAAGATGTAAGTTCTTTTTACCATTTGCAAACCATGGATGATATAAGCACTGTTCTAAGGAATACAGCCTATTTCAATTCTACACTCAGAAGGTTCAAGTGGAAAGAACTTAAAGATGACTGTATAACGTGTTTTTTTTTTGTTTTGTTTTACCTGAGACGACCAGTCCAAACAACAGACAACACGATGCTTTGACCAACGTTCATCAAAAAACTGCCTATTTAAGGACAGTTTTGCTCCTGCTTGAATCTCCCTGTGAAGAAAATTAGGGAATGTTCATCTCTGACCACTTTTTCCAAGCAAAATGTTGTACATTCATAGTAAAGCATTCAGTGTTCACGTTACCCTTCTTTGTCTTCTAAGTCTCTTCCACTGTAGTCAAAGAAAATATTGATTTGTTCAGAAAGGGCTCTTTCAACAATCCTTGTAGAGTGGTCAAAGAAACTTAAAAACTCTTCAGAATGCAAAATTTGTTGCTTTTCCTCTTCCGTAAGTTCGTGAGGGGCAGCTGGAAAAGGATTACAGGCTTTCTATAACGCATACTTCCACAAATTCTTTCCAAGAAAGGGAAACAGCAAACAAAAGTATTTATCACAGTGCACAATTTTAGAAAACTTGTTTCTTAACATCCATGTACTTTATATTAAGTCACTCAACTTAATTTCAACTCAGTGGAAAGGCTAAAATGTATTAAATATTTTTTCATTGCAGCACAAAACGCTGAGGTGAACCGTACCTTCCTCCTCCTCTTCCTTTTTGAATGTTTTTACTTCTTCAGGTTCAACTAACGGCTTTGGTGCAACCACATCATCTTCTTCTTCCTCATCTAAGAGAAAAGGACAATGAGACTGTCAGTGTTTTTAGAGGGGAACAGTACCATTCTGTAGGAATCTCAACATACGAGTGGTATAATTTAGCTTAAAATGGTTCTACTTATAAGATGTACATTCTCATATTACATCATCTCTCACATTGCCTGCAGCTGGATTTCAGGGGTACTGAAATCCATACCTGTATAAACTGAAGCAAGACAAAAAATTGTAAAGAATCCAAAGTGGAAATCCCTCTTCCAAGCATTTATGATTCCACACACAACCATGTGGTTGATGCATGTTCTGTGTAACATGCCAATACACTAATACTACAGAATAAAGAAAAATCAAAACGCTTAAAATAGTCTACAGCACAGCTGCTTACTGGGGATCTGAAATCATCAGTCTAATGGGTCTTTCCATGGCACAAAGATGGCTTACATTAGCTTTCAGGTTGCTACTCTGAGAGGCAAATTTTGCTAAAGACAATAACAGTGATATTACATTTTTTCTGTCATTGTAAAGGTGAGTCTCATTATCTGTACCATGTTTGGCAATGAGGACTTCATAGCAAAATGTAGCAATTCCCTAATTGCAACGAGTAACATACAACGTCAATGTTAGGGAAAGCTGACAGGGCTTATAGCATTTTCTGCATTTCTGCATTTTATTTTTTGAATATCGTAAACCAGAAAATAAGTTTAATTTACTTTGTGTTGTGGAATACAGGCTCCCTGGCTTTTCTTCATCTGCTTTCCCTATATAAGCTTCTGAAAAGACCGTTTTTATCAGTTAAACAGCTACATCACCTGTCTGTAAGGGAATAGCAGCAGGAGTCTACTGCATGCCTCACCACAAGTAACAAGGCAGCATTCAACATGGACTAGTTTTGTTTGTTGCAGCCATCTCCCTGACCCACACTCAGTTACCTAACAACAACATCCATGCACACAAAAAAAGAGGAGCGAAAAAAAACCCAACAAAACATGGTCAAGGGATGGGAACCAGCTGCCAAGCCAGGGTCCCAGCAGCCAGCCAGCTGACTAGATAGCAACAACCAGATGGTACTGCTAGGATTGTCTCTCAGCTATGAGGTGGCAATGGGATGGCACAGCATTTTTCTGCCTGACTGCTTCCAATCATGTCTTTCCCCAATGGCAAGCCTGTGCAATTACCAGCACTCCAGGAGGTCTACAGACAAGCCTTTACCCTGCAAACAAAATACAGCTTGTAGGCCATACCAGCTGCCAAACCACACACATAGTGATAGGTTTAAAGAGGTCTGAAAATCTTTCTAACTCCATAGTGTAGGCAATAAAAATATAACTGTACCTGCAGGAAAGAAAGCTTTAAATGACACTGTATAATGCACACAATAATACAAACTCCAACTTAATCAAAATGATAATGACGTATGCCAATCCTACATTACTTGAAATTGAGCGATTTTTGCGTTCTGACAAGTTTACAGAACTAGGATAAATGGCATGAATGATTTCAATATATGCTCATACTTTTGAACCAAATGGTGAAGGTTAAAATCTTTCCTTTCAAGGGCCTCAATCAGCCACAAAGGAAAACAGTAATCACTGTCTTTTCAGCCAGCCCAACCGCATTTGTCAGCCCTTTCTCCGTCAATGCAGCCAGAGCAATCAACCTGCCAAACATTCAGAATGGAAAAACAATCTGAAAATACAGGGTATAATGCACCTGCCAGTGAAAATGGCCATTTGAAGAAAAGCTAGTGATCTCAGTGACCCTGCTGAGGAGGCGGTGGTGCAAAGGGGAAAGAACGCGTAAAAGAATTCTTAGTGATCTCCACTCTCTTGCACATTGACACTTCCTTACAAAGCATGCCAATTACAGCTTTTGTGCTACTTAAAAAAAATGAAAGCTTTTTTGGGCAAAATAATCACACAGAGAAGCAGAAAGACACTGCTCCTTTTAGATGGATTCGCGTGTACAGCAGACGAGTAATCTGAACACCGTACAGCTTGCAGCAATTCCAAAACACGTAATTCTTAGTGTCAGATCACTATAGGTGTGAACGCTAATTAATTAAAAAAAACATAATACCAGTTAACAGATGCTATTTTGAGAACAACAAACAACAAATTCATGTTATACTTTTATAAAAATGGCCCTCTCACTCTCCCAGCCAATCAATGCGGCAGACTGAAGTGATGCCTTAAATTCAGAAATTTCATTGGGGTCACCCTGGATGCGTTATTCCAGCTCTGAAAGTCCCAGATTAGAAATTTCAACCCAACCCCCGTTAGCCATACTACACTGATTCTAAGTACCATTTTCAGTGACAGGAGTCAAATTCTTTTCAAATGCAGATGGTCAACCCCTTAGTGCTAAGTGACCTTCTAATCTACATATTTTATTCAAAAGATCATATAGTTGATTGCTCGTGCCTTTTAATGTTTGAAACATAAATGGCATATATTATACAGAGATCTAAATTCCTTCATAGTACTTGCATTGCATACAGCCAGCTGATATTACTGCACTGAAATGCAGGATAAGCATTTGCTTTAATATTCTCAAAGTATCAGACATGAAATTGAACATGTCATCTCACTGAGATTTATCTGTCACTACATAAATCTTAAAACCGCCTCTTCAAAAAACTAAAAGTCATATGCAAACTTTCTTGGATCCCAGTGAAAAAAAAAAAAAAAACAGAGTTCTTGACCTCATTACCCAATATTAGAATGCTTGCTCACAAGCACTTACAGTCCAAAAAGGTACTGTGATGTTGTACAGAAAAAGAGCTAAGAAGCTTTGGTTGCACTTCTCTTTTCCCCTCACATATCTGGATTTTATTACCTAGTTCAGGTGCTGGTGTTTCCAGGGAATTGGCTAAACAGCAATGTATTACCCAGCAAACATTGGATCAGGCATACAATTCCTAAAGAAGCTGCACATCTAGGAAGTCAAAGATCCACATGAAACACTGGTATACATAATGTCAGCTATATGAATACAGAAATCCCAAAGGCACTGGCTAACTCCATCCTCATTTTCTACTGACTGTACCTATTGGCACCTCAACTGTCAGCTACCACATACAGTTCCTTATTTTATAGGAACAGCTGGTAAGAGTTAGGGAAGTTACATGGCTCTGAACACTGGAAATAGGACTGTGTCACATTAACATGTTGATGAACATTCTTTATAACATGCCAAGTGATTAAGTCCATATTTTTTTCTGACAGGAAGCTGGGAATCCTACATTATCAAGTGAGCAGGAAAGAGTGCTTCACAGGCTGCCACTTCCACAGGGACAAATTTCTTGTCAATGAATGCTAAAAGCAGGTTTAATGAACCACAGGATTTCGAGTTTACATCAAAATTGTGATGTATTTTGGCAAGATGGAAAGAGAAGCAGTGCTATATATTAGGCTGCACCCAGCGGTAACACTACAGAGTGAAGTTCCAGTTGTCTGAGTAATCTGTTGCTGCAGAGTAGGTTAATCAAAGTTAAATCATCTGTGAAATGGGTGGCTTTTGTTAAGCAGAGTATATCTTCACACCAAGTTTTCCCACATATATTTCACTGTACATTTAAGACCTACACAGGGCAATACATAAGGCTCTGTTATTTCTTCTTAGAATAATAGAACATAAAAACGGTACATTCACTGTAAGCATCTGAGAGACCAACATATACCCCCACATTTTTATCAGTCTGCTTAAGGAGAATTAAGAATGAAGATACCAAGTACTTCTGTCCTTTTAAATGAAATTCTCAAATTTCTCAAGAAGTAAAACTAACGGATCAATACTTTCTGCAGTCAGTGCTGACTGCGTGTGCACTGCATTGTACAGTGACTCTAAGCAAATATCATGTTTGCCAGGAAAAGCCTTGACTGAGAGGTAAGCAGAAGTGTATTCAACTGTACAGCTATCTTTCCTTGGATTAACCACTTCAAGGACTGATAATAATACATCTTTCTATTGGCTGCACTGGTGACTTCTTCCCATGCATATTCCAACAATAGCTTAGCAAATCAAAAAGCAAGAGATCAACTAGTAAGGTAGACAGCCATGCAGCAAGAACAATAGGTAAGAATAATGTCTGCACCAACAATTACGGAACTCAGTAGCCAACCCAGAACCTGCAGAACATGAAGACGTATTCCAGAATACACACATGATCTGCTTCTCTGTTGCTAAAACTGCTTTTACTGCCGTCTGCTAAAAAGAAGTGAATGTACAAACGGGACACAATTTCAAATATCTTCAGAGAGTAGATCCAAAGCCTGCTGCCTGATAGAGCATGCCAAGTAGAGACCAAATAGTAATCCTAATAGCCAGTTGACCATACTAACTGAAAAGCACATCCACCAAAATTGGACAATGAGAGGAGCAGGCAGGAGTATTAGACACAGCATCATGGGAAGTGAGAAATAGAATCAGACACCAGAAATAGGAATGGCAGAATGAGGATGCTGGGAAACAGAGCAGCATAACAGTATGTTCAGGTTATGATGGTGACAAAAATCACTGAAGTGTAGTAATGCCGTAGAGACCCAAATGTTAAGGTTTATTAGTTATGAAATAAGGGAGAACAGCACCAAGTATGGCACAACACTTACGCCACAATAAATGTACTTGGTCCCTAATCCAAAAAACAGGTCATCATTACAGAATGAGAAAAACAGAAAACAGAAACACAGCATGTCAGGAGGGAGGAAAAGATAACTATTGTCCCTGCTGCATTCTTTGGAACAACAAACCATTTCACGACTACATTTTATTTCTTTCACATGATAAATGCAGCTGCTATAGGAAGATTAGAATACTAAGGCTATTGAAAAATCTGGAAAAAAAAAAAGAACAAAGATGTGAAAATACTGAAGACATTCAGATTTTCATTAAAACAAGAGGTTTTGAGCACAAAGATCTCTACCCCTAAACTATTTCTGTGCTTCTCTTCTCCTATGTCATTAGTGATGGGCTTGTATAAATTGAAACCAGAGGAAAAAGCAGCTGTGGGTTCCAGTCTTTGTATGAGAAATCCCTAAAATACTGTGGATTTACCTTCAAAGTCTACTTCGGACTTGAACATCCTCTTACAAGAACTATGAAACACGCTTAACTCAGCTTGGGGAAACTGAATATTCTGTACTGTACAGATAACTTGCATCCTGTAGCGGAAAACTTCCTACTCTAAAGAAAACTAAATATCTAATCATAAATTGAAATCAATTTCTAGGAGAGGTCTTGATTTTAATCTTTTAAAGAATAAATTCCCAAGACAAGCAGTTTCTCGAACAGTTTAAGGTCATAATAAGGCAACATATTAGTACTTAAACTCTTTGCATAAAGAGGCAATAGCGCCACTGGCACCGAGGTCACATTCTAGCTCCACCACCAATGGCTGCATGCAATCTTGACATACTTTCACATCAAGTGGAGATGTGGCTCAAACTGGCCGCAGCTGAGAAGATAATGGGAAGAGTTACTCCATATTTAATATTGCCTAGGATGGTACAGCACATCTGTACTGCACAGAAGCACTATCATAAATTTAGTCTATCTCTCTTTAACTAGAAGCACATGGAACTGTCCTGGCTTAGGTTTTGGAACAACTGAATGCTGTCCATTCTGTCAGCTTCTGAGATGAGTGACCTCTGTGTTTTTAAGCCAGAAACAGTCAGGTGATAAGTACTCACTGCTTGAATTTAGCTTTGCTACAGTGAACCCAAAATGGACATCTTCATGTCTATAACTTAAAGCTGACCTTCAAAGGCTCCCCTATGTAACAGTCACTCCACTTGTTGTGCCACAAAAGCTTCCACAACAATTATCATCTCTTCTAGTTTTAAATTGCTTTCCTCTACTTCCTATCTGATCCACCAGCTTAGTTTTAGCTTGAATGTTTCTCAACTCAGCTCACAAGCTGAAGTATGCAACCACCTGAGACACAGAGAAGCTATGCTGAAATTAAGTGAAAGTAGCAGTACTTCGCTACTAATACAAGTTCCACTAGGTTTCTTGTACATGAGAAATAGGCAATTGAAATGCTCCAGTTTGGGAGGTCTTGAAGAAAGAGAGCTTTCTAAGTTTGCAGTGGACAGCTACTACATATACTGCAGCAAAAGCAAAAATGTAACTAGACAAATTCCACTAAACTTTTCTTTCTGTGGAACAAGCATCCTAGAAAATTCAGAAATGGAACAAATAGGATTGTTATTTTGCAGCATCCGTGTCAGCATAATACACCCTACAGCACAAAAGGACCTAAAGCTAACAGGACTGCCAAGCACATCTAATGAAAATGTTTCCATCATCCTTTGCAGAAAAGCACGGCTCTAGCAGCACTTTCAAGTCTCAAGATACAAGAATTAAGAGACGTTCCTTCCGCTTTATGGATATGCAGTTGGAGAAAACAACATACCTGCTGTCATTCTGTTCACTCAGTTTGTCGTATGGATACAAAAGCCTCCAAGAAAGTTCTGGGGGAGTTCTCAATCCAAAATATATCTTACTTTCATTTACTGGTTGACAGCTACTTAAGAAACTGAATGTCTAAACATACACTGAGCAATAAATTGACACATATTATCAGTAAGAGTACAGTTACAATTAAACAGGATGTAGAATGCCAGTAACACTCAAGGCAGTCCTGCAAGTGTTTAGCAGTAGAATTTATACAAATTATATCACAAATCTACAGCCATTCTACCACATTAAGTTTTGAGATCAAAACTGTTGGCTCTAGTTCAGCCAATCACTAAAATAAAATAAAAGAAAAATACATTTGGTTGTACTACATTAACATTCACCTTCCTTTGGCTGGGTCATAACAGGCGTTTGTGTCTCCTTTGTATATGTAACAATTTCCCGAGGAGGAAAGTCAACTTGTGTGATTTTGGCCATTCCAAGTTTAACAGGTCCGCGTCTACATAAAATTAATAGAAACATCAAGGAAAAAAAAAAGTTAATTTCATGAATTACTTTGTATTCTGTCTACAGTAATACTCAAATCATCAAATCACAGCACAGCTTTGTGAAACTTAAGACCAGCAGAAACTTATCCATGAAAAAGTCACAAGATGACAATCAACACTTTATTATCACTATTATTTAAATTCACCTATATCCACAGCTAAGACAAAAAGAAAGTTGCCCAAATATACACAGCTATCTGGATTAAATGATATCATTTTAAAGTTTCGCTCTTTGCAGCTACATATATGAAATACCCATATTTTCAGTGGGACAGATTTGCCTGCATAAGCTGTATTTGTAGGCAAATGGTTTTAGGACTTCAGAACTTAAACAAACCAGCTTCATTGCTCTGCATTAAAAAGCATTTCCTAGCTTATTGAATTTTGTCATCCTTTTTTTATTTACTCCTAAGATGCTATTTAGAACTGCAGGCCTGAAGTTCACAATTTGACAAATGATTTATCCATAGTGCAATACTCCAGTGAACATCCCTGCAAAGCTCCAAATATTCTGCTTTTAGCTTACAAAACAGGTCAGAAATATGGAAACAGCCAGGATCAAACTGCAATACAAAATGTATTTTCGAATCTAATATTTAGTTTTTTAACAATCTGTACAACCTCATTATGAAATGTACAGTAGTAATAATCAATTTTTTCTTTTAAGTACCTACATGAAGCAAAATTTCTTACTATTTTCTAAGATAGAAGTGGGAAGAAAAAAGGAAAAGCTTCTGGTGGGCAGAACTGTAACTTAGACCATAACAGTTTTACTATGTGATCATAATGAGTTACAGCTTCTATAAACATATTTGTCATTTATGCATAAGAAAAGATGGGAGTCGTTCCATTTTTAAACATACAGTTACTCTAAGCATTATAAAGACATTACTGTCAAGTTTACATTTTGCTAAAGGAAGACTCAAAGAAAAACGTTAGTAAGCAAGCTGCATTATTAGAAATAAGTATGTCATTTACATTAAATAAGACCAAAATTTCCCACCTTGAGCCAACTGCACTACATCTAAGGACACTAAACTTCTCTAACTCACAGAACAGTCTCCTAACAGTAACTCAAAGTCTGAAGAAAAAAAAATAAATAAGCTCTTATGCTCATTATTTGCAAGTGTATGAAAGAAGGAATAAGAAATCTATGCAATACCCCAGATCGGAATCAGAGTGGAGCTGAAGAACTGATGGATCAGTATCCCAATGCAGCGTCCTGATACCACAGGTTGAACAAATCATGCAGCATTAGCAAAAAAGGCCAGAGATTAGTGAAGCAAATACACACTATGAAATCCTAGAGTTACAGTAAGCTTATAGTTATTTCACTGTTCACAAGAAATGAAGCAATGTAACATCAGTTAAAAGAAATTCAGCAAATATTCAGTGCAATGATACATGCAGTCAATACAAAAGTTAAAAAGCAAACAGACCCCAGAGCTATCAGAAAAGAATTAAATTCTTGTAAAGACTGAAAGCTAAAGATCTGTAAATGTAGTTTTTATGACAGGCTAATAAAGATATTTTAAATAGTGACGAGAACCACTAAGAACTTCCTTTCTAAATCTGTTCATATCTGTCCATGCCTTAAGATGACAGATTTGTTAATATAACGCAATCTTGCCCAGAGCAAGTAAATATGTGGAGGAAATGGTCATATTGGTAAAGGAAATGAGTCAACACACAAACCTTTTGGTAGAGGGGCAAAAACACATTTCCACTGGGAAAGAGAACTGCTAGAGTTTCCAAGATGTGACATTGCAGTAATTACGGGTTAAGCACTGCCTTGGGCTTCTAAGTGTCATCTGTGTTAGAGCCAACTCCACTGAACATATTTAAATCCCGTGGAAATAGCAGACTTAATATTAGTAACACGTTACAAAGTCCTGTACAATAACAGACAGAATAGATCCACCTCAAGCCACTTTCATATCAAAAGAAAAATGAAGTGGAAACTACGTCTTCTCTTCCCCTTCATATTTTCATTTAGTCCAACTCCTGCACTCAGGCAGAGTTTAAGAACAACCATGTAAGAGATTAACAGACAAATATCCATTGATTTCTGAAACTTTTAGATGCTATATTTTAAAACATATTTTAAAATATGTTTTATAAATATTTTACAGCAAATCAAAAACAAAGAACTCATTATTTTACTATGGCAAGTCAGTAAAATGTTGGTTTCCACTTGTATCCCATGCATGGGAGTGTTCTTAGAGAGCAACTGCAGAAATCCAAAAGGTAAAGATTGCCAAAATTTATAAGCCATGCAATGAACACTCAAAATTGTGAATGCTCCATTTATTACCTTTTTCTTGTAGAAAGTATACTAGAAGAACAGCTAGTTACACTAAAAATAATCACTACAAATCCACCGTACTCAATTACCAAATCATTCTACATAACTTAGATTACATCCATTGCCGTAGCTTAAAATCTGAATCTCTAAAACCTTTATGTATGTTCTGTACAAAAAATTAATTATTCTGAATGTGCTCATTCCTTATGCACCTACTGTTTGTCTTGAAATAGACTTAAGTTCAGTGCCCAAGACTTCAGGCTGGAGATGGTTTGCACAGATTCAATCTTCCACGGATACAAAAAATGAAACACAGCAAAAGCAAAGCACCACCTACTTAAGACTCAACTCTTACTGAGGTTACTTTCCTGCTTTTCAAATCTTTTTTTCTTAAGATAAAATTGCGTTTTAAAAATGTAAACAACAGAAAACATTTGCAATAGCTCTTCAGTGATATCAGGGGTAACCTGCCTTACTTGCCTTTTAAATAGTTAACAGAACAAGTACTATGGTTCTCGTTATTTTTTTCCCTCAGAAATATTGTTTTAAAAAAGTAATGTTCAGTGATACAATAAATCTATTAGCTATATATCACATGGATATAAAATACTGTCTTTTTTGTTTCCCGGAAGTTTGTTACACCTTAAGTGAATTTATATATCAAATCTTTTTTTTTTTTTTAATTCTAGGCAGCAAATTTACATTAAAAAATGACAATTTGATAACCAGTAATAGCAGATCTCAAATAACTTAAAACTTGCTAGTAGCCCAGTTGGGAACAACACTACAGATTCCTCAGTTACGTGACAAGTGAATTCCAATTGCACTATGAATAAGCTATGCACAAATCTGCACCCAAGCATTTAAAAATGTTGAGATTCATATCTACTGCCTGTTGTATTCCTCTCTGCCTATACTGACTTACTGGATCCTGCTCAGAATTAACCAACTCATAAACCTTTGTGCAGCTCATTAAAATTTTGACTATTTTCAGGCTAAGATCACATATAGTGACACAGATGTAATCCATGTGTACACAAGGATTTATTACAGCCTTTCTAAAAGATGTTTCAAAGCGGTTTAAGTATTCAGTCCTTCTCCAAAGCAAAGACTCATATAAGCATGAATGTAATTTGAGATAGCTGTGCTTTAGCTAAACTTCATCCACAATGTGTATTCAGGAAATTAAAGTACATGAGTAATTATCTTATGGGAAAAAAAATAATCAGTATTAATAGGCGAATGTTGCTTGCGTTTACAGACTGGGCCTGAGAAACAGTAAAGATTTTTCACCCACTAATCTCCACTCTGAATTTGTAGTTTAACAGGAATATTTGGCAAGAAAGCATTTCTCAAGCCATTATGCACAACACATTGCTCAAAGGGATAGAAAAAGCACTGGAATTGAAAAAAAAAAAACACAACAAAGATGGCTGTACTAATGCTGTCCTTTGGCCAAATGACAGATCATGAAACAGGTTCTGAAAATGGCTACAAAGTGGAAGATCTTGAGAAATATAGTTTTGAGTATTAAAAATACCCAAAGAAACAACAACCAAAAGTAGAAACAAGGCAAAATGTGTAGACAGTATCTTTTATTAGATCGGGCAGAATGAAGGGAAGGAGACAGCCTATATCCATTAGAAAGCTGAAAAGATCTCAGAAGTTTGACCCCTTAGTTGTTTTACTGTCAGAGATATTCATGCTTACAAGAACATTACCACAAGACATTCGGACTTTTTAAAGTTTAAGCTTTAAAACTGTAAGTTTAAAAAACTCTAAGATCATGTTAGCAATCTAAAATTCATTCCATGTAGTTACATTTCAAATTTTAAAGTAAAGCACTTCTATGAGGCAGCTACTGTTCACAGATTCAATATTATTGCAGAGTTGCCGCTTGATTTCTTAAGTTTAGTTATCCTGAACGTAAGCATTAAGCCCAGGAAGAAACAAGGTGACATACCTGGATCCAACGGCGCCATCGCCGGAGTCCTGGCTCCCAGCCTCGCTTGGCGTACTCACGGATTTGGAAGACGGAGAGGTAGGAGGAGGGACTAAATA
The DNA here is from genome assembly GCA_035772895.1 of Perdix hodgsoniae. Taxonomy (NCBI): domain Eukaryota; kingdom Metazoa; phylum Chordata; class Aves; order Galliformes; family Phasianidae; genus Perdix; species Perdix hodgsoniae. Next base: position 3,970,358 of record JAPSGF010000048.1, on the reverse strand, counting down.
GTGAAACAGACAGGTATCCGCTGTTACTACTCGCAGAGGTTGCACAGCTTAGGATGTTTTCAAATTAATTCAACATGAAGTATTTAAAAGAAAAAAAAAGTGATGGCAAACAAAAAAAAAAACATGGATGAAAATGAATAGTAGAAAGAGAGGGGAAAAGACAATGTTAACATTTCATGCTGGATTTCATGCAATTGTTTGGTATTTATGCATCTGGTGCACACAAGACGACATGGAGGAAAAGGCATTAAAAAAAGGGAAAATAAAATTTTAAAATCTGAACTTTCAACAAATGGTAGCACCAGTTTTCAAAGGGTAATTTCCACCAAACCATGTTGCTTACATATCAAAGAAAAACACTTGTTAACATAGTTCTGATACCAATGTCTAATTTTTCAGAACACTGAAAGTATTTAGCTCAGTATTTTTGCTACTAATTATATAATCATAGAAGCGTAGACCAAAAAGTGTGGCTTTGTCATGGTGCATGTTTTTGCTTCAGCTGTAACCAAATCAAAGCTCAGTGTGTCACAGTGATGTTTGTTAGTGGTGCATTTCAGGGGGGAAGTCTTCACACTTCCTTTCTTTTCACATGACATGCAACCTGGTATTGATACACTAGAACTTGTTGATAGAAGTCAGTTAATTCCCATCACTTAAACGAAGATTGCAATTGCATTTTAAGAAGCAACATGGATTTTTTTGGAAAGAATACATAACAAATGTTTACCATGCACTCATGCAATTTAAGCAACACAAAGCGACCTTAAAACACCTTTCAACTTTTCTTTTAGAAAGTGATTTTTATTTTTATTTTTCAAAGAAACAGTGAAACTTATTAATGAACCTTAAGTTCATGCTTAGGAATCAGGATGCGTGTTGAAGTTTCACTTGTGCTTTTCAGTAACGTGAAACATTCGTTGTACAGATTCACCCCTTAGCAACACCAAAGAAGAAAATTCAACCAACGAATTACAGCTACTAATTGGTATTCATTATGTAATGGGTGAGTACTGAGAGAGAATTCTGAATTTAGGTATGCAACATTTCAGGAGAATTTCTTGAAATCACCATTATGTTGGGAATTCTAAAGAGTGCCTTCATCCTATCCCACAACAGAGACATTGTTCTGGTTGACAGAAATTCTACCCTGAAGTTGAAAAACAGGATTTTGACTGTCTTTAATTAATGGACTCTATTTATTAAAATCGCATGCCTACAAGGAGACTTTCATATACATCTAAAAATCATATAGTTATACTTAATATATACATAAGTATATATGCACGTGCATGAAGCTTTCATGTTCTGCAACTCACCATCAACTGAACAGTTTATACAAAAAGTAATGTCTGTAGGCCTGTACATTCCAACGTTTCTGTGCATTACTGGAAGTGATGGCACTTTAACGTCACCCTCTTTTAATTGAACAGGTGAAGTTAGCAACTTATCATCTAAAACTGTCGGTACTTCTCCATCTGAGTGTAAGCACGGCCAAAAAAACACCTCAATCGTTTCGTTTGATGCTACAGTGCCCTCTAGTGGCACTAACCCAATAGAGCACGCCAACTTGAAATTTCATTCACAAGTGGCTTCTTATAAAAAGGATGTTTTATTCTCTATCATACACTAAGGTCTCTTTTCCTATAAGAAAGCCACCTCTTGTAGGCAGTAACCAGGAGTGTAACTGCCTTATAAGCTTTGCATAATCAATGAATATATAGGCATTATAATTAAGAAATATACGAGAGAGCTTGGCTAAGCAGGTTATTCTACCAAAAGAATAGATAAAGGGCTTTAAAGGGCTTACTCTTGCCCTAGGCTCCCTAGAAAACTCCAAAAGGAAAGACTTCCAGAAAGACATCCTTCCCCACTGGTAGTCAACTCTTAAATGGGTCTAGGAGAGGTGGAGCCAAGCTCCACCCCTTCCAGCAGTACAGGAGAATTGCCTTCACCTGTGCTCCCATGGCTCACCTCAGGTGATCAATCAGAGGTTCAGGCTGTGATTCAGCAGTTCCCATACAAGTTTTTAAAGCAATTTTTTAATGAAGGAATCTAATCTCCAATTATCCACCTATGGTGTCAGCAGGAGCTCACACTACTGCAGGCCATACTGGTCAGATGGGAGATAGCTACAGTTCAGGTGCATCACCAGTGTGCTGCCACACCACACCAGCGCCCAGCCTGCACCCAGCTTGTCCCTCTGGCAGGACTGAGAGCTACCAGCAGGCACTGCAGCTTAATTCAGATATCTTGAAAGGGGTGAAATTAACTTCTCCAAGTATCCCTGCGCATGCAAAGGTGCAGTTAAGTAAGAGTCCAACAGAATCTCACACACAACGCACACTAAAATTAATTTTGTGGCCATGGGAGCAACTTTAGCGTTGTTTGTTGTGCTTTCATAATGCATGAGGGCTGTCCAAAAACAATTACAAAGATGTAATCACGCAGACCATAGCCATAACCAATTACTATTACTTTTTGTTTGCAAACTCAGTTGAAATAGACTCTTGTCACCACTGAGCAAAACTGAAAATTAAGTTTTAACTCCTCTTTGATTTCAGAACTAGAGACAAAAAAAGCAGAGTTGAAGTATCACCCTCTTCAACTTCATCTTCCAGAGGGAGACGGCTAAGTAAAGGCAAAAAACAACAATACAATAAACCAAGTCATGGAAGAGCAGCATAGATATGAATAGATATAAATCCTTGACAGGTTAGATTTTATGCTTAGCTTTGCTACTTCTCCATCAATGTCAGTCAGACATTTAAGATAAGAAAAATTAGGAATTAAAGGGTGCAGCATGAAAATGAGCCAATGCCGTAAGAAAATCTCAGAATTAAAGATTAAGCATTATGGAAAGAGAAAAACAAGCAAAAAACATCAGAAAAATAATGTGCAAGAGGAATATTATATATGTAATATTATATTACATATGTAATATTTTAATCAAAATACTCCAAATAATATACTAAGTTGAAAATATATCTTTTACAAGTATTACTAGTGATACGTTCTGAAACAACATGTAATTGCCACAAATACTAACAACAAGAGTAAAACATTTATCTCATAAAATACTATGAATATTCCTACCAACAGGAGACTCTGGTGTCAAGCCCATGCTCTGAAGTAACGCTTCAGCTTCTCTTCTCTTCTTTTCAAGGTCAGATTCTTCCTGAACAGGAAGAACATCCTTCTTCTGATCAGTCTAGAAATAATTCAATAATTGCATTAAGGCAATTAAGAACAGTTTCATCTTATTTCTGAGATCTAACCACTATGCTTTCTGTACTACTGAAACCTATCAGACACATTAAATACCTCGCTAATAATTCTGATGAATCTTTCTGCAGATAAAGTAAAATAGACAGGAGGAATTAAGAGGAATTAAAACATTAATTTTGTAGCTTTAGTGCTGTCTTCAAGTCATTTTTTTAAGTTTCTTTATAAATTTTGTTCAAGTTGTTTTATTATCTGCTAAATTTCACACACAGAAAAAAAAAAGCATAAAAATGACATCCTTACTCACATGTAATTTAGAAATAATGCGGGCTCTTCAGTAAAAGATGCTGATCTCTCCATTTTTTCTCAATTTCATTTAACTACTCACACGACTACAGAAATGTAATTCCTAGCTTAAGTGTCCACAAGTCAGTCACTGGCAAGCACGTCTTTTTAATTTTAATTATAGAAATACCAGACTTCAACAGAAGCAGCAAAATCCAGACCCAGTTACAATAATCCTACAGAATGAAGAAAGGTTCCTCCCCTGCCTGCACATGATAACTTTGACCTACTGTACATCTTTGAAAAAAGCATTTTCCAAACCTGAGTGCAAGTTCCCAACTGATAAGCTACTGTATCACAGGTGAAAGCACAAGCTCAGGCAATACAGAATTACATCATCATCAGAGCACAAGTGTAGGATTTCCCTGAATCATTTTGCTGGCAGATGCCTGGGCTTCAGTCATACGCTAACTGAGAACGTCTTCAAGATCAAAACTGAAAGAAGAGATGTCATGAAGAGGTGACACAGCACACCAAAGCACTTCAGCAGACACTGTGTTTATGACGTATAATCCCCTTTCAGGAGAAATTTAGTAATGTATCACAGATCGTCACATAACTTAGCAGAAAGAAATCAAGCATAACAAATTTTGAGTCAAAGAGCCAAAGAACGTAGCATATTGTTTGTATGGTAACAATACTGACAGACAATTCATACAGACATCTCTGAAACTTTATTTCAGAATGGAGTTCTCTAAATTATGCCATCACATATAATTAAATAGAGGTTTTGAGTATTACTTCAGCTACTCCTCACAGTAAATTCATTAGTGATGTCCCATGCACAAGACTATTGTTCTTATTTCTAAAAAAGCAAGTGTTTCCAAAATCTACCTTACCGGATGGATAATTCTAAAAATCAGGTTTTTGTTCTTCTCACAAAATGAAAGCACTACACTTCCACAGATCATTAAATAGACATTCCCTAGATAACACATAGCAAATGACTGACTGGACCTTTTCTTTTTAGGCGCGTTACATATATTTGGGGCAAGGTACATAAGCAAACAGTCAGGTTTCAAAGAGAAAACAGTTTCTTACTTCTTTTTTCTTTCTTTCTTCCTCCTTTCTTTTCTTCTCCTCTCTGATCTGAGCCAATCGCTGCTTCTTGCGCTCCAACTCCGCCTTCAGTTCGCTTTTGTCAGACATGACTGCAACACTGATCAACACAGAAATAACTCCAAACAGTCCTGTTGGGTTAAGATTGCTTATTTACAGGAAAATTGTTATCCCTAATGTAATGATGCTAAGTGGCTAAAGACAAAACAGTGAAAAGTCCTAAAATTATAACTGAAGTTATATCCCTGTTTTCACACTTAGCAGATTCTCACTGCTAAAAAGATTGGTTTAAAAGACAGATGACAAGGCAACAGCACCTTTTCCCAATGCATTTCTGAAGCTTTTTTGAGACACTACTTTGGTACATGGAGCTCTGAAGATGAGGTTATATTATGTTGCACAGAATTCTATACAGCCCCAGAGCTACCTACAGGATTACACACAGCAATGGTAGAAGGGTGCCCACACATCTTTACTTTTCACTGCAGCCCCTTAATTACTGGCATTTTATAACCTAGCAGGATGAACGCGATGTACCCTGTCAGATGTGCTTGCAGGAGCCAAAACACCAACCTAATCAAAGATGTAGTATTACTGTAATTGGCAAGGAGAGTAGGTAACCGGAGGGGGGCCAAAAACAGCCTGTGAAGTATGTGCATCACTGATCTTTTCGTCTTTCATTTATAGATCTCCTGTACGCTGCTAGGAAATGGGCGGGGCTTCCAATGACAGAAATCCTACCAAAGTCTTGCTACATAAGTCATTTGGTTAAGCACAGATGGGAACGCCAAGCACGAGCAAAAGCAGACCGAACCCAAACCCCTTCAGGAGGCGACGAGTCAGAAGACGGGCAGGAAGAGCTGTGCGAGCGGGCAGGGCCAACGGCAGCTACACCTTCCCGCTCAGCACACCCGCGCCAGTAAGCGAAGCGCAGGGGCGGCTCCGGCACGGCTGCGGGCCCCACAGCTGTTACACGCACCAGCGCCACGAGCCTCACAGACGCAGAACAAGGGCACCCACACGTGCTTGCACAGCGCATCTAAGAGCAGCACTCGATGCAACCTCCCGCCTAACCCCAGCGCACACGTCGGCAGTTTTTCAGCCACGTTCTCTGCCAACGCTGAAGCGCCAGAAGACAATAAGCGCCGCCGGCGCGGCAGAGCGGCACCGGCCGGGCCGCGCAGTCCCCGCCCAACGCTGCCCCCGGGCCGCGCTCCGCTCCCAGGCCCCACCCGCGGCCGCGCCCCTCACGGCCGGGCCGGGCGGCACGGCGGCGGCATGGCGACCCCGGCCCAGCCGTGGGACCCC